>JAOEFI010004173.1:0-38036 GCA_034621735.1 Anopheles plumbeus | reverse complement strand
TTCGAGCTTGGTTTACTCGAGCCATGTCGCGCACGGACCGAAGGCCTTTGAGTACAAAATTGACAGGGAGCCCAAAACCGAAGGCCTCGAACGCATTAACCAAACGTGTCTCAAACGGCGAGCCCTCTGCGTCTTCTTTTAAATACGCCGGTAATTTTTTAGCCAGCTCGGGATCTACTGCCTTAACTAAATTTTCGGTTAAGGCCATTCGCTCCTCAAATCCTATAAACGTTGCGGCTGCCTCTTGCGCTGCGACTTTTATACCCTTCGGTACTTTAGCCGCCGCTTTAGCAACCCCCGCCGCACGGGATGCCTGACTGATAGGTAAAAACGCTGTTGCAAACTGTGTGATAGCCTCCGCAACTTTTCCAGCCGCTGTTTTAGGCTCAGAGATAAGCCCCTCAACGCTGAGGCGTTCCCGTAAGTTATCTAAGATTTCATCCGCCCCCGGACCTAAAACGACATCGGCTACGTCAAACCCTAAATTTTTTGCTGACTCAACGGCTTTTAACGCACCTGATGCCACCCCCTTCGACACGTCTGCTCCTTGCGTGCCTATTGTTTTTAGCTTTTCTGGGTCTGGGGGCCTATCAGTTGATGTTTTTGGTATAATGTCCTTAACACTATACCTGTCCCTCTCCACATCTAGTGACCGTTGAGTTACCCCCTCTACTACATTAAAAGCTAAGTCTTTTAAAGACTCAACCGTTTCTAACACGCTGGCGACCGCCCCTTTAGGTAAGTCAAGAAGAGTACTTACTTGACCTGGACTCGCCCCCATAATTTCCTCCGGGGTCGCTTCAAGCGCGGCTTTAATTTTTTTTGTACGACGAACCCGCTCTTGAACTCGCGCTTTAATATTATCTTTTATTTGCTCTAGCTGTGCTAATCGAGCCGCTTGCGCCTCCTCTTTATCAGTAAGAACTTCTAATCCGGCTGCTATACCCGCTTGGTTAGTTTTATCTTGTTGCTCTTCTAAATCATTCACTTGCATTGAGTATCTCCTCTAACTGTGCTTGGTATTCTTTAATGGTGATTTCACCTTCCATAAATTGTTTATCTAACATTTCTACAGTTTTATCCCCCCCGTTTTCGGCTGCCTCCGGCCCCTCCATGGCTTCTCGAAGTGCTGGATACACGTTTTGCTCAGCGTATTGCTTTAACTCAAGCGTCGTTTTTATCTCGCCACGCTCGTAAGCGTCTGCCATTGCTTCCATCTGGGTAGCAATTAGCTCATCGGCATTGGCTTCTCTTTCTGTAATTTCCCCCGTTGAAACTTTAGCAACCGCCGCGGCAAACGCGGCAAAACCATCAAGCGGCTTGCCGCCGACAATTGCGTACATCCGCTCTTTAATGCTATTCATCGCCGGTGATTGAAAAAATTCGTTTTCTTGCCGTTTTACGATCTCCATAATGTATTTCATATCCTCCCCGTTTAAACCTTCGGGGTACTCCCCCCTTAAAATTTCCTGTTTAACAACTTGGCCATCGCCTTGGTAAACCCGAAGCGTCAACTGCCGTTTAAGTAACGGATCCGTCTCCGTCGCTTGGTTTCTCCAACTTTGGCTAAACTCTCTTAATTGTTGTCGCTCCTGAAACGTTTTACCAGTAGAGACAAACGCTTCTTCTGCCGCCCCAACATTAGGATCGTTAGGCTCCATACTTATCAACTGCTCGCCACGTACAAGCTGTTGCTCAACGCGTTGCTGTTCTTGTTGTTTCTCTGCATAGTTTTCTGCCTGTAATTGTGTGTTAAACGCTTGTTTAACTCTTTCAGCAGCTTTTAGTTTTACGTCGTCGGGTAACGTATCAAACGCTTCAATGCCTGTGTCACCGGTTTGTACTGCCGCCATGAAGCCAATCATATTGTCTTGCGCAATCGCATACGTAGTAAGCTGGGACACTTGAATACTCTCAATCTCTGCCGCACGCTCCACTGCATACTTCCGATCTAATAACGCAACCTGCTCGGGCGTTTGATACCCCTTTCGCAACACCTCACTTTGTAGCCGACGCTCCCGACTGTCTTCAAGCTCCTCTAAATAAATTGCAGTTAGTTGTTGCCCTTCCGGCGTAGACACGTCGATATTTTTTAAACTTTCAACAAGCTGTTCATGATGGCTCTCATTTGCTTTTTGTTGATCTAATTGTAAATTGTTACTAAACGTCTCACGGGATTTAACCAACCGTTGATTAATAATCCCGTTGCTCAATACAGATAGCTTGTCCCTGTATTGCTCGGGAGCTTCGCTAACTAGCGTGTCCACATACGCCGTTGCTAAACCTTGGGCCTTGTCTGGGTTTGGGTTTTCATCAAAAATTCGGGAAACCTTTGTTTGAACCTCAGAAGCCGCCGACGTATAGTACAGATCGGCAGTGGCTTGTTGGGCGATAAGATTTTGACGTTGAAACGCAACAAGCGTTGAACTAGCCAAGCCGAGTACACGCTGTTTAGCTTGCTCCGCGCCAGCCATTCCAGCGGGATTAATCGACGGAGCCTGAACCGGAGCCGAACGCAACGACACGCCTTGACCCCCATATCGCGGTGTTCTAGACGCTAAACTCACCGAGCCCCGCCTCGCATACCGTAATAGGACGATAAGCCCGCTAACGGTGCCCCCAGTAGCCCACTAGTCCGAGCTGCGCCCGCCGCATATCCATATTGCCTTGCTTGAGCCCGCTCTTGAGCAATGCTTGTTCGCAACCCAAGCTCTCGAGTAGACGTAGCCAGTTTGCCGAGTCGGTCTGCCCGCGCTACTTTACCAACGTCTGCGGTTTGCAACGCCTCGAATGACCGGCCATATACCCCAGCTGATCCAAACGCCGCTTGTTGTGCCGACATAACTTCTCGCAATTGTTGTTGTCGTTGGAGCTCGTCTTCTGCCGCTTGTGTTTTCTCTGCCTGTACTTGTAGCTCCAATTGTTTTGCTTGCAATTCAGATTGTCGTTTTTGAAACTGAGCCATGTTTGCTTGCGCTTGCGACTGGCTATATACCGAGTACGCTGAGATTGCTGCGATAATTGCTACGAATGGTACTGCCATAATTACTCCTATTTTACCTCAACTAGGGTTCCTAATACAATAAATTCTAACGGTTCGGTTTGGGTAATAGTTATCGTTGGCTCTCGATCGACACCGTTCAAATACACTTTTTTATAACCGGAAAAAGTTTGAATGGGTGAGTCTAGTAAATCGCCGAATTGACGAAACGCCGGTACGTAGGTGTTATTTAAAAATTTTACAGATATGTTTCTAGAATTGTGCAACCGAATTTGAGCACTAACTAGTCGCCGGTATTGGCCAGCCATTGAATAGCCGCCAAGATCAACGTCAATCGGCAACGTCTCAATGCTGGCTGAAAAATTAATGCCGGCTTCAATCGCACTAACTTTTTGGGAACTCGTAAAGTTACCACTGGCAACCGTGACGTTTTGTAAAATGTAATCGTCTCCCCGGACCTTAACAGTCTCTCCCTCTAAATGCCCGTAGCCCGTCCACGTATCCGTAGGCGAGCCGCTAGTTGAAAGTTTAGACGCGTCCATATACGCAGCTTCGTTAAACTTCTCAATATAGCGTACCGTACCCCCATTGATTGTCCGTTTAACTACGACATAGACAACCTCATTAACGACCGTGACATCTTCAAACTCCCCCTCAGTTGTAAACAAACTCCATGCCGCCAGCCCAACCGAACGCAATGCACTAAATACCGCAATCGTCCCGTCAGTGTTTAAGAGATAAACAAAATCCGCAGGCACCGTACTAGTCGCTTTTCTCACGACCAAACTCCGAGACGCGTTAATCAAATGCGACGAGTATATCGACACATTGGCCGCATTATAACTTTTTTCCACATCGTTATACACAAACTCTCGGATAACACGACCATTGTTTTGAACAAAGATTGTTGCGCCATCCACCGACACCGGCGTAACCGCACTAGCTCCATGGCCAGTTGCCGGTAACACCGATATGTTCTCTGGCGTAATTGGTTCAGTATCTCGGTTCGGTATGTAGTACTCCCCGGCCGTAGTAAAAATTTGAAACGTCCGACCGGGGTACACTCGCTGAATTGCATTAAGCTCGTCACTATCCAAAGTCACATCAATAGCGTCGGCAGCATTGCTCCCATTAAGATCAAAGTTGTAAAAGTAGCTAACCTTAGATCCCCAAAGCGTTTGCGGACGCGATTTGCTTCCGCCAAACCACAACCGCGATTGATAAAAAGTTAAGCTAACCGGCCACCCCCGACTTGCGCTCCATGCCGGTTCGTACCCCGACTCGTACTCCCACTCGCCCGCGTCAATGGTTGTGTCTGGAAAATCAACGTGAACATCCCCAATAACTTGAGTTGCGCTGACATATTGAGTAATAAACAATATGCCTCCTTTTTTCCCGATTATGTACTGATTGACACTATTTGCATCAAAAATATTGTGCGTAGAAGTTGCGGTAACGTCTCGGCCACTTACCGAGCTTAAAGTCAAATGGTTCGTTACTGGCTCCGTCACGGTAACGCCATTAAACGCATACACCGGAATGTGCTCAAACGTAATGTAAGCCGCTGTCCATGCTGTATGCGACGTTCGCTGAATTTGAATCGGCGCAACATCCGGGTGCACTAAAATTAAAGTGTCCGCTGATTGCGTAAAATCCATCTCTTGTATTTGAGATAACGTTAACGTGGATACCGGCGAGCTGCTAACCGTCGCTTGCAAAACATCATCCTTATACACTCTGAACTCGCCAGCAGTAAACACCAACAAATATGTTTGAATGTTATTAAACTCAAAATTAATCAAGCGAGCTTCTTGGTTCGACGTCGTCGCCGCAACATACTCTAGCCCCTCCCGGCGAAACGCATACCCCTCAGGGCTTACGTACACGTTTCTTAATTGCTTAGCCGAATCTGCATACCGCTCCCGCCGAATATCCATAATCGACGTAGGGCTAATCTCGCCCCCCACGAACGATCGTTGTGCGGCTATAAGTTTTGTTTTACGCGCCATTAGCCCCTAACCGCAAGGTAGCTCTGCGTTCCCGGTGCTGTTCCTGTCCCCCCTGAATTTTGAGAATCTATTAACTTAGCGTCAATCAATTGCTGTTTTAATAGATTGCCATAGACCACCGCTTTATCCGAGTCTTCTTGCAATGCAATAGCTAATAGTCGAGCCATAGCAAACTCAAGCGCACGGGCAAAATATGCAGGAAACTTATTTTCGGGCGGGGAGAACGCATACGTGATTTTTAATGCCGTTGCGTTACAGTATATTTTATCCTCGTGAATCTCGTAATCTAACGCCGGCGGATCTTTCTTAATCAGCCGTAAATAGTTAGCGGGCAACTGAAACGCCGAAGAAAACCCATATAGCGGAGTGGCCGCTAATTTATTAAGCTCAACTTGGTTAATCGCAAACCGCCAAGGATGGCTCTGTAACAAGCCATCCTTAGTCGTGTCATACAACGCTTTACATAGTTTAGCCTCGCGCGTACTATCTGAAAACGACGTGATCTCGTCGGCTCCAATTAGAAGTAGCGCGGCGGTGCATAGGCTAACTTTTGTAAGCGTCATAAGCTCTAGTTTGTGTCAGTAGCTGTGATAACAAGCCCATCGGTTACGTCAACGACGCCACCAGTGTTGCTGTTAACAACGTTAAAACTGTGAACCGGGGTTCCGCCAGTTGAAGACACAACAAGAATTATGTCGTTCACTTTCAAGTTTACGGACCGATCATTAAAATACCCGGCCGCTCGAATTACAGACAACGCATCGGGCGAGCTGTAAATAAACAAATCGGGAGTCTCTTGTCCGTACTGAGTGATCGCTTTAAATGAATTAATATCAAATGCCATTTACCTGTCCTCCTTATGACTCGTCAGTAGTAATCTTAACAACACCCAACTGATCGATAACGCCAGCTTCCGCCGAAAAATACATAACAATCTCGTCAGATATGATATTTGCATTATATTCTACGCGCATCGTAAAGTCTCGGTTCATTACATACCCAACCGCGCTTTTAGCGTAAGCAAAGTTTGTTCGGTCATTAGTAGCCAAAGGCAATCCGCCTTCTTCTCCGTTATTCCCAATAAATTTAAAATCAAACCCGTAAAAGCTGGCGATACTGCCGTTAACCAAAGTTTTTACCGCGCTCGTATCAATCGTTTTCACGTCAGTTTCTTGAGTTAAGTGGTGCTTACCTCGCACTCCCGCAACAATGTAGCGAGAATCCTCATCAACCCCGTCCTCATCAAGCAATAGTGCTGATTGAGCAATCATTGCAACGTTTAGGTTATCATTGCTACCAGAGATGTTTTTGGCAACAGTTTTCGACGGAGAAGACGCAACCAAAGCGTCAATGATAATCTGATCTTCTTTTCGGCGACAAGCTCCGGTAATTGCCGGTTTTAACTCCGCAAGCGCATCGTAGGGAACTTCGCTTTTTAGAAAATCATCACACTGAACACGACCTGCGTATCGTTTGATTGTGATGGTTACTTTAGTAACCGGGGGGTTACTAACTAAAACTTCCGTAGCAACAGAGTGCTCGGTCATTCGCATCGCTCCGTATTTGGTGAACTGATGCGACTCGCCGCCCGTAGTTTTAACCCGTACAGTATCTCTTAACTTCCCCCCATTTTCAATAAATTCGTGATGGACATCCGCTTCAAATGTTTTGAATTGGACTGTGTTTAATATGTTATATGACATGGTTTATCCTCAATTCTTAACAACTAGTACAACATTCGAATTGGGTTATCGCCACTTAGCGGGCCTCATCTGCCATTTAAAGTTTGGGTCAACTTTAGCTTTTATGGGCTTCGTAAAAAGGTTACCATAAAAAAACTACAAATAGTATAACTTACTTTTTTTTAGTTGTCAAGTTTCGTACCCTTTGCGGCAAAGTATTGTCGCATCTTACCTAGATACTCTTCCTGTTTTTCTGGGTACGCCTCAAACAAATGTTCGTTTTCTTTCTGATACTTTCTAGCGGCTATTAACAGCTCGTCAGCCGATTGTTTTGGGGCTGCGGCTGCGTTGCCCGATGGGACAGTTAAAGTCGGTTTAACTAGATTTCGGTGTAGAAAATCCAAGGCCTCTCCACTTACCGCTATACTATCCAGTATTTTCTGGTCGGCTTCGCTCAATCCCTTTTTATAATTATTAAGCTCACCAAGCACTTGCTCTTTTCGATGCCCAAGTTTTAACAGCTCGTCTTCTGGTTTAACTTTTGACGCTTCTATTGACTCTAAATAACTTTCCAGTATCCCTTCTGCTTGCTCTTTATTTAATCCGTTTTTCTTAAACACTTCCGCAAGATACGGCAAGTCTAAAGTTTCGCTTAACTCTTTGTACTTTTCCAGTTGCCCCCCTTCTTCAAAATTAAAATCGTAGTTTTCTGGCGCAGCGTATTTAGCCTCCATCTCTTTAACATTCTTACGCAACTCCCCAATGTATTTACTTTGTTCGCTATAAGCAGCCGCTAGATCGCCAGCGGTTTTATACTTACCCCCCAATAAATCCGCAGTTTCCGTCTCCGCACTAACAACTTCTGCCGATGCTTCTACACTTTCTGCTTGCGCGTTTTCTGTTTCTACTGCTTCTGTTGGGGTTTCAAGTAATGACATTAATTAGCCTCCTTAGCTTTATTTTTCACTTGCTCTAAAAGTCGTTTAAGTTGTCGTACTACACTGTTCTGTCCTTCTCGTTGTGCCGCTGCCATTAAAGTATTGCCACTATCCGGGTGTACCATTTGAATAACTGGTTTCCCAATCGTGTTATCTTCCAAGATTTTCAACGCTTGTTGCCCATCCGGGGTTCTAAATAGCCGAATTAACACTAGTTTTTCGGCTTCGCTAAACGGAATCTGTATCATTGAGCTGCCTCTGGCGTTTGTTGCCCGAGCTGTTGCTGCGCCATGCCAATAATGTTCTGTTGAATTTGAGCCGATTGCTCCTCTGTTGGTACAAGTCCCGCCGGTAAACTCAAATGTGTGGCGATTTTACGTGCGTATTCTGCCGTATTTAACACTGTCTCTAGCATTTCTGGGCCTTTAATCTCCATCATGTGCCGTGAATAGCGCATTAAATTGATTATTTCTTCTTCCTCTTGCAACGTAGCCAGCGGTGACAGACTCTGAACATCAATCTCCAAACCGTTTACACGGAAAGGACCAAGGTCTACCATCGGGTCCCCGTTGGAGTCGTATACTTTTTCTAAACATTTTAACGACACGTCAACCGTTTTTGCCGCAAGCTCTCTAAACAACCGCCCAAACGAGGAGCCCGATCGATTAGCGTATTCTTGCTGCCGAATCGTTTGCTCGGTAGCCGTCTTTACTGGCGCATCGATCGGGCCTAGCGGATCCGTAAATAGCATCTCGTTAATGTTTTTTCGCAAGTCCTCAACAATAATCCGCTGTAAATTAGAATACGGCGGTGGGTTTAGGTATTGAATTTTTGGCCCCGCCATATCCCAGTACACCGGTATCGCAATACCCGGTTCCAGTTTCATGTTCTCTAAACTCATAACGCCATCGTCCCCAACCAGCAGCGGCGGCTGCCCGGTCATCGCTGCTGCTTTTAAGTCAAATTCTATCGACTTGTTAAGCGTTTTAATATCGGGCAATGCATACAGAAGCGGCCCCCGGCCATACCACTCGCCAGCCACCACCGACCATCGAAACACCACCCACGGCAAGAACTCTTCCTCGCGCTCCACAAGTAGATGCTTTCCTTTGGTTGCCAAAATACAATACTTAAACCCCATAACCTTTTCAGTTTTTTGCACTCCGTCGACCATATAGGTTGCCGTGATTTCTTCGGGATACATCCCCTCTATAAGCTCGCACTCGTCCATGGGTTTTTCTGCGTAGGCGTCTTGCATCTCTTTTGGTATCTTTGCATCCGGCCACGTGTCCATAATGTTTCGGTATTGTACTTTCATTTTTCGAAACACAGTATCTACGGTGTTATCGGCCCCCGTTGCTATGTATAGCTTAGCAATCGGGACCGCTTCTACCAGTAAGGGTTGCCTACTTGTGCCGGGGCGTATCAGTAACGCGCCGGTTCCAGCCGCTACGTCATACAACGCTTCGGACACTGCTTGATCAAACGCCGACGCATGAAGACACTCAAACAACCGGGTCTCCATAATTTCCAATTGTTTAAGTATTTCGGCGTCGTCTTGCCCGTTCTCCCCTTTCAAAAACATCCCCGCCTTTAACCGAGCCCATTTTTTCATTGGCGGCACCAACACGTTTTGGATATTCGACACGAATTTTTGAGTCCCGTTTACCGCAGTTGAATCAAAAACAATTTGAGCGTTATCTTTCTTTTCGCCATGCGCAGTCTCGCTAAATAAGTTTCGTTGCGGCATACAATACTCGTACACCTCTTCATACGTCGAGTCCCACTGTTGCTTTCGCGACTCAAGTGTTTTAAACGTCGCTAAAAACTTTTCTTTGACGTTCACACAACACCTCGCTCAGACGTTGACAACAGCGACCGTCGTCCTATTGTTCCGCGCCTTAACGCCAACAAAGCCGTAGTATTTTCAAGCGCAATTTGCTCGCGTTGCGCTCGGCTTTCTTCTTCCTGCTCTCGCAACTGTTCTTGTTGCATTTCTAACTGCTTACGCTGTACTGAGTCGTCGTATCTTGGTCCGCCGCCACCCATAATTTACCTCCTTGTTTTTTATTTGCCAAACATATTTTGCCGCCGTTTAGCACCAACCACCGGTACAAACTGTACGGCGTAAACGCATAATTAGTTACTCCTAGTGCCATTTTAACTATACTAACACATCCGGGTATGATATTTCCAATATGAACCCCCAGCTTACAATCTCTTTCTTCGGTTTCGTATTCGACGATTAAATACTTTGGTCGGTCAAAATACGAGGCTAAAACTTCCTCGGCGGTTTGATTGTCGTATAGTTTCGTGTTTATGTTAAACCCGGTGTAATCAATGGCCACCGTGTGCGGGCTAACCGTTCGTAAAGCAAACACGTGTTGGATATTACGGTTTAGAAATTTTTTTAAAAGCCGCATGGTCGGGTGTTTTGTAGGGCTAATGCGTCGAAACACCACATACCATTTAATCTTTTTCATGCCCATAGTATACTAAAATATGTTAAATTTCGGAAGTACAGTCGGCTTTTGCATTTTTTCGTTTCGACCTAACATTGTTTTATGCTCGCCCCCGCCCAACAACGCATACTGCAACGCATCGTGTGGGTGGCTAAATCGGTTTTTTTCCGGCTCTAACTTATACTTTGCTTCTCCCCCAACGTTCAATCGCTTATAGTGATACCCGCCATTAAAGCCCCGACGCACCATGGGAGCTTTCTGTCGGCTTATTACAATCCCCGGTAAGCCATTGCTTGAGCGCAACAGTGGCGATAACACCGCTTCTCGGCGAACTTCAAACTTATTGGACGGAGCCGGACGAATAAATAAGTTTTCTTTTTTAAACAAATCAAACGCTGTAATCCCTTGCTGATCTCGAAAGCCACCAGACGGATCCCCCCATAACTCAGTATTCGCTTGGGTATACTCTTTAGTCAAATACTTATTCAGATTTCTAGCAAAGTCTTGGAGCGGCCACGTCTCACCATCGGGTGTTAAAAATTCATCAATCACCCGCCATCGCCCAAAAGGGTCTCTCTGAGCCATAACTGCCGACGGGGTGAGTCCAAAGTCCACGCCCACAATTAGCGGCAATACCGAGTCATACTTCACATCCGCACTTGAATGTGTGCTATCCACGTAATTGTCCCCATACACCGGCTTGCCTTCCTGTATAAACCCATACTTTCCATGAACGTACACATCAATCCATTCTTGAGGCTTGCCCGCCATCATGTTGTTATAATAACCGGGCGGTAAATTTTCCACATTCTCCGCGCCTTCACTTAGCCCAGACGGTTGATCAAAAAACACCCACCCATCCGGCTGTTGAATTTCAGCCATGTTGTACCACCAGCTAGAATCATCGGGCGGGTTAGTGTCCGCTATAACGCCAAACCGTGTCGGCCATTGCCCCTCAAACCCGTCGGGCTTCTCTCTGTGCGACGGATACCGACCTACCCGCCCCGTAGCCGCGTCTAAAATTTCCTTCAAAATATACCGCGCCTCGTTAAACCAGATCATTGTAGCTTCTAACGACAATAATTTTTTAACATCTTCCGGACGGTCTAACGCTAAAAAAATAACTTCTGACTCCACATCGTCAATTTTAATATGATGCGAAATCGGCGGCTTTCGGTTTACCTTGCCAAACACTTCTTCCGGGAACCAGTCCAGCCAAGTCTTTAACGTCGTCGTCTCAAGCTCCGGTGCCGTATTCCTAACCACGATATGCCGCGTCCGGCGAATCCCGTCTTTTGATTTTGCTTGAGTCTTCATAACCACAAACAACTCAAAACACATACCCACCGACTTCCCAGAGCCAATCGGCCCTTTCACACCTCGGAAAAACGCATCCGAGTTATGAAACTTCGAAAGCGTTGGCGAAGCCTTATAGTTTAATTCAAAGTTCATCTACTTTTCAGCCCGAGTACGAAATTCTAACTTCTTTTGCGTCTCTTCTTTCAATTCGATCATGTTTCATTCTCCCAATCGGATATCTCATTCGGGTAGGGCCACTCCTCCCATTTTTCTTTTATCTTTTCTGGCGGAAAATCTTTAGGGCTCCGTATTACGCCCCAACTTACATAAAACTCTTTAAATTTAAACCTCTCGTCTACTTTTCCGCATTCCCGTCTGGGGTATATGCGATACTTTAGGCGGTCGCAGTCGCCCACCGCTTTCAGAACTAAAAAGTCATCGCTAGCCGATACAGTCACGTCCCACAAATCATCTGGTACTCGATTGGCTAATAACCACTCCCCTTTTTCTGCCAGTGCATTCAAATAGTCCCTATTGCATATACTTTGCAAATACTCAAGCGTCAGCTCATCTGGGCAACTAGGCCACACGGTGAATTCCCTCCGCGCAACCACATCCCCACCCCTATACACCGTTACGCACCACACCCACTGACACCGGGTGCCTAGTTTAGCGTGTACTAAGTAGCCCCCATCCACATCAAACTTAACCACGGCACCCCAAGCCAAAGGCTCATGTTTCTTATCTTTCTTAACCCACTTCAACATTTTCAGCTTCGGTGGTTTTTTTAGCCCGTGTGCGCTTTGGCTGTAAAACCTTCGCCTGATACGCTTCCTTATCATGCGGGTTTAAATTCCCCCATGCCAAAATAGACGACACAGGCCGAGGCTCGCCACAAACATCACACTCCCTCAAAACCAAATTCGGATTAACAAACCCCTTATCCAACACGCCGCCATTCGCTGTCGCACAACCAATACAAATAACCTGAATCTTAGACATCTATAACTTCTCCTTTTTCTTGCTTAACCGATCCTAAATCAATGTTTATGTTTATCTGAGTCTTACTGCCAGTATCATCCACACCACCATGACCCGTAAACTTCATCTTATTACTCACCATACTCGCCAACGCCCCCGACACCCGAGAATCCCCCTCCTCAAACCGCTGCATCAACGACTGCAACACCTCCTCAAACTGCCCTGCCGCAATCTTAGCGTCCAGCATCACAGCCTTCACATACGTCTTGTGAACACTCACCACAACCTCTTCAATATGCGGCTTCTTCATCCACGTCGCTGCCACTCGCTTATCAATCCCAGCCGCTTTCGCCGCCTTGTCCGGGTCCAACGTCTTCTTGTACTCCTCTAAAAAAGCAATTTGTGCCATCGTATACGCATAATGCTCCGGTATTTGTACCGGATTATTCCGATCCGCTACCAACTCCACCGGCGGATTATCCTTATCCACCTCTTTAAATTTCTTTTTTACACGAGCCATAACGTCCTTATCTATTTTTTTATTAATCTCTTTCATACATGCGCTATGGCAGCAGTGTGTTGTCGCTTGATTGTCTTAGTTTGTGAGAGAGAGAGAAAGAGAGTGAAATGATTTTAATCTCCACCACTACCATAACTCCCACCACTGTACCACACCCCCTAAACTCTGTCAAGCACCTACCCACGTTAAGATAATACTAAAACTTTTTGAGTACGTTAAACTATTACTGAGGCTTTTTAAACTTTACCCTTTTTGTAAAACTCAAAAAATACAGAGGCTCTTTAGATAACGCATAGGGAAAAACGCGCTCGGCGGGTACCCCCTACGAATTTAGACCCCCTGGGGGCTATCATTTTCGTTGTAAACTCAAGCAATTATTAACGTATGTCGCATAACCTACATTATGTATGGTTTTGCAAAAAGCCTGTAAACACAAGCAATTTGTACAGTGTCCAGTGTTTCAACAGCGGCCTATGAATAGTATCGTCCGAGGCGCAGAGGGTAGACCCCTTTCTACCACTTTAAACCGCTTAAACAGCCTACACAGCGATAATTCTGTACCATTTTGCGCTTTTAGCAATCCAACATAACAAAACATACGCTAATAGTATATAATGTTGATTATATGGCTGAATACCGCTATCTCATCCGCATCAGCTACAAGAACCGCGACAGCTTCCAAGTCTGGAAGCCAGCGAGGACAGCAGCCCAAGCAATGATTAAGGCCTTGGAAGCCTACAAACATCGTATCAGCCATATCACTAGCGTGTGCATCATTGGCCAACCAATTCCAGTGTGTAAGAGACGGCGAAAACAACAACAAGCCGAACAGCTACCAGATCGTGCTGAGCGTTACAAAGCCAAAGAGCGTCCGAAGCCGCCAAGCGTATTCGACATTTAATCCATAAAACCTCTTGCACAAAAAATCCAGTTGTGTTATACTCACGCGCGCACACACGCACACGCACGCACACGTAAAAATACTTTTAAAATATATATTTACCTATCACACCTATATTTATAATATCTATATTTTACTCACTAAATACGTTATGGTATATTTTTGAAAATGTTTTTTTATTTTTATTTTAGTGTATTTTACAACGATTATTAAAAAAAAACAAAAATTTATAAAAATCAGTGTATTACAATGCCTTGTGTAATCCCGTATATACAAAAAAAAGTGATGTATTTTAGCGTTTTTTTGTATATACAAATTTAGGCGTAAATGTGTAATACCGTATTACAGCGCTAGGCGTAAATTTGTATTACAGTATTACAAACGCACGTGTAGTTTTGTAATACACAAAATGGCCAATTATACAGCATTTTGTTTTTTGCGATTTTTGTATTACAGGCTCAGGCGTAATATCATACATCAAGAAATTTCGATTTGACGTGACTGGTCACGGTTGATACTATTGGTTTTGTCGATAGTTTTAGTGGTTTTATTAGTTTAAAATGGAGTGAAAGAAAGTGAAAGTTATTGGTAACGGTAGAGAGTACAGGGTGAATCGGGTTAAGCTAACTGGGCGTGATTATGATTTTGACGGTTTTGAAATCCTAGAAGTCGGGGCTTCGATTGGTTTAATCGACATAGTTGCCGATAGAGTATTGGGCTATTATAGTACTGAGGCCGAGGCAATCACACGTATAGCCGAGCTTGCGGGCGTTTAACTTAATTAATAGGAGAAAAAACAAAATGGATATTAAAGACAGATTACGGGAACAATGCCAAAAAATTGCTGATGAAATAGGCACAGGCACGTATGACGCGTCGGATTATCTAAACGACGCGCTAGATATTGAGTATACCATTGACGGTAATTTTGAGTACTTGGGGACGAAACTTGTGGTTGCTTGGGGGCCCAATATCTACATAGACACACAGCACAAGGTTGTCCGGGGGTATTGGGGCGATGATAACGTCGAGGTTTCGTATAGTGACAACGGGCTTGGTATCGATGATTATTGTCGTGAACGCTATGAGGAATCTAAGTAATGGACTTGTTAATAACAATTACACCAATTGAGGGTTGTACCAACTACCTAACGGCCGAAAATTTTAATACATTTGAGGAGGCCAACAGAGCCCTTGGTAGGCTTTCAATCGTACACAATGCCCCGGAGCGTGGCAACGGTTATTTAAAAACCAAGGTATCGGTGGCCTTGTACGGCCTTGATTTTGAGTTTCGCTATCACATGGTTGAGTACGGAGCGGAAGACGGGGGGCTTGGGGTTTACCCGGACTTGCGGCAAACGCTTATTAATCGCTTGCTATTTTATGTGGGCGAGAATTGCCCGCAGCACATGGAGCCGGAGGCGTACCGGGCGTTTTTATACCTTTATGCAAAAGGGGTGGCCGGGCATTGTAAGGAATTATTGGAAAAGTTGGAGGCCGTGCAATGCTAAAAATATCTAAAATCAACGGCCGTGTATGGCTTAAAGTGTTTAATGAGACGGGCTTAGTGTATAGTGATGGCGATTTTGACACCATCAGTGACGCTATGGTTGCCGCGGCTTATTATTTAAATTAATTAATTAAAATAGGAGAAAAAACAAAATGAACATACAAACACATGCATATAATTTAAAATGTAATTCTAGCGTCAAGTTTACCAAGAAAGACGCGCCAGAAACACTGGAGCAATTGTACAATGCTACTGACGACGTTGACTTGCGAGAAAAACTGGCCTTGCTATATTCAACGATGACAACAAAGCCAGCCGTGAAAAATAATCCGTTGGCATGGGTAGCAACGGCAACGGATCCCAAATGTGACAGAAACCACATGTGTGACAAGATGGTTGTTGCTAGGGGCTACGCTATAGGTTGCGACGGGTTCAGAATTCACGGTTATAAATTGCCGGCCAGTCAAGCGGCTGATCTTGAGGGCCAATACATTGACGCAAGCGGCAACATTTTAGCGATCGAAAAAAGAAACAATTTACCAATGGAGCATATACTCAAAATGCTTGTTGACGATGAGTACCCGCTAACTGATACGTTTGATGTTTCAAAATGCACCGTTGAGGACAATCAATTTTTTGATCTGGAATTGTTCGGCCAGAAGTGCCGGTTCAACAAAAAAATGATTGAACAAGCGTTCAACGGCCGGCAAGCTGTCAAGGTGTGCACGTCCACGGGGTTTGACGGCCATAAAGCCGTTAGGTTTATGTTAAGTGAAACAGAAACGGCTATTGTTATGCCGGTACGCATTCGGTAAATAGGGAGTCAACAAAAATGATAAACGAAAAAAGCACAAAAAGTGAAGTAATGGAAGCCGTAAAACAGAATGGGTATGTGTTGTGTTATGCTAGTGAGGAATTGCGGAACGATCGGGATGTAGTGTTGGAAGCAATAAAGCAGTATGGGTATGCGTTGTATTATGCTAGTGAGGCATTGCGGGCTGATCGTGAATTTGTACTAGAAGCAGTAAAGCAGAATGGCTTGGCGTTGTATTACGCTAGTGATGTATTGAAAGCTGATCGGGATGTTGTTATGGAAGCAATAAAACAGGACGGGCGGGCATTGTATTATGCTAGTGATGTATTGCGGGCTGATCGTGAGATAGTGCGGGAAGCAATTAAACAAGATGAGTATGCGTTGATGTATGCAAGTGATGAGTTAAGAAAGGAATTAAGCAAATGATAAAGAAAAAAAGCGCTACACAAAAAGCAATAGAAAATTCAAAAGTACCCAAGGCCGCGCAAGCGGCCCTAGAGGATTTGTTTGCCGAGGCCTTTAGTCACTGCTGGGATTTTGAAACGGATATTCAGGGGACGGCCTTAACCATAAAAGACTTGTTCATTAAATTTTGCGAGCAAGAATTTGATTCGTACCAACATCGCTACGCAGTTGAGTATGGTTTGCGCATTGACGCGTCACTCACTCCGGCTGGACGGCGCAAACTGTATTTTGAACGGGAGCTTTTAAAAACTGGAAAATTTAACGGATATGACTACCTACCTTTGCAAGGCTATATGTATTTAGCCGTTGAGTTTAATGGCGTACAGACAAGCAAGGGAACGGGCAAGCCATGTGACGTGTATTTTATCGAATTGCGGCAACACAATCGGTTTATCAATTCATGGGTTGTTAAGGATTACCCGCAAGACCATGATCCGTATCATCGTTACGCAACAAAACCATGACTAACAAACGGATTACAATACGCATACCGAAAATCAAAAGCCCTGGAGCATCCAGGGCCAAAGTAGTACCCAATGCGTTAGAGATACACACAACTCGGGCAGCTTATTTATTTATTGGGCTTGATCTAGTAGCGGTACAGATACACAAGGGCCCGGCGGTGTTACCGTTCAAATGGTGTACCGGTGTACGTTCAGTAGATTTTGTGTGCGCCTTTCTGGTCCAGTATGGCCACAAGGTAGCCGAGGGTAAAGCCGCGATTGACAAGGCCATTGAGGCGGGTACGATTTTGGTGAAAAATGCAAGGCCGGGCGGCCGTTTAACGGTTGAGATCAAGGGCGACATGGCAAAAAGTAAAAACAAGGAGGTAAAATAATGAATAAACAAGAAATGATTGAGCTGTTAAAAACGGACGTACCGGCATGGAACCAATGGCGGGAGGACAACCCCTATGCGGTTATTGACTTATCGGAAACTGACTTTAGGTATGCAAACCTTAGATGTGCAAACTTTATACGTGCAGACCTTTCTAGGGCGGACTTTTATAAAGCAGACCTCCGGGGGGCAAATTTTAGGGACGCAGATTTTTGGCCCGTACACTGTTATGGGGCGGACTTTAGAGGCGCATACTTTAGAGGCGCATATCTTAGACGTGCAGACTTTTGGGGCGCAAACTTTTATTTTGCAGACCTCTTTGCGCCATTTTCACTCACGGAGACAAAATAATGAATAAACAACACATGGTAACATTTAGAACAGAAGAAGTAGTGGCACGACTATTTAAGGCGTATTGCAAAGACAAGGGCGTGACGGTCACATGGGCGTTGTCAGCATTCATGGCTATGGTAGTGTCCAAAGTTTATGAAGCCGACACAGAAATTGACACCATTCTGGCTAAAAAGATAGCGGGCTCGACTTGCTACCAGCAAGAATTTATGTTACTAATTAGAGACTTAATGGGTGATATGCTAACAAAATTGGAGCAAAACAATGAAACTAAACAACACTAAACCGGGCATTGCAAAGTACACACATTTAAAGTATCAGTATCAGCGGGAGGAGCAGCCCAAGCCAAAACCAAGGTATGGCCAGCCGACCTTTCCGTACACGTACAACAAAAACGCACGCGTCAGTTTTTTAGATCAAATACAGGTGATTCCGTATAGAAAGATCGAACCGCCATCGCCACGGGAAGTGCCGATACCTTATAAGTTATTAAGTGAGATTCAGTTGTTACGGATTTTAGTGGGGATCAGTTAATGGGCGGCGGATTTATCTCATACGGCGGACTTACACCGCCGTCACCGCCGTCACCGCCCCCAAGATCGCCGAAATTAAAACCGGAAAGCCCACGAACAGGCCTAAACAATACTTTCGCTTTTGTGCCAATAGAGGTAAATAATAGAGTTGTATACGTGCCTGAGTATTTGCGGGAGGACTTTTCTAAGGCGGTTGAGGACATTCGTATAGATTGTGGGCGGGCTACGGGAATCAAAAAAGACTTAATACTAGACCCCAACCTGTTGATTGAGCTTGTGAATCACGCAAAGTATCATTGGCATTATAAAATTAGCGGCCTTTCGTCAGCTACAGTTAGCGCATCGGAATGGATAGAGGGCCTGTTCATTAACAATAGAAACTTATCCGAACAAGAAAGTCGTTTGGTAAAGAGAATCATAAGTGAGTACAAGGCTCTGGTTGAAGATACAGTGGCGCAAAATAATTTAACCCCGATTGCACCGATGCCGATAATTGACAGAGCATCGATCCGGAGTAGTCGTCTTTGCGAGATACAGTAATCTATTATGCTTAATTCACTGCCCGCATATTCAAATCAACAAAATGCCCACTGGCTACAGGCGCAGTCAAAGTTTACCGCAGTCAACAATGCCGGACGTGTTGAGGCCAATAACAGTATGAATTTAAACGCTCAGGAAGCGCAGGAACAGCCCTATATTAAAAAGAAGAAGCCGACTAAGCCATTGTTATTTGACTACTATAAAACGCTTTACAAGCGCGACTAAGTAGTTTATAGTTAGATTACTTTATTAATATCAAATCAGGAGAACAGCCAATGACCCGATTACAGCCCAGTGAGGCATTACTAAAAATTGCAAAAGTTTTTTATGACAATGGACTTATAACCATGCCGCTTAAGGGCAAGGTACCCATGGTGAAAAACTGGACGAAGCTAGAGCTACCAGAGGCCTTTGACCCAAACCACTACACAACCAGCTCAGCGGGCTGGGTGATTCGTGAGCCTTATATGGTTATCGATGTGGACGTACGCTCAGAGATTAATGGAATGGTTGGCCTGCAACGGTTATCTGACGACCTTAGGTTTGATTTTTTAAACAACGCGGGCGTTATGGTGCACACACCGACTGGGGGCTTGCATTTGTACTACAAGATTTTCCAAAGCGGCGTAAGCTACAAGAAAAACTTGGCCGCTTACGAAGGGTTGGACTTTTTGAGAGGCAGCCACCAAGTATTGATACCGCATAGCGAGACCGAGGCAGGTACGTACCAACTGGATGGCGGAGAGAACAAATTCTCAAACATTGTAGAGATACCGGAAGGGTTGCACCTGTTATTGACGCAAAAAGATTCGGAAGTTTGTGGGGGCACTGGTTATTTTACGGACAGTAAAACGGATAAGCTGCTGTTGACCGGCTACATTAAACAGTTTGGTGTTATTGGTGAAGGCGAGCGCAACAATGCGTTGTATAAAATGGCGTGTCGGGGCTACGATTTAGGGTTGTCGCCCGAAGTGGTATTGAGTATTGTATCGGATGCGGATTGTTTTTCGCCTCCGTTGTGTACTAAAGAGCTGGCTACCACGCTTGTAAGCGCATTGAGCGCAAGACAAAACGAGATCGGTTCGCATTCTGTTGAGGAAGCACTGAAAGCCTTAGGCCCCATAGATTCTGGCTGTTCTCCGGGCCAAGGGCTTAATGACGTGCTTCCCCAAGAGAAAGCGGCCGCTCAGTTTGCTGAGGTATGCCCGTGGCACGACAAGCTACATAAAACCAAACACGGCACGGTGAGTTCTCAGAATTTTTGTGTCCGAAACTGCGCTATATTCTTAAAGAACATGAAAGAGTTTAAGGGCAAGTTGGGCTACAATGAGTGGAGCCGTGAGACGGTGTGGCTAGAGCCATGTAGTTGGCACGCATTTGATAAGGCGGACTGTATGCCCAATGGTATTGCGGTGACGGATGACGATCTACTGTCTATCAAAACGTTGTTTAACGATATGGAATTTGACCCGTTGGTTAACCAGATTTACCAAGCCGCCCGGACTGTTGGGTTTGAAAAAAGTTTTCACCCAGTCAAGAAGTGGTTTAGTGAGTTGCCAGCGTGGGACGGTGTGGAGCGGGTACGCGGGCTGTTCCCAAAATACTGCAACGCTGATGATACTGCGTTTAATCGGGAGGTTGGCGAGGTTCTTATGGCCGCAATTGTTAAACGGATTTATGAGCCGGGCTGCAAGTATGATCACATGGTTGTGTTGGTTGGGCCGGAGGAGCAAGGCAAGTCAACAGCAATTAAGGCATTGTCGGTGTTTAACAGTTGGTTCACGGATTCGTTGGGCGATATTAACAAGACTGGTGATGCTATTCAGCAGATCAAAGGTAAGCTGATCGTGGAGGATTCAGAGCTTAATGCGTTCATGAGCCGATCGAATACGGTGGCGAGTGTTAAGGCGTTTATATCTCGGGAGGTTGACCGAGCGCGATTGGCGTATGCGAAGTTGACCGAGGATGTTCCGCGCCAGTGTGTGTTTATGGGCACAACAAACGAGAACCAATTTTTGAATAGCGTCACAGGTAACCGCCGGATATGGCCAGTGGAGGTGTACGATATTGACGTGCCAACGCTTACCGAGGATTTACCACAGTTGTATGCTGAGGCCTTGGTTGTTTACAAAAAGCGGTACGCTGGGTTAAAGAATGGGTTGGTGTTGCAATCGGCAGAAGCTATTGAGCAGGCCAAGAAGGCTCAGACTAGCCGCATTGAAGTGGACGAGCTTGAAAGAGTTATCCAAGAGTGGTTAAATAAAGGCGTGAGAGACGGGTTTCAGTTAAGTGATGTATGGGATGGTTTAGGTCGAGACATCATACACCTAAGCATTAAGGAACAAAAGCGTCTCGAGCGTGCGTTGTTAAAGTTGCAGTATAAACGCAGCGATAATGGGTTTGTGAAGATTGGAGGTAAGAAATGATTGATGAAAACAGTACAAAAGAAGAGGTTTTAGAAGCGGTAAAGCAAGATGGCTGGGCGTTGCAGTATGCGAGTGCGGAATTGAAGGGTGATCGTGAGGTGGTGATGGCAGCGGTGAAGCAGGGTGGGTATGCGTTGCAGTATGCGAGTGCGGAATTTAAGGGTGATCGTGAGGTGGTGATGGAAGCGGTGAGGGGGTATGGGCATGCGTTGTGGCATGCGAGTGCGGAATTGCAGGCTGATCGTGAGGTGGTGATGGCAGCGGTGGAGCAGGATGGCTGGGCGTTGGAGTATGCATCTGAGGAATTGCGTAATGATCGTGAAGTGGTAATGGCAGCGGTAGGGGAAAGTGGGCAGGCGTTGCGGTATGCGAGTGAGGAATTACAGGCTGATCGTGACGTGGCACTGGCAGCGGTGAATAAGAGTGGCTGGGCGTTGGAGTATGCGAGTGAGGAATTGAAGCGCGATCGTGAGGTGGTGATGGGTGCGGTGAATCAATACCTTTATGCTTTGGCATACGCCAGTGAGGAATTGAGATATGATAGGGAAATTATTGATTATGGGTTAGGAGTAAAAAATGATTGATAAAAACAGTACAAAGGAAGAAGATCAAGGCGATCGGGAGGTAATCATGGCGGAGATTAAGCAGGATTTGAAGTCGTTGCTATCAATGTTGGGGTCTTCGATAGAGCGTATGGAACAGGAGGTAAAAAATGACTGATCTAATAAGTTTTTATCAAACCCTTGTATATAGTGTAGTGTATTGGGTCTCGTTAATAGTTGCTGGCTTCTTTATTTGTACAGGTCCGAACCTAGACGAAAACGATCGGACTTTAGGCGGAGTATGCTACAACGTTTTAATACGAACCATACTGGCGGCGGTTGCGTTAGTCGTGTGGTACTACGTATTCACGTTTATATTCTTTTTATTCTTTGAAACTTTGGGAGCGTTGTAAGATGAGTGAAGATATACGATCTCATAACGTCGGAGCCTCGGACTATTCAAAATATAAAATACAGCCATGGGACATTTGGCTTGAGTACAAATTGAACCCATGGGACGCTGATATTGTTAAGCGTGTATTACGCACCAAACCGGGCGAGCGACGACTGGATTATGAAAAAATTATTCATGTGTGTCAGGAACGGATACGCCAACTGGACGCAGAAGCTAGCCAGAGCCTTTTTGATGGTATAGCCCGGGTGATAAGAGCGCATTTTCCTAAGATGCAAGTGCGGTGGAAAAAAAATGATTAATAAATACAGTACAAAGGAAGAAGTGTTGGAAGCTGTACCCGCTGAGGGTTTGGCATGAATATACGCACTTTTTCACACATATTAAAGGATGCCCCTTTCATTAGTTTTGGGGAGGAGGACGCACGCAGCTTTCTTGAGTATTTGTACAATTCGATAAAAGACCCAGATATTAAAAGGGATTTGGCATTATTGTATGGTGCATTGACATCTAAACCGGCGGTTAAAAGTAATATTAAGAGGAATAAAAGGAGAAAAGGAAAACCTAAACATTATCGGGCCTTAAAAGTTAAATATTTGGGAAACAGTGTCAGGATTAAACTTATTGATGAGCAATTTGGTGAGTCAAAAATAATCGATTACTGCGATCAGGGGGGCAATATGCTGTGTCAAGCCATTAAGTTTTTGTTAAGCAACGGGTTTAATGTTGTCGGCCATGGGGAGATGAAAGACTGCTATATTATATTTTGCGATAATTGGGGGGATGAATGTGTGACATTAAAAAGCATTAAATAGGATAAAGAAAATGACTAAACCAACTTTAACTTATGACTCACTAACGCAAGAGTATTTTTATGCTTGCAGTCGCGAGGAGAAAGACATACCGAAACAATGCCGGATGAAGTGGTCCGCTGGAAACACAGCTTGGAAAACTAAAGACTGGGCATTGGCCATGAGAGCCGCAGAGCTTTCAGGCATAGGGACCGCCATGTTCAAAGATAAACTAATTAAGCCACCAGCTCGGCTCACCCTCCCGGATTTTCTGTACGACTACCAGAAGGAAGGCATCCAAACGATCGTGGCCAATAAGAACCTATTGCTGGCCGACGAGCAGGGGCTAGGAAAAACAGTACAAACCATTGAGGCCTTGCGGTACATAGACGCTCGACGCATTTTAGTATTGTGTCCGGCATCACTAAAGTATATGTGGCAGGAACAATTTGACCAATGGTCGGATAACCTACTCACCCAAGTGGTTGCGAATGGCAAGACACAAATTCTATTTACTAACAACGTCGTCATTGCTAACTACGACTTGGTGTCTAAACGGTATATCTACGAGCAGCTACGCGCATGGGCACCCGATATGGTGATCTATGATGAGGCGCATTATCTCAAGAACCCCACGTCCAAGCGGGCCAAGGCTTCGTTTCTACTGGGGGCTAACGCCGACCGGCGGCTGATGCTTACTGGTACCCCGATGCTTAACCGGCCTATCGAGTTGTATAGCATACTTCGGTTTTTAAAACGAGAAGCGGTTGAGCCATACGACAATTATAAAAAGTACGGGTATAAGTTTTGTAACGGTAAAGAAGGCCCATTTGGTTTTGATGTTAAGGGAGCCAGTTGTACCGACGAGTTAAACTACCGCCTCAAACGCACAGTGATGTTGCGGCGACTAAAGGCCGATGTGCTTACCGATCTACCAAGCAAGACGATGCAGATTATTCCCATGGAGCAAACTAAAGACACTAAAAAGATAGTCAAGCAGGAAGGATTGTTCGACGTGAATAAGATTTTAGAGAAGCCGGACGCCAACCTTATCGGCGAGATGGCTACTATCCGTCGAGAGCTTGGAGAAGCTAAGTTGCCACAGAGCATCAGCTACATTAAAGACGTGATGGCGAGTGGCGTTGAAAAGGTTGTGGTGTTTGCGTACCACAAGGCAGTATGTGAAGGGTTGTACGAAGCGTTTAAAGACGACGGAGCAGTGCTAGTCTATGGCGGTACTACTTCAACAGATCGCCAACGCTACGTCGATCGGTTTCAAAAAGACGCAGACACCAAAGTCTTTATCGGCCAGATACAAGCTGCTGGCACTGGACTCACCTTAACTGCGGCCAGTCATGTAGTGTTTGTGGAAAATAGCTGGGTGCCCGGAGAGATGGACCAAGCCGTCGATCGCTGCCACCGCATTGGCCAGAATAATAAAGTGACTGCCCAAGTATTGGTTGTTAAGGATAGTGTTGACCATGTTATAATGAGATCAATGTTTTTTAAAAAGAGAAGGATTAAGGAGGTTTTAAAATAATGGAAGTAATTGATCACAGAAAAGAGAAACTTAGTAAGATTGTTGGGCTAGAGAAGAACCTAGAGATGACGGCTCAATACGCGCCTCGACTCGTTAAACGCTTGGGGGTGGGTAGTAAACACGCGTTCCCAAGCTGTTATAGTTTCGATGCAACGTATGGGTATTTTGTAGCCAAGGACGGAAGCAAGCTCCCGGGCGCACGGGTGCATATACACCACAACCTATTGGACTTATCGGTCGTCGAAAACTGGGGGCTGTCCTACGTTGACGAAATACTAGACCCAAAGAACCGAGCATTAGATGATCTGGTTAAGCGCATGGCAAACTCGTTTAGAGCCGGAGCGACCCGTGTTAGTTGATAAAGCGAGAAATTTTGCTATTAAGTATCACGAAGGGCAGAAGTATAAGGGCTTACCCTACATAGAACACTTGCGCCAAGTGGCCACGTTTTTAATACTAGAGCTTGACATTACCAATGAAAACGCTATTGCGGCTGCGTACCTTCATGACATATTAGAGGACACTCTATGTACTGTGGAACTGCTTGATCGAGAGTTTAACCTGGGGGTCGCTATTATAGTTAGCGCGTTAACTCGCTACTCGGCCCAAACCAGCGAAGACTATATTACTAGGATTCACTATGCCGGTCGTTACGCCATGGCGGTAAAAACAGCAGACCGAGTGTGCAATTTAAAAAACTTAATACTAGATGCTGAGCAAGGTAAGCTAAAACTAAAACTACTAGAGCGATACGAACGCGAGCTCGAATTCATACAAACGTATTTTCCTGCCGAATTCGTAGGGCATATCAAGCAGGCACATGGTCATTTGAGGAGCGTGATATGAGCGCGCATTCACTATTCGGCGCATCAGCCGCACACATTTGGACTAACTGTACGGCGCAGCCATGCTTGGCGTCCCAAGCTAAAACGTTTGAGGAGTCAAGTGATTATGCTACCGAAGGCACCACTGCGCACGATATAGCCGCTGATATTTTAAGAGGCGAGTTCTTACAAAGTGGGAAGGGGGCGTATCGCAACGGATCGATCGGCACTTTGCCCAACGAGATGGTCGACGCTATTATCACGTACGTCAAGTACGTTCGGCGACACGTTAAGAAAACCAGTAAGCTATATGTCGAGCAACGCATCCGATTAGACTCTATTGACGGTGGCCGCTTTTTTGGCACGGCAGATGCTATTGTTTCGTCCAAGACAACACTAACGGTTATCGATTTTAAATACGGCCAAGGCATTAGCGTGCAACCAGAGAACAACCCCCAATTACTTTACTATTTGTTGGGCGCAATAGAGCTTGAAGGGCTGGACATCATGTGCGGTAAAAAGTTTTACATATCTATCGTTCAGCCACGGATGGAGAAAGACCCAATCCGTAAAGTTGAAGTGCCGGCTCGATCGTTGATTGCGTTCCAAGCGTTTCTCGAAGGGAGGTATGAGAAAGTAAAGGAAGACCCAGAATACAACCAAGGCCCATGGTGCCAGTTTTGTAAAGTTAAAGGCGTGTGTCCAGAGCTTAAACGCATCAGCAACGTCACGACTAAAACTGATATTGAAGGTGACGTTACGTCGTTGCCGGAGGTCGAGCAGTTGAGCATGGACACGATCAGCAAGGTACTAGAAAATGCCAGTGCTATAAAGAAGTGGTTGACAGCGGTTGAGACCTATGGTTATAATCTAGCTTTAGAAGGTTGTGAGATTCCGAGACATAAATTAGTATTAGGTGGCCGAGCCACCCGAAAATGGATTAATGAGAGTAAAGTTGCAGAAGAATTACAGAGCAAATATGGCCTCGACATATTCGATATTAAACTCAAGTCTCCGGCCCAGATGGAAAAGTTAGTCGATGACAAGGAGGTTGTGCAACAATATGTAATGGTGCCAGAAAAGAAACCAGTGTTGGTTTCGGACACCGATAAAAGAGAGCCTTACAATTTAGGCAACGAGTTAACAAGCGTAGTAGATTAAGGAGATTTAAATGGCAAAACAAAGTTATAGAAATAATGTTATCACCCCAGAGGCTAGACTTTCGTACCCCTATGTGGTCGATCAGTTAGTCACTCAAATTGATGGGCGTGTTGTTGAGAAATGGTGTGTAGACTTGTTGTTTTCTAAAGACACCGACTTGTCCGCATTAGACAACATCGTTAAAGAGCTAATAAAAGAACAGTGGCCGGATGCTACACCGCAGCTAGTTAAGAAAATCCGAACCCCCTTTAAAGATGGGAACGACAAATTGGATAAAGAGGGTAATGTTAAACCCGGGTACCATGACACTATTTTTATCACCATTGATACTAAACGATCAGCTCCCGTTTTAAGAGCCGCTAATGGCGAGCCCATGACTGCCGACCAAGGCCGTGAGGAAATTTACGGTGGTTGTTACGGTCGCGCGTTAGTTAACGGCGGGACTTATGACCACATGGGCAACAAGGGCGTTAAGTTTTATCTATCCGCTTTGCAAAAAACTCGTGACGGAGAACCGTTGGGCGAGGGCAGCACAACGTCCGAGCAAGTCGATAGACTTATGGACGCGTTTGGCAAGCAAGAGACCACAACAGATAACTCTGATTTATTGAGCTAGTCTCATGCTATACATCGACTTCGAAACAAGGTCGTATTGCGACCTAACAGCCAGTGGTTCGTGGCGATACGCACAAGACCCAACTACCGAGATCTTGTGCATGGCCTACGCTTTCTCAGATACTGAGCCTAAACTAGTAATAGGCTCAGAGCTGCCAGATATAGTAGCCTTGCACATTGATATGGGTGGGATCGTTGAGGCGCACAATGCCATGTTTGAGCGAGCACTATGGGAATCCATATGCGTAAAAAAATATGGGTGGCCAGAGATAAAGCCAGAGCAATGGCGATGCTCCGCAGCATTGTGTGCCCGATGGGGCGTTCCTCGAGATTTGAAGACTGCTCCAATTGCCTTGGATCTACAAGAACATAAAGACACCGAAGGCCGGGCAATCATGCTTCAACTGAGTAAGCCCCGAAAGACTAAAGACGGGCTTGCTTATCTCGAGGACGATACTAAACTCCAGAAACTGTACGACTACTGTCTTCAAGACGTTCGTACTGAACGAGCAATCAGCCATCAGTTCACCCAAGACTTTGGTTTTGAAAAGAAAGTGTGGGCACTAGACCAGCGGATCAATTACCGTGGCGTACCCGTTGATCGGCAAGGCGTTGAGAACGCACTAGAGCTACTTGCCCTATACGCCGAACAGCTTGATAAAGAAGCCAAAGAAATAACCGGCGGTATCGCAGTAAGCCAACGAGATAAATTAATCGAGTGGGCCAACGCGCGCAGTGTCGGTTTGAAATCGTTGACTAAAGAAGCGGTAGCCGATTGCCTCGACTGGGTAAAAGATAAAGAAGTGAAACGCGTATTAGAGATTCGTTCACAATATAAAACGTCCACCGCCAAGTATCAACGGTTACTATCCAGTATGTCAGAAGGCGACCGGATTCGAGATGCGTTTGTTTACTATGGCGCACTAACCGGACGATGGGCTGGCCGCTTGGTTCAGTTCCAAAATTTACCCAAAGGTTCCGTCGCATCCGATCAGATCGACGACGTGGTGGATTCTGTGGTTAAAAAGGATATTGCCAAAATAAACGCACACGAGGTTGCCCCTATGTTGCAATTGTCTAGTTGCATTAGGGGTATGATAGCCTCGCCCAAAGGGAAATCCCTATATGTGGCGGATTTCGCCGCTATTGAAGCCCGGGTCGTTTCGTGGCTTGCGAATTGTAATTTAGCACTAGAACAATTTAAAAAAGGAGATGATTTGTATGTTACCATGGCCGCCAAAATATATAACGTTACTGAAACCGAGGTTACCAAAGCCCAGAGGCAATTGGGTAAGGCTGCTATTCTCGGTGCTGGTTATGGCATGGGCCATAAAACCTTTCATCGGACTTGCGCGTCGTGGGGAATGGAAGTCTCGGAGGAGTTAGCCCAGTCCGCCATTGCCACGTATCGTTCTGTGTATAGCGAGATCCGGGATTTGTGGAGACACACTGAGCTGGCGGCTACCAACGCCATCCGGTATGGTAAGCCTGTGACTGTGGGGAAGGTCACATGGTTTATGCACGACGGCAATCTACACTGTAAGTTACCGAGCGGTCGCAGCTTGACGTATCGTAAGGCTCGACTCAAAGCCAAGGAAACCCCATGGGGCGGCGAGAGCTATGAGATACTATACTATGGCTCCCGAGAGAAGGGGGCTAAGTGGGTTGAGATAGACACGTACGGTGGGAAGCTGGTGGAGAACATCACGCAAGCCATTGCCCGGGACTTATTGGCCGAAGCTATGTTTAGGCTAGAAGATGCTGGGTATGATATAGTCATGCACGTACACGACGAGGTAGTCTGTGAGGTTCCCGACAAAGAAAACCGAGCGTTGTCAGAGTATGAGGCTATCATGGCTCAGGTGCCTACATGGGCAGAGGGTATGCCCATTGACGTTGAAGGTTGGGTCGGTAAGCGGTTTAAAAAATAGTCCAACTGTGGTACACTATTAGTACGCATTTGATAGCTATGCTGTCTATGCCTTGATAAAATATCCTATCGAATGTGTACCACAGGCCCAATACCAATTAACAAAAAAATAATTACTTAAGCATTTGATTGGGCCTTACAATTTACTATGACAAACAAACAATCTATTATCGCACTTGATCTAGGAACCACTTGCGGGTGGGCCATTAAACACAATAACCGCACACATTCCGGTGTGTTCAAACTGGCCCCCAGTCGGTTCGACTCTTACGACCAACGGTTTATTACGTTTCGCAAAAGCCTACAAGAGCTAATAGCCAAACGATTTAAGGACGCAGATCTCAGTACGGTACAGGTGTTCTATGAAGAAGTAAGGCAGTCCCAAGCTCCCGACGCAGCCCACATGTATGGCGGCTACAAAACTGTGTTAACGTGTTTTTGTTTAGAGCATGGCATATCGTATAAAGGCGTGGGAGTAAAGACGATCAAGAAGTTTATTACAGGCACCGGCTCGGCGGGCAAAGATAAAGTTATAAATAGTGTGCGTAAACTAGGTCACTACCCAGAAGACGACAACGAAGCCGATGCCATAGCCATCCTCTACTATGGCCTCGATTATTTATCGTAGCGTTTAACTAGCCCAGTCTCAAGCATGATTTCGCTAAGACTAATGTTGTCGATATAGACGTCAGCCACTATTCTAAAATACTTGCCTCGCTTAACGTTTCTTAATTCGATGCGTTGCGCGTTCTCTAATAGATCTCTTAATTGGTCTCGAGCCGCAATAGCATCCGCCTTATTTGTAGCCCCCCGAAGCTCCATAGCATCGTACCCCGCGGGACGAATAGAGATATTTTTACAAAATAAAACGATGTCGCAGTTTAGGTTGGCCTTAAAGGTATCGCCGTCGTACACACTGGTCACCTTAACGACTTGCAAAGGTGCTGGTTCTGACAGAGCGAACGGACTAAAACCAAATATCGCAACGACCATAGCAAAGATTAAATAAGCCAAGTCTGTTTTCACTATACAACCTCCAATTTAAAACCAGTCGGATAGGTTGCCAGTAGCCTATTAAGCGTATTGTTGGAATACGACACCGCCAATTGGCGGGGGTGCCCCATAAACTCCCATTCTTGGCCAACGAGTATACAGCCTTCTGTATCGGTTATGTAATTACCCGCGTGAATAAGTATACCGGTTCGCCCCGGTACACTTAACACAACAAAGGCCGATGGATACTTGACGCTTGTGTAGTCAGTCACAACGTAGTTGCCGCACGGTATACACGAGATGTTTGGCTGGTTCCGGTCCCATGGTAGCTCTAAAGTTCTACACACCTGCTCTCCATCCGAAGTGAGTATCGTTCCGAGTATACCCCGATTACTTTCTATCTCTCGCTTAAGAGTTAGCAAATGGGTCATTTTGCGCTTTGTCGAAGTTACAAGCAATCAAGTTTACTAAAGCCATTAGCCCCTGTAGCTTTTTATCTTTAACGGCTGATGACACTGTGGAAGCAATGGCTGCTCCGCCAGTAATGGCCAACGCTAAGCCTTGCGGATCGTCTAGGTACTTAACACTAATGCCCACTGCACTTGCGCCCGAAGCTGCCAGTAAAACCTTATATGCTGTTTTTAAAAATTTAATCATAAGCATCTCCTTATTTATAATATAATGCGCTTATAAGCGCGCCAATAACGCTCAGTAAGCCAGTGATAAAAGTTGCGTTAAGCCGCAACATAATCGTTTTAACATTCTTTCTATGTTCGTCCAGTAACTGAGTCATGTGTGCCAGTTCTCGACTTATCTCCGCAACGCGGACTTCCAGTTTATGGGCCCGTTCCGATACATCATCCAGTTTTCGTTTGTCGTAGGCGTCCACACACAAGTATTATCCCACTTTCTCAATAGTTGTGTCCATAGACGAGTGCATGTGTTTTTTGCTAATTTAATGAATCGAATAGAGTTTGCATTTCTGCCCTTTCACTTTCGGAGGCTACTTGTTCGTAATGGGGGTTAGCCATAAGAAACGCAAGAGTCTTTTTTAAATTTTCTTTTAAAGTACTTAACTCAGCCTTGTGTTTAATTTCGACATTATCAAATGCATCGCGCGCGTTTAACATATTGTTATAAGCGTTTAATAATTCTTGGTTGTCTTTTATGTTTTTAATTGTCATTAGTTGTTTTCTCCTTAATGCTGTTCACCTTATATTCTACACCGTATTTGGTAAATTCGTCTACTGCTAATTTATCTTTCCGATCGCCAAAGATCAAAACATTATAGGTGCCGGACTGCTCGCATACTAGTTTTGCCCGTTTGCCCCCCTCGATTACTTCACCCCAAGCTCGCCCAAAATGTTTAAATGGGTTTACCCATACTAAACTATCTTTATTCAAATGCTCAAAATAATCGGGCAAGTCTATGTAATTATCGCCCTCATTGCAATCAATTTGATACTTGTAGATATTACCCCCTGCACTTGGCGTTTCTACAAAGTAATGGCGCAACCGGTGGGTGTCTTTCTTGGCCGGGTCGGGGTGTTCTATATCAAAAGAGCCTGACCCCTTAGCAACTGCGCCGGTAACATTCAAACCACCATAAATGTAGGTATTCTTTGTACTGCCCGAATGAATATTAAATCGCATAATTAAATCGTCACTACCCCACCCATGCGGTACGTGAATGTCCATTGCACCGTTTACAGTTGCATAGTCTCCCCCACTGCTTCCATACGCATACCCATAATACCGCATCCAATTATGAGTTCCAGTTCTAAACCCAGAATTTCTACGAACTTTTATGTGTTCGTCCAACACTATATGCCCTAATTCCGAAGTTTCCGCAGGGTCAAGGTATCTTGAAGTATTATTAGAATCAATGTAGCGTGGGCTGTAAAAATAACCGTCATTCAGATCAAACCAAGTCCATGCCCCACCGATTAGATCCCACCCACCTGAAAAATCATCGGACTGGTTGTTTATGTGCGGTAAAAAAAAGGCTTTACTGCCATTTACATGTATTGTAAATTCACGGTCGCTGTCGGTATCGTTAAAATGAATTGACGGGGAATTGCCTCGAATGTTAATCCCCTCATCACACTCAAAGTATCCCTCAATAGTAAGATCCCCACTTTGGTTTAGCCGTGCCAGTGTGGAATTGTCGTTTCGGAAAAATATCTCGCCATCCCCAATAGCATTGATTATTGTGTGTGAATTTAGTTTGAATAATATCCTATACTGAGAATCCCCACTAATCCACACGCCCCCAAAGGTGCTATACGAAGGGTGTTGTCCCATCATAACATCAAGGCTAGACGATGACCCTACTCTAAGGTTCCCAAACACATGTAAACGCTCTGCTGGTTGAAATGTCCCTACGCCAAAATACCCCGAATCGGCAACCGTAACACCCTGAGTTCCCGAATCTTCTAAGATTGATATTCCTGCGTTGCTTCTTGCACGAATGCCCTCAGTACCTATAGACTGCCCTGAATTTTGAGTAAACGAATCTCTTGGGTCCACGCCCCCAGAATTAGCGTCTACATAGTTTTTTACCGCCTTCGCGGACGGCAAAGTATCGTCATCTCCGCTTACGTTTGACAAGTCTGTATCTAACACACCCGCCTTTAGATTATCAATTTCTAAGTTGCTGACCATTGTATTGTCGGCATCTATGGCGGGTAGGCGAGCTTCCGGTATCGTACCGCCGGTGAGGTTACTAGCGTCTTGGCGTTTAGTATCCAATTCGTCAATGGCTGCTTTGACGGTTCCCGCTGATAGCGACGAGTCGGCGTTATTGTAGATCACCTTATTGGCTTCAATACCGTCCGCAAACACCCATGCTGCCCCATCCCACCGATAAAGACCTTTGATTTTTCGGTTAATGCCAATCACGCCTGTGGTCGTCTTCACGACAAATAGATCCCCTAATTCGCCGGTGGTCGGTAACTCCGCAAACGTGTCAACCTGTCCTTTTATTGGTGAGTCCGAGCCAACAAATAAATCTTCTAACACTAGACTACCTCTGAAACTCGAACGCTAAATGTAATACTTGTTGACGCATTAGTGACTATGTTAATCCCTAACGCTACCATTGGAGCTGATGTCGCTTTGATCCACACATTGCCAGTAACGCCAGCTAACACGTTGGTCGCAATCGTGTCTCGAATTAATGGGTTCGTTGAAACTAATACCGCTTCCAAGTTAATGTTATCGGACGAAGACCCGCCCTCAATACGCACGGTCGCGCGCGCGTTACCTTGCAAGTAAATCAGCGGTTGCTGCCCCGTCTCGGTGGTGTAAGTCTGTATGATGTCCCGAGAATAATGCGCCATTAATCGGTCCAGTGTTTGTCATCTGCGCAATCAAACGTCTCTAATTGCTTCACTGTATATTTTGCAATTTTTAACTCTAGCGCGTTTGACTTCATCCGTATGTTTTCAATAAACGTCACCATGGCTCGATAAGCGTCTTGCTCAAACGATTGAGAATAAATTAAGTTAAGCTGCTTTGTAATCGGGTAACTTGCAGTGATCCGGCGATACGCTTCTTGTTTGATACATTGAACGTGTTGTTGCCGAAGCTCGATTATAAAAAACTGCTTTTCTAAAATTGTTGAAAACTCAATAATCGGATTAAGAGCATATAACTCTTTTTTTAATTCATCTGTTAAATCTAAAAGCTCAACAGCATTATCCCCAGAAATGTCTTGATTGGTAGAGACAACATATTGGTTTTGAACGTAAAAATAAGTTTTCTCACCACTTGTCTTTGGTTCAATAATGTTTTGTAAATTAAGGATTTTATAAACGTACATAATAGTGATCTCCTAACTAAAGTACAAAGGTTGCATGGTATCAAAAACTGGGGCATACCCTTCTCGATAATGGGGGAACTGAAATGATCCCCCATATCCACATTGATAATACACACCTTCTTCCGTCAACACACCTAAAGCGGTTTCAGCTCCTCGCCCAACAGAACATAGCTTTACGGGCTTGTGTTTCATAAACCCAAGAACTGGTTGTAAACTAGTATTGATATTGACATCTGTGCCAATACCATAATTTCCATAATCATTATAGCCACACGCTTGAATATAGCCGTCATCGTATAATATAACTGTTGATGTGTATGTTAGGGTTCCTAATGTTTTTAACTGCGTTATAGCACGCCCAGATCGCAAACTATTTGGGATTGTTTGGTGCGTGTTTCTCTGAGTAGTCGTCCCATCACCTAATTGGCCGTAGCCATTGTACCCACTAGCAACGATGCTCTGATCGTCTTTGATGACGTAAGATACACCATAGGCACTGTGTGCCATCAATATATCTTGATTATCGGTTCCCAAACCACTGATGTGCTGCGGGGTGTTGTATTGAGTTGTATTTCCGGTTCCTAACGGCCCCTCAGCATTATGCCCCCAAGTATAGACTGCACCTGTGGATAATAAACACATCGATGAGCCGTAATTGACATAGGTAGTACTATAGCCATGCGCCCCCGAAAATTTAGAAACCGTCACTCCCCCAAACGCATTGACTAATTGAGGTGTTGATTGATCTGTTGTACTTCCAATTCCTAATTGACCTCGGGCGTTATACCCCCACATGTACAAATCGCCGGATGTGTCAATTCCGGCTGAAAAACCCCCATACTCTCCCATGGCGTAAATCTTTGACCAGTCACTTTTTGACAATAACTGAGGAGTTGATTGATTGGTGGTGTTGCCTATTCCTAACTGGCCAAAACCATTATACCCACAAGCGTACAAACTGCCGTCATCGGCTAAAAATAAGGTGTGTCGGCTGCCATATTGGCTATGGGTTTTACCTAACTGAACATCGACTATATTCACCCCATTTAAAGCCGTCACTTTTGTTGGCACTAAAACAACAGCTGTATTACCTACGCCTAACTGTCCGGTGACGTTATGCCCCCATACCCATACCTCGCCATTATCCATAAGCACAATATTGTCTTGACCCTGCCTTTCCCACTTAATAGGCTTACCAGTTGTCCCAATCGGAAACGCTGGTGTGAGAAAATTAGTTGACCTATCTGCTGGACTAGCCCCATTCCCAAGCGCACCATTCCCCGCATCCCCCCAGCATCGCAAAGTACCATCGTCTAAAATAACCCCACCAGATCGATAACCCCCATCACTAGCTGCCCCATCTGTATTTGGTAAGTCAACAACTCGCCGTTGTGGGTTTTGCTCCCACTGGACAGTAGAACTCTCCCCCACGCCTAACATATCGTATTGATTACCAACCTGCAATCGAGTAACAGACGTACCATTGTTGTATAACAAATCGCCCTTAGCTGAGAGCAAAGTGGCGGACAGCGCACCCAAAGTAGCTCGAGCAGTAGCAGCATCCGGATCGTCTAAAAGCGTTTGAGCGAACGCGCTAATGCCCAATGTTGTCAACGCAGTAGCAGCATCGGGATCGTCAATAAGCGCTTGCCCAAATTCCGATACTGCGTAATCGCCTACCGAAGCTCCGGGCCCCGCTTCGGGAACCCCCGTAGTGTTATTAAAGAACATGTACTTGCCCTTTCGCTCGTCAAGCGGTGGGAGCTCAATGGGCGAAGCCCCAGTGTCTGACGGCGACTGGCGAATTGTCCGCTCGCCATCTCTTTGAACTTGCTGTATAAGCGCAATAATTTTATTTAATGCCAAATTTAAAGCGTCCGCGGTTAATGCCCCCGACGGCGTGAATCCAGTTGTTCGCTCAGCCGGTATATCTCGAAAAAGCGTGACGTTGTCGTTTAACGCTAAGCCGGTGTTAAAAACAACTTTACCGCCAGATAAACCATCCGCCAGATCATCCGCAGTGATACTTGACCCGTCGGAGTTTTTAACTGTATAATCGGTAGTCTCCGTTTTAAGTACATCATTAAGATACACTTGTATGTCGGACGTTTCATAAATTACATACGTAAATATAAAGTCGGTCTGGCCTGCTGTAGCTACATACTGATGAATTGGATTTATATCGTTTACTGGTACATTTGCCATGGTCTATCTCCTATAGTATAATATCATTTCTCATTCGGTGCAAACCGAGTTACGGGGGCAGTTTTTCCCTCAACAAAGTATTCTTTTTTATCCGACACTGCCCGAGCCGTAATCTCTGGGTATTCAAGTAATAACCGCTCCTGTGCCAGTTTCAAATCTGTCTGATACAGTTTTCGCAAGGCTCCGCCGCGGGTCGCCGTTGGGGGGCCAATCTTTTCCATTTCTTTAGCCGGTATAGCTGGCAACGACTGGTATAGATTTGACTCCGTAAATTTTAACAGTTTGTCATACGTCCCCAACTCGCCCATCAACTCTAGTAATCGGTTGTATTCATCGGCATTTAAACGCGCTTGTCCTACCGGGGTGGGTAACCGACGACTTGGCTTACGAATGATCGTACCGTTGTTTAACTCCTCAATGGCCAGTTTGTCGTTTGCGCCATATTGCGTCAACGATAACGGAAGTATATTGCCAACCGCTGTTGAACGCCTTGGAATCGGCCGGCCAAATTTATCAAGTTTGTCCTCGCCTAAATTTAATCGAGCCAGTATACTTTCCCACAACGTATCGGTTTGTTTTTTATTGTCTTCGAAAAACCGAGACGTCCAAGCTACCGCCCCCGGGACAGTCAAACCGGTGACTAAACTTTGACCGGTTCGCTTCAACCCATACTCGTCTTGTTCAGTTACAATATTAAACAAGTCTCCAAATTGCCCCGTGAAGTTTGAACTCGCCATCTGATCGGCAATCCCAAGTATACCCGCAGCTATATAGTTAGTCATATCTTCGGCAACACTGTCTTCAATAGTATCGCCGTCCATGTAGTGAAACAACTCCACCACATTGGCCGCTCGGATAAATGGCGCGCTCAATGGGCTAAAATCGTTTAATCCAATAACGGTATTGCCAATGCGCATCGAGTTTTCAAACATACCAGCATTGTCTAAAGTAGCCCGTTGGCCCGGATCTTTTATGACCGACCCGCGAGTTAAGCCATCATACGCCACCTTAAAAGCCAATACTTGCGCGCCCGTAGCTATAGACATTCGGCCAATGGCTAAATCCCGCTCACGGCCGGCTCCGCTGCGTAATGCTTTTTGAGTTAGTGAAGTGCCTCGCACATTTAACAAACTGAGTGGCGATTTTGCCAACTCGTACTTAGTCGAATTGTAAGTGGTCTTCACAAACGGGAATAGCATGAACCCTCCGGGTATTTCATTAACCACGGACTCCAAACCCTTCCCGATGCCGGTTAGCTCCTCGGTTAAACTTACGCGCTTGGCTTCGCTCCACGCCTGCCGACCCGCCGCCATTTGCTGCGCAAGCGTTTTATCTTTTAGCGAGCGTACGTTTTTTTTGTTTATAAAATCGTATAAACTTTCTTGTTCCCAAAGATCTGTAGACAGCTCTTTTACTCGAGCATTAAACGCTTCCCCCGTCAGCCCTTCGTTTGTCGCTCGTGATATTGCTCGCGCCTTAAGCTCTGCACGAAACACAATCGCTTGCCCCACATGGTCCTTGTTGCGGTAAAAACCCAGTACCGGCTCCATTGCCGACGTTGCGTAGTCTAAGCCCCGTAAGGCCACATTGTCTGGCCGCCCCGCTAAATCTGCAATTTTAACGTCGGTCTCTTTCACGTTTAGTTTTGTACTTGAATCCAAGCGAACTGATTTTGCTTTTTCCGCCATGTCATCTAAAAACCCTCGAACTCCAGTCTTGATTGCGCTAATCTTTCCGGTTTCTGCGGCAGCCTCTTTGGCTTTTTTAGCGTTTAATTTTGCAATCTTGCCGGTGCCAACGATCACCTGTTTCCAATACTCGGCATATCCGGCCGATAACGCCTTAGCCTCAGTGAACGTAATATCCGTTGCCTCAGTCGCTTGTCGAAACACGCCGTTGCGATACGCCTCGTCAACGAATCCCGCCCAGCC
>JAOEFI010004035.1:27856-38243 GCA_034621735.1 Anopheles plumbeus | reverse complement strand
CTCCAATCTTCACTTGTTAAGACCCAATCTCTTCTACCTCTGCAACCATGGCGAGACTCATTTCATTGTCAAACACCCCGCCAAGGCATCGGACGGCATTACACGGTGTGTATTACCTGAACAATAATATGCCTGCCTTTCTTTCAGCAGCAAGACTTCGGCAAACAGGACGGCCATCGCTCCTCCTCTACAACGGTGCACCATCCTGTCTGGGGTCTGAGGTATGTGTGGCAGTCGATGATTACTTAACTGGCAAACGAGTAGGAGGGTTTGGTGCCGCGGTTGGTCTTGATCTCGGAGCCACACCACACACCACAACCAACCACATTCGCCGTGCCGATTCGTGACTCACCTCATCGGGCAAGTGTAAACAGACGAGCGCGTTCGCGCGCCGCTTATTACTCTCTCGGCTCAAGGTTGTAAAAAAAGCCACTGGGCGCAAGGGGGAGTGGAGACTGACCGACTGACCTTAGCGGGTAGGAGAAGGAGCCGGCTGGCCGGCGGTTTGTTATGCAATCTTACACATACGTAATACAATCGAAGTCGAATAGATCGCGGCACCATCGCCACCCATCATCGTGTGATTGTCGAGTTTAGTGTTGTGTATGTTTTGTTTTTTTTACTAGGTTCAATGAACCTGATGGCACAACAAACGTCCGGGAGCGGATTCCCCCCGAGTGTACGACGATGACAAAGTGGCGATACATTTTACGCCACCGAATACGACGATGACGATGATAATGAAGGGGATTTGTTTTTAAATCTGACAAACTGACAAACATTATTGTTCTTATCGTGTTCTTTCGTCACAGAATTACGTTCACAGGTGATGTCGTAAATTCCTTAATCTGTCTAAGACGTCTTCTATAGAACATATTTTCTTCTTCAACAAGAAACATTCATAATCCAATAGTTAAAAGCACCAAGTAGTGGAAACAATGAAACAGATGATCGATATTAGGTACACATGTCTACCATTTCTCTTTTAACTCTATTCCATACAAAGTATTCCATACAAAGTTTGAGAATACCTCCATGGACCAACTATGAAAACGAATGTAGACAAACGAAGAGTATCAATCGAGAACTGCATCCGGATTCTTTCATGCGCCAAGAACATTCGGTAAAGGAAAACCATAAACATAAAATTTTTGCCCAGAACACCACCACCGACACACTATCATTCTGTGACAGAATCACAGACAAGTGAGTGAGGCGGACAATCGAGAATGGTTGCTGGTGGTTATCGACAAAAATTTCCATCTCCAGTGTGTGGGTGTGTTTATTTTATTTTTTTTTTCTTCGGGAGAAAGTTTTACGTTTTCCACAAAAACACCACAACCGCACATGAAAACACTCAGACACACACACTCTAGGAAGAAATCTGAGGAAAAATAGCTGCTGCTGCTGGTGCTGTGAAGCTGTGTCACGGTTAGCATCCTTCTTAATGTTCCATTTTATTTTGGTGTTTTTTTTTTGAAGGACTTGGCGAAACGAAGCGAATAAGTGGTATTTTCAAGCGAGTAGTATTTGTAGTAGTAGCGCATCCTCCATACACAGCGGTTCTACGTCTCCACCCAGCTCCTTCCTTAGGTATGAGGGAGAACACCACCCTGCGTGTACTTGTGTGCACATAAAAAGTACTTTGTTTACTTTCAGCCGCCAAAATGAACTGCCAACGGAGCGAAAAAAAAGGATGCGTTGCGCTTCTGTGTGTAGTGGAGAAATAAAAAAACCGCACCTCATCATACTGGCCGAATTTCGGCGAGGATTCTCGTCGGAAAAATGTTGCTCCGAGGACTATCCATGTGTGTGTCTGTGTGTTTTTCCCGGTAACGTCCTTTCACTTTCACTAGTTTTTCCTCCCCGGTTGAAGCTTTTTTGCTATTTGATACATCCACCCTGTCTCTCTCTCTCTCTATCTACGCGTACCAGCATCATCATCATCATCACTCAACTTTTTTTCTTCTACGAAACTTTCTTTCGAAGTCCCGTTGTCCCCTTCCGGCAATCGTTCAAACGCAACGAGAGGACTGCATCCGCAGGAAAGAGGTGCTTTTCATCCATTCGACCAACGGAAACAAATCAGCGTCCTTGACCTAGAGAAGAGCCACCGAAACCGGGCCTTCGATTGAGCCGCAAATGGTAACCGTTGAATGAGAGTGTGTGCACGCCAGGTCAGTTTTGGAAGATACTTTTCCGAACCCTCACGGAGGAAAGTCGTGATGCTGTTTAGGTGGGCGACGGTCGGTGAATGACATTTCAATCGCAATTATTTTGTTTTCAGTCATTTCAATTACTGGAACCGTGACTATGGGTTGGAGGATTATTTGTACTAAACTTATTCTAGCAACAGCTGACCATAAAGCACATGAATCAATGACATATTGCATGAAATTCTTCAACTCTCCAGCTTTTCAAAAGTGGAAAGTCGTGTTTACGAATTCTACAACAAATGTCATCCCCAATTCGCCTATAGGAAAAGCAGCCGGAATGCACACACACCGACGCACTCGAAATCCCTTCGCGGGGACAAAGACGGTGATAAACGGTTTTAAAAGCGAGTCGTAGCTTTTCCACGAGGGAAGAAAGCAAACACAGCCGGAGGACTAAGTAAACGAAACTCCACTTGTCAAGTGCATCGTCTTCCTGTGCCGCTGAGGGTGGGGTGGGGTGGTGGTGGTCCTGTTGCAGAAATACATACTTTCGTTTTCTATCTCCACCGCGCGGTGATGGCCGTCTACCGAAAGGACGAGAACTGCTTGAACCGGGTGTTTGATAAAGACCGTCTGGGGGTTGAATACACTCGGTCTGAGCGAGTCAAGACGTTGCTGTGGTGCCTTCCTTTTTTTGCATTTTCTACTCTCCGTCACATTTTTGAGGATTCTTTCTATCCTGGTAGACCGATTTTTCAGGATTTCCGGCGACACGTGGACGCGTAGTTGCACAGGGAAGTAGAATTTCATTCACGGTTTATATCCATTTTTTAAGGATGCAAATTACGTCAAATATCGGATAGTTCAACTATCGAAAGTGAAAAATGGAGGAATGTTTTCAACAGACTGGCATGTTTTTCTATGTTGTCACTCAAAAATGCCTACTATAACATAGACAAGCTTGATGATGATTCAGTTTAGCCATTAGAGCGTTTAATTTACCAAGAATCCGCTAACAGATAAAAGATGCCTCAACAATTGTTTATCACTTTCGGTTTAAATAATTCACTGACGCTTTGCGAAAGCCGGGCATGCTAAAAGTGACTGACCATTTCAGACAATCTGGCGTGAGAAAAATGATCGAACGCAGACCACCCACCATTCCACAGCGGCCCGCTGCTGCTTGGACTTGTCGGTGGGGAGAGACTTGGCGCCCGATAAGGCGAAGCGGACCCACCAGAATACCCGACGACCATAGACCATACCATGGAAGCTTAATAGCTAGGGACAAACGACGCCGGGTGGAGAAGAAGGTGATGGATGGAGTTAGGAGGAAACCGGGGAAAAGCGACGATGACGAAGAAAACAGCGGCAACAAGGGCGAAGAAGATTACGACTACGACACGCGCTCGGTCGGAACCCAATTTCATCGAAATCATGAATGAAATCTTTGTTTACATTATTCGCCGCCCATACGTCTCCGACTCGTCCCACCATCCGCACACACTCGCCGTCTGTGTTGCTCCCCCTGTGCCGTGAACAATCTCCCTTTTCGCGTTGTGCCGCTTCCCTTCACCCACCATAGCCTACCGAACCGACCAACCGACCGTTCAATTATTTCATGCTAGAGAAGGTCTGTGTCTCTTTCCGTCCCCTTCCCTTGTTCTCCCTGCAGCTCTTTACAGTTACCGCCGACTTGTGTGTTGCTGTTTTTCCTTTCTTTCTTCCGTTCTTAGAACGGGCCTTTGTGTATTGGCGTCCAGTGGCATCGTAACATGCGTGTGCAGGTGTAAAGGGAGCGATGGGTGGGTTGGACACGGATGCTTTTCCTTCCGGCAGGCACACCTTCCGATCTTAAATTTTAAAACCCCTTCATCATCATCATCGCCATCCCAGCCCCGTTCAATTCGTATGAGAGCACGCGTGTGTGTGGGTGTGTACGAGTACCGTTGGGGCTATATGGGAAGTATGTCATAGGGATGATGATGAAGGGCAATGTACATTTATGCCCCACACTTTCCCGTAGCAGATCGTGTTTTTTTTTTCTTTGCTCTTATCGCCACAGCGACAGCCACCCACCACCGGTCCCGTCTGACCTTCGGCTGGCTCATATTTCTTTTCCCGCGTTTCCGTAGCAACAGTAGCAGCACGTGGTTAATGTTATTGTTATGCAGCTGCTGAAGTCGTTAAGCTGTGCCAATTCACTTCGCCGGTGCCTATACTTCTTTTTCTCGTGTCGTTGAGAATGAGATCTTCGTGAGACGAAGTTCGTGAGTCGATTTTTGATGTTCAGTTCGTTGCATCAACAGCATACTATACAGAAGTTCAAATTGTCAGCTCAAATCCTTGCAAATAGTGTGTTTTTGATGGTGATGATGATTATGGCATAATCCAAAGCACAGATTAATATTGACGGAAATGTTGCTACAGCTGGCCAGATATTAGTCAGTCAGACATGGCAGCACGACATGGCCTATGCACAAGATTTAGTCTTCCATTATCTGCAATCAATCTCTACAAATTTGTCGAGAAAACTTACTTCTTATAATTGTGTTTCGACAAATGTGTGAAGAAACTGCAGCTCTGCAGTTATGTTCTAGGCGCTCACAATTCGATTGATGTTTTCGGCCTTTCTTCCAATAATGTTTAGCACCGCCGTGATACAGAATTTTCGCCTTTGAAGGTTTGTCAATCGAATCCAATTAATCACTTGCAGCACACACACACTTTCTTTATGTCTGCTTGTGGTCAAGATTCACGCCAGATTCGGCGAATGCACCCACTTCTTCTGCAAACGTACAGTGCCCTAATATCTGGGGTTTCGAAACATTCAACAATATTTTTTTTGTGGTGCCACACTTTTGTTCAAAACTGCCGGTCTACATACACTGTTGCGTTCCTCTCCACTTCAGACACAAACACTTAGAATCGCTTTTTTACAAAAGCGATGTAACTCTTTTCTTCACTGCAATTCCACTCTTTTTTCGTGCCATTTTTCATACGATGATTCGATTTTGACGTTTACCTAATTCCTGCAACTTTAGATCTTCAGCCAAACATAAAACAATCAGTAAACCATGAGCTACGTGATGATAAACGACACACAGACGATTTTTTCTAATCTTAAGGAATACAGTCAGCATGAGAAAAACGGACGCTCGAAGGATCCCTAGAGAGAAAAATTAGACCCTACCCTTACGTGTCGTTTTTTAACAGTACAAGACATAAAAGTAGATTTCCGTCGGTTAGAGAACCAAGGTAGTGATTATGAAAAATGAAACCCGAAAGAGTTATGTTACACACCGGAAGAGGCTGAAGTAAAAAGGATGTAAAAAATGTAATGCGAAAAGGGTATCCTATTTTGTTTCACTTTGCTCTCTGTCTCTCTCTCTCTCTTTAGATGCGAAACAGATGCAATATGGCCCGGTGTAAAATTGACACTGGTAGAAAAACGGCAGGGTGGAAAGGGCAAAAGGAGCTACTACTGTTGTTGTTGCCAAAAAACGAAAACTTTATCGCACACGTAACAACATTGTGCATTTTTTGTTTCACAGATAGTTTTCTTTTCGCGCACCGGACGCACTATTTTCACGATGCTGGTGGTGGTAGTGGTCACCCATCATCACCGTCATCGTGTTTTCGTAGCCGTTTTTTGCATGACACACAGCGCCGCACCAGCACTTTCACGTGGCAGATGAAATGGTAGGAGAGTGGATGGAAGGGTGTCCAAATGGGAGGCTGCTGTTTTTAGTTAGCAATGGGTTGTGAGACGTGAGCTGCGAATTTTACTGATACGAGTAAGAGAGTGCGAATACCTGAAGGTGAGTTAAAAGTTTTGATTCGGGCACAGAGCGACAACAAATTGTTCCCTTCTAATGCAATGCGGGGTTATACGCAAGCATTATTTTCCATCTGTTTCAATGCACGACGCACACACACATATGCACAGTACACCGGTGACCAAATTTATCATCAGCTGCGCGGAGAACGGACGACATCGCTTTATTTTCTTTTCGCGTATCGGGTGGACGTGGGAGGGGAGGAAGTGGGGAATATGTTTGCTTTTTTTCTCTAGTTCAAAAACCTTCGACCCGCAGAGACGAACAGTGGAAGCGGAATGCTATTGCTCACCACACGCGGGACGACACACCACGGCTCGTGAGATGAGATGAAGGATGTTGTTTTCGTCACTCGTGCGCGTTCCTCACTGCACGGCTTGGCTCACACTTTACCGTACACTCTGCCAATGGTTCGATCCTCGCGCATTGATAACGACTGCGAACAAGCGCGCTGTGTTCGTTGTTGTTTCGCGGGCGATATCACCTTCGCCTACTGCCGCGTATGCGCTGATGTTTTGTCCAGTTTCTGAACCGCACGTTCGCACCTTTTCTAAACTTTTTCTTAGCCGTGGAGCGAAAGTGGAACACTGCCCCTCGAGTTCAAGCAATTTTTTTTCGTTTTTTCAGAGAAATAAAAAAAGTTTTCTTGGTGGCAACTAACCGCTGCTGCTGCTGCTGTCCCGAGAAACTGCTTTCTGATCGAGAACTACCTCGAACGAACGTACGAACGAGCGGAACGGAACGAAACGAACCACCGTACGACGGAAAAACGGCACCCGACTGTTCGCTGCCTCGACAGCGGCAACTTCGCTAAGCGGCAACGGGCACACACAGTCCTAAGCTCCTACACACCACCAAGCGCGCGGAGGACAGCAGCAGTAGTGACAGCCACACCACACCACCACCACCATCACCACACGTCGGTACCGCTTTCCGTACCGTAGTAGTGGTGGTGCACGAAGAGCAAAAAATAAATAAACTCACAGCCTAACCCACAGCACTTGGCATATATAGAACGTTGTGCATCAAACCCGCTGGCTCGGGCTGTGTGTGCGTGAGAAAGGGAGAGGCAAGAAAGTAGCGCGAAGAAAACGACACGCGCAATAGTACACGGGCTAAAAGGCACGGGGCGAAAAGGGCGCGCACACAAAACTCTACTTTACGACACGCCGTGCGGCTCACCCGCCCCCCGTTCAGCTTCTCCTAGCACACAAGCGAAACACACTCCTTCCAAAGACCCACCATCGTGTATAGAGAAAGCGAGTTTGGTAACGACGATCGAAGAACATAACCTCAAAATTGCCGCCAGCAGTCGCTCGCACCACTACACTGCTGCTGCTGTGTTGGTGAGACGATTCGAACATGAGATAACCAACCGAATGACAGCCCAACGAACAGAGCTGGTGGTGAGGTGATGAGTTGAAGCTCCGTTCTCAATACCCGACTGTCCAAAGCCCCTTGGTGAGATGTTTGAACACACTTTCCGCCCGCAACGAATTAGAAACGTTGACTTGATTATAAACGCGCTCGACTTCAGCCTCGCGGGCGGGTATGAAACAATGTTCCTTTCTGCACACAACTTCTCTAGCATTGCTCACACAGTCTGCTTACGATTTCTTCAAACACCGTCGATGGTGTGAAAGTGTAGTAGTGTTCAAGCTCTCGATCCACTTCAACCCAACACAACACAAGCATTTCGATTCAATTCGTAGGAGAATCGTTTCAAACCAGCTTGTTGTAAAGCAAAGGTTGTGCAATGAGAAATCTAAACTCCATTCTCACGCGCCCTCGTTGCTGCAGCGGAACACCTCATCACAATTTAATGCCGGCTCTTGGAATCTCGCCCCGCCGTTCCCCGCTAATACCCTTATCCTACCGCAATCTAACGAGGACCGAATGGACAAACAACTAATAAATAAACTCCACACCGTATCCGTGCCGTTTCTATTCCCGTGGCTGATGAGGTCCGCAGGAACCGGTACACACAAAGTAACAGAGAAAAGATAAACACGTCGACGCAAGCACACACACGGCGAACACGGCGACGGTTTCCTCCCGCATCGATCCAAAAACTCGAGTTCGCTTCGCTTGCCTGCTGCTATATTGCGGGCTGTTCCATTATTCATTTCATTTGTGTGAGAGACGAAACGCACTCACACATCCAGCCGATGGTCGTGTGACAGCTACTCTATCACCAACTCACACAAAGCGCCGCGAACACTATTGACGGATGAGAAGAATATCTCACCGGGCGACGATGTGGTCTGGCCTATCTTCTCACTGCTAGCGTTGGTGAGGAAGATTGCCCAATCGGGTTTCGACGAGGAAGAAGGAATCAAACTGCTCTGAAGGGAATGCACAGAGGACATTGGATTCGAGCTAAGGCAGCAGCGCGACCCTTTTCGGGAAAATAAGTGTTATTGAATTACCGAATTTTGATATATTTGTTCCCCTTCGTGCCGTTCTTTGCATCTCATCATGATGTCACCATCACTCACTGTCACATCATCTCATACCCGCAGCAGGAAAGGAAGGAAGAAAACGGAAAGCCGTTCGGACGAACGAAGCGTACAAGGACGGCCTCGTCTGCGAGCGACAGGACTAAGAGACACAGGACAGACAGACAGGACATCCATATGAATTACGCACGACGATAGGCGCGTGACAGCGCGCCCTTAATTGCAGCAAGGCGAGGCCGAGGGATCGCGTTTCATCAATTCCGCAAGCCCGTCTCTTTCGCTCTTGCGTGGCCCGCCAGCAGCGCTCGGTGAGGATCCATTCATGGAAATTATTCATCGGTACGGTTGGAGGACACGCACCCTTGTGCGGAATATGATGCTCGTAAAGCAGGTCAATCGAAGGAAATCGTTCAGCAGTTGTTGCAGACAGCAAGGAGTTACAGTTAAATTTCTGGAATAACGTGCAAACAATTTATGGATTTTCGGCCATCCATACATACCCTTATCGATTGGGCGCCCAAGCGACCAGAATGAATGTTCTCACTATGGCATGGAAAGGTCCGTTAGTCGGCCAAGGTGAGCTGGCCCGACGTTTTTTTCATATGGAGTTTGGAAGCGAAAATGAATTCCTGTGCTGCTTGGGCGATGTTTGGATGAACCTGTCATTTTAATTTTCGTATGAGGGCTGTTCACATCTTTAGCAACACTTGCAGTTTTTGCTCCGACGATAATTGAAATCAATTCGATACAGCAATTCGACCGGATACAACTGATGAAAATCTGCGAATCAATCAACCTATGAAATACCCGAAATGGTCCTGTTCCATTCTGTTCCATATATACAAGATTCATCGTGGAGAAAGTCTATGAAACCATTCCATTGATCAATATGCCTGGAATCGCCAGAATACGTTCTCCAGACAGTGGGAATCTGTTTGTAATCGGAAAGAAACTAATCACACCAGACAAAACAGATCGCGGAAGGAAAGATGACGAACGGTAAACAACTGAGAATGGCGTTCGGATAGAATGGGAGCGCGAGAGGAATACTCCGTTACATCACATTACCGCGAATGGATTCAATCTAAAACAACATTAAAACACGTCACATTCATTCATGGGCCGAAAAAAAAACACAAACCGGCAACCCAGAAGACACATTCCTTAGTCCGTTCCGGAATGTGACCTTCCCCTGCAGGGAGGGCGGCGTGAGAGAAGGGCACAAAACAGATAAAGTACGAGCACGTCAGAACCAGCGGCACAACAACAACATCAACAACGACAACAAAACCCGGAGTGAGAAGGAATTTCTTTCGGCAAAACATGCCCCGCCGATGGAGAAGAACGAGGGACGACGCGTCGCCAGCCGATGCGGGGAGATCACTTTTGCCGATAGTAAACAAAAACAGATTACCCCTAATACAAGAAAAAAAGGAATGAAATCGAGCCAAAAAAATGCCGGTTGCATTACGGCACACGACGGCGGCGGCGACGACGACGACGACGAGGAACGCGAAGGCGATGAAGACGAAGATGAAGACGATGCCAATCGAGGAAGCAGGCAGGCAGCAGGCGCCGGGCGATAAAAACATCGGTGAAAAGAAAAGCGTGAGGAAGTGAACAAAAAAACTAAATACAAAACAACGAAAATACCAGAGCGCACAGCATAGCAATCCATGAATCACCGAACCACCACCACCACCATCGTCAGCATTGACAACGATGAAGAAGACGACGAAGACGACGTCGACGACGGACGAAAACACAACACCTACAGGGATGGGCGCAGGAGGAAGGAGTTCCGTTGTGGCAGGCGGGTTAGACAGACAGTTTTGCGTGTAGGACGAGCGACGGTGGGCTAGAAGGGCAGCGGAGCGGAGGGTCCATTCTCGCATAAAATCGGCGAGTTTCCAACAAGTGGATTCCTTTTCCC
>JAOEFI010004035.1:5408-18678 GCA_034621735.1 Anopheles plumbeus | reverse complement strand
GGCTTCTTCATTTCCATCCCGCGATTTCATGTTGTGCCGTGACCGGCAAACTGAACGAAACAGGGGGCCCCAAAACCCACCCCACGCACATGACCCCCGCTCCAATGATCAGCAACGTCGACGACGATGACGACGAGGACGACGAGGACGATAACGACGAGCGGTGATATTGATGATGATGTACACCGACCGCTTCCTGCTGACTGCGTGAGCGTGGAAGGGTATGGAGACGCCCTTCGTCCCTTCCTGCCCAACGAGTCTCGAGAGCCGACGACCGACGCCGGTTAGTTTGACGCGGAAGCAATCGTTGGCCCCAAAACGCACTACACCTTCAACAGTGAGCGTGTGGCGTTTTGTCGAAAAGGGAATTCACTACGGGACCGCCGAACGGCCGGTTTCCCATGCCATGCAGAAGTGGGTCTGAAACGTGACTTGCTATGGAGCGACTTTTGTGGCGCTGGCAAAGGGCGAGTGCTAGTCCCGTTGTTTTGATTTTCGTCCGACCGTTTATGCATCTGACTGGAGGCCTCACCACAACTAATGATTGCTTTTAGCGATCCTTTCGAAATCAGCTGTAGATTGAAGTTTCTGTTTCTAGTTAGTTTAATGTACAGTTAATACAAACACTGAACCCGCCAATAGTTATAATAATAGTGGTAAAGTTTACAGAATTGTTTGATACTTGTGACATTGGAATATTTACCACTTCGAATCCGCTACTCGAAGGTAGCCGACCTTTTTCTCATAGAAAAAAGAAGGATTCAATGGTTAGGGGAAAAGAAAAGAGGAGTGTTAAGATACCTCAAGGTACACATGGGAATCAAGGTACAGATGCGAACACAAGACCATCGCATCAAGCCTTTTGATATATTTTCACATTCGAAACAATCAACATCATAAACGCCACCTCTGGTACCAGCAGCCATTGCGTGAGACATAACGTCACCGGCACACGAGAGAAATGAACACGTGCCAGAGAAATAATAATGCACACCACGTGTTTTCCACACGGCTATCGAGGGGCGGCACAGGTAGCATACAACGAGCAGGCCCGGCAGACATTCAACTGAGAGTGTATCGTCCAAACGGATGGAAACCCGGCCCGGAAGGGAAATAAAAAACGAAGAAAAAGGAAATTATACTCGAACTCGTTTCCAGCGGCAATTTAGTGCGATGCGATGTTGTGGGCCTTTGTTGCGGATGACTGGGAAATGGAGACGGAACTCTCATCGAACCGTTGTCCTTAGTAATAATGATAACGATTCCCTTTTTTTCTTTCCCTACCGGCTTGTGTCCTCACATGTAACATATAATGAAGAACGGCATGATTGACATGCCACCCCCCGGCAGGGTGAGTATCCTTCCTTACTGTTTTATTATCGAAGGACTCTTCCTTCAGCACCGGACGCGGGGCAGTTGTGGAAGCGAAGTGCGGAAACGAATCGCTTACCTATGGAAAGAGAAAAGAGAGAGAAGAGAGGGCTTCATTAGTATCTTTTACGATGATTGAACAATCGGTATGGTTTGAGAATAGTTTATGGCATTTATTGATGACTTCTCAATAAATGAAATGAGTTCTTAGGAGATTAGCAAAACCCTTCAAACTGTACTATTCATGCCTTTCCCGTACCAGAATCAAGTTACAGTTGTGAAAGAGTACAAGTTTTGACTGCTTCTTCAAAACTTACGTTCCAGAAGACCTAATTTTTTTACCTTGCGGGTGGAGCTTCTTGGTCTACAAGTGTTTTCCAACAGTCGGGAAAGGGTACATCATAGAGTTTTGCCGTACTGTTTTTGACGTTTTCAAATACAAAAAAATTACTCGTCCTTCCTGCGAAGCAAAACCACGAATGTGGCATGGACACTAACCAAAGTGAAGGAAATACGAGCCGGAAAAGTTGTCAGGAAAAGGGCAAATTAAAAATAAATCTCAAAATGCAAACGGGTTGCTATTTGTTAGTCATTGTTCCGTTTCGCTCAGGTTGACTGCCAGCGAAAAGAATTAGGCCCGTTCTCCCAGCCAGCAAAGGGTCAGTCAGGTTGGCCTTGCCCTTGCCACTCGATTGGAACAGATTAAATGGAGAAAAAAAGTGGGGCAACGTTTCGTCTTCTTGCTCATCCCGAGGGCTCGGTGGGAAATCGGCCTCTCCTTCACTCTGTCGCTTCCTCCACAAGGGAACTGAGCGGCATAGAACAGCTGATGTCGAGAGCAGGGCGGCGTACTTGGAAACCGCGCGCTTCCAAACGGCACCATCCAACGACAACGAGATGCCGATGATGGTGCCGATGGTGATGATGTTGTTACGGTTTACGTACTTCTGAACCCGGTAATCCACCCTACCCTCCCTGCGTCTTCGGCGAGTGAGACGCGTACGCGATAGTACCGAGCGCAAGTGTGACCGCTTGCGATGAGGGGGCAGCAGGACGAGGCGGCACAAGAATGTACGCCGAAACGGCGAACGAACCAACGTACCAACCAATGAATGAACGAACGAATGCATGAATGAATCAGCGGATGGATAATCGAAAGAAGCCGTAGAGTAGAGGCTGTCGGCATTCGAAGCGGTGAAGCGCAGCGGGGGCAGGTGAGCGACTATGAATGAGTAGGAATGTGTGTTTTGTATCGGGGCTTCGAACCAAACCACCGCCCGACACTCTCCTCTCCTTATCCTGTGATATGTCCTCCTAGGTCTGCTCTTCACGGTGCATCTCGCTTCACTTTGCGAACGTAGTCGAAGGTTCCGGGAGCTCGGGAAGGTTGCGCGGTGCAGATGCCGGTAGACGTGGAAGTGCCACCATCTTTGCCGTCGACACGTGCGTTTGGGCTTCGAAAATACGCTGCCGCTGCGGTTGGATCCTTTCGCTTCGCTCACTACAGAGTCTACAGTAAACGATCCCACGGGTCTGCTTTCTCGGTATACACCCTGTTTGGCATACCGCCGGTGGTCCCCCGTTTGGCCCGGACGTAATTTTGAGCCATCGTTCATTGCCATCGCCATTGCCACACCGGGGAAAACAAACCTGCGACAGAGATACATGCAGATGGCCAGACACATCACAGAGGACTCGCACGCCGTGGTGTCTGCGATAGGCCAGAATGGGGTGGTTTCTAGACCAGGGATCCAGGAGTCACACGCACTTCCAAAAAAACATGCATGTGTTTAGCATGTATCCTCTTCTCTGTGAGATGGTTTCCGAAGGGTTGGGAAAGGTTTCGTCGGACGGCATGTGCGGTTGGTGCTTGCACACAGGAAACGCCGTTCTACGGACATTCGAGTGCTATCAGCTGATCGCCGGACGAGCGTAGCTACTAACTATCCCCTATACATCCTTCTGTAAAGTTAGCAATATCTGTTGAACATGTCTATTTTCTGATACCATGCACGGAAAATGTGTTAATGAAAAGAAAGTAAAAGATTGTTAGAACACTAAATTTGTTCCATTCTAGCATTTTTTCATTTGACCTTGTTTTTCACGTTGCTCGTGTCAAAAGAGATGTGCATTTGCCCCATATGCGACCAACCGGGAAAGTGTGCCAGTAGTGGGATATGGAAAAAAAATCGTCCACAAAAGATTGGCACGTACAAAAACACCACCAACTCCGCTGTTGAAACAAAAGCACAACAATGTATCAAAACATGTGTTGCAATTCGAAAATGTCCGCATACAACTGGCACGCGAAAAGTAGGAAGACAAAAAAAGACAGCAAAAGGTACAGGAAATCATTCGTCACACACGAACCAGCATCCTTGTTGTGTTCCGTCCCGGATCCGGTGCCATCCATCACCTAGAGGCGAAACATTTAATGAATGAGTCCCTCCATGGATGGTTTTTGCGGGAATCTCCTTCTGCTGATCGACCAATGGAACACGGATGTGTTATTCGATCTGCTGCAAGAGCGAAGAGCTCGCAAACGAAATAACGAGACGGAAAAGGGCTGTCACCCAATCGGTGTCAGATGAGAAATGAAAATGAACCATAGACACAGAAACGTCAAAACAAACAACATACGCTGGTGGGAGAGTTCTGCCGCATTGCGTCGCAATGATAAAAAACCATCGAAGTAGAGGTATTTGTGAGGAGCTATACGTTAGAAAGTATTTAAACGTTTTTCTAGGCAAAACTCTTTTAGGAAAACCTGAAAAAAATGGCTTTGGAACTCAAACCTTTTTCCATCTCTCTTTCAGGGCGCAATTGCGGGAAAACATTGATGAAAGCGCTTAAACCCAAAGCGTCCTCTCGCTGCTTCGGGTGGTTTTCACGTGCTGAAACACGATTTGCTCCCAACATCAAGCAGGAAACACCTGTACGTCTTCCCGCTATTTGAGATGTCCAAGAACCTTTTCCCCTGCGAAGGAATAGGTGCCGGTGGGCAAAGGGTTTTCGTTTTGCTTGCCTTCACTGCTTGCCATCCATCACCTGCCACATGTTTTGGATTTTTCACGCTGCTCTTTCCTGTGTGCTTTTCCGTTGCTGTGTCGTTCATCTTTTCCACGAACGCCCTTCGTTCGGCAATCACCTGCATCGTGTTTGCGGTTCGGAGTTTTGATTCATTCTTGTTCTTTTAGTTTCTGAGGAGACTAATATATTCATGCAAGTGTCCGCAAATATTGAACGGTTCTTGTTGTGCTCGGGGTGCGTGCAAAAGAGAAGCGTCTGTTTTGCAGCGTTCCGCTGACTGAAAAACAGGAAAACAAACGCATACATCAATGGAAACACAATCGTGCGTCGTGCTGTGGAAAACAGCACAAAACAACAGGGTTGTTTTCTATTTTGTTGACGTACATAAAAGATGTCATAAAACATTTCGCGTCCTACCTTTGGGACACGAGAAAAACATCATTCTAGTTTCCCGAACATTTTTCTCATTTATAAATCGCATCTTTGGCGAACGGAAAGAAATACAAGAATCGAAGCACTTTTACTCTTCTTCTCTCCATGCCTGGCCGAAGATGGATTGTTAGGCTTTCGTGCAAGAAAACTTTGCCCGCCAAAAATTTCCAACTCGCTCGACTGCAAGCTAAGGATCAAAGCCAATGAAAGGGGAGGAAGGAAAGGAAAAAGATGGCTAGCCAAGGCAAGTTTGTTGCCCATACCATCATTGACGCACTTGTTCGCCCCGCTTTTCCCGCTTTCTGGCCCCTTTCGACCCACCAACGACAGATTCCGTTGTCTCATCCACCCGCAAGCAAACGCACGCAACAACACGTTCAACAAGCGGTTATTTATGGCTAAAGAGTAATAATAAACATGGCACATAGCCCGGCGAGCAGCAATCAAAACAGAAATCCAAAACGGGCTCTGAGACCATGAGAAGCCGGTGAATATCAACTCCTGCTTTGCCGGGCAAGCAACTAAACCAAACGGAAGGAGGCAAAAGAAGAAAATGGTCTGTCACACCGATCGCAGGATGGTTGTAGTCGGTGTCCTGGTGGAGGAGGAGGGACATATGCTGCCGTTCTTACGCAAGGTATTTATCAACCGAAGACACTGTTAGCTTGAACTTGGTCCCGCACGGAGGATGGATGGGCGTCTTTCTCGTTTGAAAAGGTTGTAGGAGAAGGACGAGGAGCGGAAAACTAAACCGTGACCTTCTCAAGAGTCAGAGTAGAAACCAGCATGTCGTAAATGCAAAGCAGTGCATGCTCGCCGGTTCGGTAAATGAGTTACGAAATTGACGAATGAGAAGGAAGCGACAATAATTGGGAAGATTAAGCCTGGTGGTCCGCGTCCGTCGAGAAGAAGCCGTACCGAACATCAATAAAACAACAATCATTATCACAACACGTGAAATCGTTTTATATGGCTTTCTAACAGCCTTTATTAAGATTTACAACATTTTCAAAATATTGCAACATTACCCATATTATGTTACCGCTGGGACTGACGCAAAAAATCAATAACGATCAAGAAGATTTATAAGAACCGGCAACGAGTAAAGAAAACTGGTTAAGCATGTGTTAAACTAGGAAACTTTGCAGGACGAAACATGTGGAGAACTCTACATCGACTGCAAGGAGTTCAACTCCAAGGAAGTGTCTCTAATATATTTGTGTATTTAGTTATATGTTTCTTTAATGTTGAAATGAAATATGCACCAATTTATCTATTTATAGAAATAAGAGAAATACTTCTTTATGTTCTAGGAAGTGTTTGATGCTTTGGTTAGAAAAACAGAAAAATGCCACAAATTGTTAAAACTGCCGACCATCGCCACTGGCTGGTATTGGATTCGAAAGAGGAGGCGAACGCACACAGAACGCGAGAGGGAAACAGAAACTCATTGACAATTAAGTGTTTTCCCCCCCGCTTCCGCTCGTCGCTCCGTGTTGCTTCCGTGCACTGGCGACAAAAGTGCGCTGCTCGTTGGAACGGGGTAGGTCCGTTCTAATCGACACTTAATCGCAGACAGTCGCGATAGAAGAAACTTTAAGAGCGAATGGCACAGACAGAGAGAGAGAAAAGGGACAGAGCACCCTGCACCCGGATGAAACGGCAGACGGCATACAATGTGTCAGTCGCCGGCCACACGCGAAAAGCGATTCGCGATCTAGCTAAAATGTAGCAGATAGCAGCGCAGAAGCGTCGCCATCACATTTGGCAAGCAGAAGGAGGCCAACCCGCCGAACAAAAAGAGGCAAACACACAGTCTGGACTGTGGAGAGAACGTACGGAGCGCGCGAGGGGGTCACCGGTTTCGCGATATGATAAAAATCCCCACCAAACGCTGGCCGCCTCGAACGAGGGACGCGACAAGCGAACACAATTAATAGAAGCGGAACGTCGAATCGAAATATGAGCGACCGTTACCGCACCAGCGCGCACCTTTTCTCCACTACACAATACCCTTCCGCGCCAACGCAACCATTCCGAGCGAGCGGCAGCAATGGTGGCGATGATGCTGATGATGATTGGGTGACTCAAACAAAAATCGACCGACCGATCGGCGCGCAAAATGAGTCCGCAGCGCTGCCGCGCCATCCAGCAGGGGGCTTAAGAGGACCCCTCAAGCTAACCGAGGATGGGGAGAGGGGGAACAATCGAAAGGCCAGCCCCATTGGGGAGGGGGCATTAGAAAGAGTACGGTGCGGAGAGGCGGGCGCGAGTTCGTTAGTGCGAATGACGATATAGCGCTAAAAGCAAACTGAACCACCATCCGCCGTCCGCCGTCGGGTGTGAGTCAGAAAGAGAGCGCATGAGAGATAATGAAACAAGGGAGCGGTGGCGGTGGCAGCGGCGACGACGACGTTCACCAAACACACGTTTATAATATCAAAAACCAGGCACCCAGTGGCTTTGGCTTTTAGCCCGCTCATCCCCGGCGGGAACTGTGTGCGCGCACGGTGGTGGTGGTGGTGGGAAGGCTTTTATAAAATGCGTATTGCCATTCGTTCTTCTCATTTTTTGTGCCCCACCTATCCCGGTTCCGTTCGACAACACATTCGGCCTCGCTCGCGCGTTCGCACACGGTCGGTTGTGTGCTGATGATTTCATCTTTTCCAACTCGGTCCGTCTCTGTCGTTCACTCTCCCTGACCCGGCGCGCGGGACGGATCGGATCGGATCTGCCGTGGTGTTCTCGGATGGAACCACCGGCCGTGCGCGAGGGATGATGGAGATGAGTTTGTGCGAACGGAGAGATACCTTCTCCCCCACAGAACACGACACACGGGCGGGCATCCGCCCCGGACATCCAATATATAGCAGCGCACACCGCCATCCGTCGTAGCAACCGACCCCGGCCAAACCCCGGAGGGAGAACAGAGTGCCCATGGCATACTCCGTGCCGTTCGACGCGATGGCGGCCGCGCGAAGGGAGGAAGCTCGGCATGCTGCAAGCGAGCAAGTATGTTTGTGCTTCGTTTCGTTTAAGCCGTAGAACCCAACCGCACCGCACCGCGCGCACATACATACACACCACACCCCAGCGGGATTGACTGCGGAGAATGGCGGCGGTGATGATGATGAGAGCACACAAAACGTCGAGCGCGCGTAATAGCAACGCAGGAAGCAGCAGGCAGGCAACAGCAGCGGGCCGAGACACGACCGGTCGACCGGCGACGGTGTGCCCAATAGCACCGAAGCACCGCATAAGCGCACCGAACACAGAAACCGGGCACCGAGAAGGGCACCGACGGCAAGAGACAGTGGGCGCATGGCACTGCTACCGATGGTCAGAACTTCAAACCGGACAAATATGTTACAAGCTTACACGAGTCAACATGTTCGAGAAGCTTTGAAAATACGCTTTAAGACAAAAGCCTAGTGGCAGAGAATGGTCTGTAATCTGCACTTTGTTCAGGAATACGAAAATATATCAGTTTGGGAATTGTTTTTCAACCCGTTTGAATGACAAGTTTGATAAAAGAGAGAAGCAACTATTGTGACTATGGTCACTTGGGTCAAACTGAATGATCAAATGTATACACCCATAAAATATGTACAATTGGGTCTAACAAAGGTTTAAATGCACCATAAACAAAATGACTCGAATTTGCCCACTTCGGACCGACAACACGCAACCCAGTGTGCCGTGGCCCGTTCGCACAGTGTGCCCAGCACTCTAAGCACGCTCGCTGTGCTGTGCTGGGCCGTGTGTTGTGTGCACCACCGTGCTCTGATGGTGCCCCTTTTTGTTCGAGTGCTGCTTTGCCGTTGCTGCTGCTGCTGCTGCTGCTGGGCCTGCCGAGCGCTTTGCTGCTGCTTCGCGTTTCGCTTTGCTTCGCTTCTCGCACGGCCGTGCGAAGCAGCGGAGAGTGATGGGTTTTTTCGGTTCGGGTCCCACCAGGTCCGTGACCATATCATCATCATCTTCACCGTGGCACCGAGAGGTTATAGCCTGGGCTGGCTTGGGTTGGGTTGGTCGGCAGGCTCGTTCATTTGGTGCCCCTTGTTCACTGGCCTCTGTTTTTTGAGCGCGTTTTTGCTGCTTACCAACCAACCGAACCGAACCATCCAAGCACACAGCGCAGCACACAGCAGAGCCGCGCGCACACCGTGCGTTGATCGCGCCAAGAGAGGCTTGCTTTGTTCGAAAGCAGCACTCTACGGAAGGGACGCGAGCGAGATAGACAGGGCCGGCTGGGGACGGATAGCGCATTCGATGGGCGAGCGATAGGGACGGGCAATTTTTCATGGAATGTGCTTGCTGTGTCTTCTGCGCCGCTTTCCCGCTTTCTCACTTCCCCGCACACCCAGCAGCATTTCCGCAGGCATTTTGATGCCGTGTCCTGACCCTAAAAACTCGACTCGGAAACGAAGAAAAACCCCGCCTGCCAGCCAGGACGCTTGTGGAACTCGCTTGGCCGGCTGCCGCCGCGATCCATCGTCCTATGAAAAACCGACACTAATCCCCTTTTACCATCCGCGCCGAGAGAAGAGGACCAAACGGCGGCACCGAAAAACGGGGAACTCTTGATGAGAAGACGACGACGGACAACAATTCGTTCCCAGTTGGGTCCCCTTTTTGTTTTTTTGCTTCTCGGTCGCTTCTCGGCACCCGGAATATATTCCCCCTCTTGGGCTCGTTTGTCTCGGATCCGTTTCCTCTTTGGCGCGTTGCCTTCCAAAGGCGCACGATATCTTTCTTGCGCATCGAAAAGTGGACCCCGTTCATTTGTTATTTCATTCTTTGCCATCCCTCGCGGAGAAGCGAAACCGGGCGAACGCAGAACACCTAGAGCGCTTACAGTGGAGCCCGGTTTTTTGGTGCCACTCGCGTCGTTCGTTGATGGGTCGAGTCAATTGTTCCCAACCCCCATCTTTTCTACCAGCCCGTGCGTGAGGGAAAAACTAGAATCCAAAGTTCTTTGCAAACGTGGTTCACGTAGAAGACAAGATCCCACCCACCAGATCCTTTACCCCGTCCGAGAAAGTAATCGGCGGCAACGGTGTTGAGTAAAAACAAAAGCTTCGTTGTCCGTTCTTCCCTGGAAGTGCAGCGGAATACACCCACGGAAGTGTGCAATATTGCTTTCATTAATGTTAGTGAAAAAGGAAATCCTATTTTCGAGAATTACAACTTTCACAATCCAGCATCGTAAAATTGTTGAACAGCAGCTTTTTGAACAAAATGCATCAAAATGATGCCAATGCACATGCAAATGATCACTATTTCACCGACTTCATGTCATGTCTGATTTAACAGTTTCCTCTAAGACGTCGACCGGTATGGTATGGTTTAATGTTTGAATGATAATGTCCATATCTTTGCAATGCACTTATCAACCGTCCGCAGTAAAGTGCATAACGAAAAGAACGAACAGAGAACCGGGAAGAAGATGCGAAAGGAAATCGCATTACATTGGCTGGAGGGCCACTCGTGCACGCCGAACTCTACACGTTGGTTATATTTTGCCTCGCCGACAGAGTACGAATGGGTAGGGAAAGAGGACACAGGTGAATATGATGCAATAAACTGGGCAATAAAATTGAAGACCTCGTGCCGCCGCCCTTCGTTAGCGGAACAACCAGAGAGAAAAGATGATCCAGCAGCAGATCAAAAAAACCTAATTTTTATGTTATTTATGGAAACGTCAGATATATCCAAACCCTTTTAAATAGACACACTACCTTTTAATAAATAAATATACCCCAGGGGAGCTAGTTCTGGATTCGGGAATATTTCCTGTGGATTCTTATTAAAGCTTAGTGGGCGATGAACACTAGTAGAGTTTCGTAAATGCAATTCGTTACAAACCCACTCAAATAAAGAAAAGCTTAAATGTTAAATATCAATAGGTTACTAAAAGAAATTGGAAACAATCCGGGCAGTGTTACACTAATGTGTGACTTAGGAGTACAAAACGACGACCACCATCAAAAAATAATTTCCATCTTGAAAGTCACCTACAAAAATAGAAATAGAATAATAGATAGAAATAGAAAAAGAGATAGAGCAACGGGGCAAGCAAAAAATGTAATTGGTAGCACGAGATGCGCGCGAAATAAAAAATTGAAGCAATTAGTTTGGCGCACGTTTTCGTAGACGAGACAGACGCCGCTCGCTCCAGTGCTGCTAAAACCGCGTTCGTCCTGCCGTCGATGTGGTAAGACTCCAAAACGAATCCTGGTGCTAGCAAAGCATAATAAATAGTGAAGCCACAAAGCGCTATGGGGTGCGACAGTTTTCCACTTTTCTGCATGGAGGGAACGGGAACGAACCAACAGAACGGAACACAATATGGAACATTCTTTCCCGTAACGCCGCCACTGCGGGCGTTCTTTCTTCGTTGTGCAAAGTAAAGGGCATTTTTATTTTGTTTGTTGGTCGTTCGCTCGTCAGAAAATTGCTTCGCGCAAAATCGCAAACAACGCGGAACGGCACGATAACCACAACTTTGGTTGACGACAGTATAGGTCCGATTTCGTCGGAACTCTGTTGTTTTTTTAATCAAGAAACTATTAAACCAATTTTATGAAATTTGCATTTTTTTTTGCAGAGGATTGACTGTATTATGAAACACTGTGTTCTTGAAAAACAAACAACATTGCACGTTACGAATACATACATGCAACATATGCAATTTACTCATGTTCATGGCAAAACGGACATATGATTAATGGAACATAATACAAACAAAATATGTAATAAAGCACGTTCCACGCTAAAAATCGGCTACATGCGAAACCCGCAAATTATGTCGACCAAAACAGCACCTCACTGTAACTCGATCGCAGTCCAGACAGAGGGGGGAAGTTGCTTTCCATGCAGCCGGAAGATCGTGTATCGGCATGGAAAAAAAACGGACGGAATTCAACGCGTCTGAGCGCGGAAAACGGTGCTTGGCGGGGAAGTAAATGAAAATAGAACCAATTAATTCCATTGGAATTACGTCAGAAGCGCGCCGGCACCGGAAGCAAATCCGACGGAAACAGATAGCGAGACGAGAAGAGGTGCGGAGAAAGAAAAAGCAGCCGCGAGGGAGTGTGTGGCCAAAGAAAAAGCGAGCTATGTGTAAGAAAAGTGGAAATATTTGTCATGACTTTCCCTCGGAATCGGGCGCGTGTGTAGGATAAAAAAAACCTGATTCAGTTTTCCGTTCGATTCGGCTCGTCGACACAGGATATGAGTAGGAGAAAGAGAGAGAAAAGGAAATAAAGATGGAAGTGGAGAAAATGTGCAGGTGGATCAAAGCCAGCACAAAGCCTGTACCACAAATGTTAAACGCCCCACCACAAACGTCCTTGGTTCTTGTCCTAAAGGTAAAATGTCCCAAAATTTCAGCATATTTCCTGTTATTGCGGATTTTTGGTTCGTTTTTCCTTTCTCTCTCTCTATAATTATTCTGATTTCCATGCCAATATACATTATCAAATAACTGCACAATATGTCAAACTTCATAGTTGATAGTCGTATATCAAACTATGTAAATTGCAATAATTACATGAACTTTTTCCACTCACCCGAAAACAGGTTCAGGTGAGATATGTAAATATCCCAGAGCAATGTTGTATTCCTCCTTATTCCAAAAGTCAGAGTAAACCCGTAATAAATCCCATTCCTTGCATCGTGATCTTTACTGGCCAATGTGTTCTTTTCTCTTTTCGACACCGAGCGCAACAGAATCGAAAAATAATAAAGGGGAATCTTATCTGAACGCAACATCTGCCTTCCCTTACCACTCTTTAAATGACCTGTTGACTTTCTTCGCAAGGTTTAAGTAACACGAAATGAATTTTGCAAATGGTTCATATTAGGATTGTAATTTTGTTACCAAACTACTGCTACTATTGTTGACTGTTATGATGCTGATGAAATAGGACAGTTTAATTTTGTATTTTCAATAGGTTTACGTACAAAAACCCACATAAATATAACGCTTTACATAATATTCACAATGTAAGGACGAAATGTACATACAATGTAAATTATGTAAAATCAAAACACGACCTGAGGAGCAGAAGTTAATCAAACGAATAAACAAAACAATCAAGTCATAAATTCACCGACAACATCATTCCGGCACTCAAAGAATGGGGCGGAATTAAAATATGCGATTGTATTTCTGGTCAGCACGTGGAGCTTCCGAACGTACCTTAGCATGTAAAAGCGTACCATTGGTAAATTTGTTAGTGAGAGAATTTTAAAAAGGTTTCTCCATATCTTTGAAACGTAGTAATCAAAAAGGAAAACCATCCAACTGAGTTGGAATAGAAAAAAAAAACCAACTGCCTGCCTGCCTGTCTGCTTAAAGGCTGTGAGCTGGCTAGTGGCTTCATGTTTTCGAGAGGCTCCAGTTGTCCTTTCTACCGAAACGACGGCCCTGCGG
>JAOEFI010003979.1:4383-16671 GCA_034621735.1 Anopheles plumbeus | reverse complement strand
ACTCATGGCGTATGTTATATGCTCCCACTCGCCGAACATGCCGCGGCTTTTATGGGTTCCAACTAATGAATCAGTCATCTATATTATTAATTTCCGGTCATCCTTTAGCCGGAAGTGGTAGTGAAATAAAAACTTATTCCCACCTGCCCACTCCCTGTAGAGCCTTCAATACTTCCGCCCAAAAGTGACAACGAGACAACGACGCAGAAAGTCTGACTGTAATGTGCGCGATTGCTCTTGTTGGACGCGGAAAGTGAAACATGTCCGCAAAAGGATAAAATAATAAAACCAGCAACCAAACAAACCACCGCGGCTTCTAGATCGCGTCACACCACTACGCCGACATGCCAGAAACAATTATTGCAATGATGATTATTTTCCATTTTCCAACATAAAAAAAAAAGAAAGACGGTTACGCCACAAAAATGTTGCAACTGTGCGAGGCGCGGTTTTGGAGTGGCACATTCATGGCGTATCAAAAACCCATCCGCTCTTCAATGTTTGCCGGTCTGCCTCAAACAGTGTGTGTGGGTGCGTGGGTATGTGTTTATTTGTTACCATCATTAACAGCAATCGGCTTTGGGTTCGGTCAGCAATTCTTTTGCTGGTGGCATTAATTATTCCGCCGTACATAATAATGCAAAAGTGATGCTTTTTGGACCCCCGGGGGGGCCGAGGGTGGTTCGAGTGGAAAGCGCATGCACGCCACACAACGGACGCCCGTAAACGCCTACTTGGGTTGGTTGGGAAAAAACCTGGTTGCTCGTTTACGGACCTGCTTGTTCCATTACAGCACCGGACTGAACGGTGAGTGAATTGATCAAACCTCAACAAGTCTGCAGCTGGCAGCCAAAAGTGCACACACACACACACACACGGTACGTACTTGAGCGCGCGATACGAGGCGATACCACCCACCCACAGCCGGCGGGTGCGGTGTCCTGTAAATAAAGACTGAACAGGGCGCCAGCGGCCCGACCACCGCAGCAGACCCACACACACACACACACACAAACAGACGCCGGCGCACCCCACTTGCGGACTGATGCGAACTTCAGTTCAAAAATTAATGTATGCATGTGATTATTTTTCATTGTCCTGCTTATTATGCTTATGCTCCCTACCTTCTACACTCCCCGCCCGGGAAAATGGCGCCACCCGTCCCTCCTGCACCTGAAGTTCCGGGTCATTTTCCGTACTTCTGATAATTTTGCATAATCCACACAAGTTGGGTGCCTCGCCTCCCCCTCCCTTCCCGGCCACAAACACCGCTGGCAACCGCGGCGGTCTACTCGCGGTCGGCCACTTGAGGACGCTTTCACACACTTTCACCGCGCGGGGACACCATACCATACACGGTTCTGTGCGTGTGCCGTTCCAGGGGCCGCTCCAGGGTTTTCCATGCCCGTGTCGGTGGTTCAGGAGCGAGAAGTGGCGCGGGAAATAAATATGCTTGCAGTAACCTTGTGCAGCCGTGCTCCTCCACACCGTAGCCTGGCGTGCCCCTCCACCACCGAGCCAGTGTGTGGGACTTCAAAAACACGTTAACCGCACTTTATTAATAAATAATTACCGTCGCATTTGAGCGTCGCGCCTCCATTCCTCCCACCATCCGCTTCTCGGACTTCAGAGACTCCGGGTTCAGCACTGGTTGGGCTTCCGTTTTCCTTCGCCAGAGTGACGAGATTAGCAGTACCCGCGCGACTCCCCACTGTCCTTCTACCGTTGGATATATAAGCTTCAGGATATATGTTATTGCGGCCACGTGCCGGTGGGCCGGTTCGCGCAAAAGAAGGGCGAAACCTTGAAAAGCCATAAATCCTACGTACGTTACATAAATCAATTAAAGTCATGTTAGCAGCGGGATGCTTCTTCGGGCACGCCACGGGGTGGACGACTTCGCTTTCGCTTCTCCTGCCCACTCGACGATAAACCACCCCCCACCGGAACCCCTCTGGTGCCCTCTCGCGGGGGCTTAATCCACTTGTGACTTTCAAATGCACTGCAATCGATATGCTTGGGGGGGGGGGGGGGGCAATGCAGGTGCAGTGGAGCATTTCGTCCACAAACCGCGCGATGTCCAGCATTTCAGAACATTCCGCCTGGAATGCGCTCGGGCACAGTGGGGGTGAGCTTTTCCAGAGTTGCCCCCGGGTCCGGGTGGACGAACGAACGGGCAGCTTTTCTTTCCCTTTTTGCATCGATGCGGTTTCGGAGCCAGCTGGTGGGCAGGCAGGCAGGCAGTAGAATGCACGAGCACGAGCCGGTCGAATACACCTAGGAACACTTGAGTTTGGGGACATTGCGCATTGCCTGGCGAAAAGCCCCGGACGAGAGGCAAGGCTGGCTTTGGAAGGCGGGAGGAACTTGCAAACCAGATTTATTTGCTGCACTCCCTTGGAGGGCCCTTCCGAAGTCGCCCTGGTGCGTTCCCCGGGAGTTTTTCGGGGCCGAGGGGGCTTACGAACCCTACGCCCGACCGCTCCACCAAACTTCGCCCGAATGGCGACATTCCAGGCGCCGCCACGAGCGAACACAAATTCAATCCCCATCCCAGCGAAAGGGCCCGTGAAGAAAGGCGGCATTCCACGCCAGCTCTGGCGGCGGCGTGTTTGCGAGCGACAGAAGGCGAGGAATTTTCGGAAGACGCATTACTCCAACTCCGGTACGCGCGCGGCAGGATCGTTTTGGAAGCGAACGGTTCTCAGGGTGCTGTCAACGATGAATTTCGTGCGGAGAATGCTTGCCAGCGAACCCAGGACTCGCGCAGGGCAGGCGAAGGCAGAAGCGGAGAGCGGGGGGAAACGGATCCTTGGGTCGATGGGTAAATAATAAATGACGGTGCATTGCGAGAGTCGTACGTTCCGACGAGTACGCACCGAGACTTGGAAAAGATTTAACCGCAGCACGTTTGACGCAAGACAAACCCCGGGACGTAACGTACGTCCGCCCGTGTGATGCAATTAGGACTCGCCCTGGACATATTGTGGTTTAGATTGTGCCGGTGGCGGAATAGGGCGTTTTGTGTCGTTGTGCTGTTTCTGTTTGCTGGCGGGAGATTAATTGTGAAATACCTACCTGCAACAACTAGAATTATTTTCTATCGTTTCAATCGTGACAGTTTAATTTTAACGTCATTCGGATGTCATTTGTATTTGTAATTTTTTTATATTTTTATAGAGTTGGGGCACGTAGTATTTACAATACGTTGCTATTTCGACATATATGCGTAATTGAAATAAGTTTAACGAAGGCGCATCGTTTATAATTTTCTTCAAATGTAAGCCATTTTACATAAAGTGTTCCTGTTGTTAAGCCATTAAGACTTAAACTTTAGTGAAGATTAACACGACAAAGTTGCATAAACACATTACATGGACTACCGAACTCTCGAACTGCGCTCCTCAATCTTGTTCACTTTTAATAAACCACCAGGCGCCTCCATGGAGCATAACTCATGCACAGCAAGCTGGGACCAGGCGATCGCAGCAACCCGTTGCCAGGCGGTTGCCATTGTCAGGTTGGGCCCAACTGCTCCCGAAGAGCGAAATGTACAAAACTTGCCATTCATTATTTCGGAAGCTGTTGTTCCATTAGTGAAATTGGCCAAACACCGGAAAAAAAGACCGTGTCCTTCATCCGTTCCCGTCACCGGTCGCCATTGCTGTGGTCGTTGCTTCTTCTTTTTTATTTCTTCCAAACAGCACTTCCGGGCCGATAACTCCCGAGCAGTTCCCGCAGCGGTTGGAGCGGGATCCACAACGGGGACGGTGGGCAAGCGCCGACACGGCGGACGGCAAAAGTCCACAAAACCGTAAAGTCAGCTGGCTGTACTTCAGACGGGACTAACGTTCGCTCGGGAAAAAGGGAAAAGCCGGTACGCTTCAACGGGTAAAATGTCGCTACCGTCGCGAGAGGTCAGGGAACGGGTCAGGATATGGATAGCGCCAACTAGAGGGATGGAGAGAATGCGGATTTAGCCACGGGAAAGAAAAGTCAGTGAACGGAACGCAGCCACCGAAAGGGTGACACTACACTCTCTACACTCTCTCGCCGGTCGCTGTAAGTGAGGACAGTTGCCAGCTCGTACGGTATGGGTACATAACAATAATTAAACCGGATCGCGGAACGGAACCCCTCGCGACCGAAGAAGAACAAGAACAAGAATGGCCCGCTAGTCGCGTTCGGAAAAATGAACCAAATGAACACGCCAACGTGCGCCAAGCGACAGGGAACGATTTATGCCGTTAAATAGAAACAACGCCAAGGATCCAGATTTCTGGCACGATCTAAAATAAAGAAGAGAAAGCCAGCAAACAAACAAAAAAAATACAACACGGAGCGATTAAGGCGACACGGAACTACGGCTTCTCGCCGTGCATGGAAAAATGTAATCGACAAAGGCCTACGTACTCTGCGACACCGCGACGAGACGGCGGCTCGGCGGTGGGAAATTTATGTTTCAATTTATTGCGTAACACGATTAGTGACTTGTGCCATTCCTTCACTATCTCTTCCCTTCCGTGAGGAATGTGCCGGTGACGCGCAGCGAGAAGGGTCGGTGATAAAATTCCACCCCGAACCGAACCGGCACGAGGAAGGCACGCTCCAAAGGAATGCCGAAGCGGAGTACGGACCGGGACAGAGATTATCAGATTACACGACGACGACGACGACGACGACGGCGAGGACGATTGGTGCCGTGACAAATCAATCCGCTCCGACTTTCCGGCTCCGGATGTCTGGGACGCATCTGGGAACCGAACGGAAAGCCTCCAGTGGGTTTCCACTCCGCCACCGGAGCTGCCGGATCAAGTGTTTCCATCTTCTTCTCCGGTTTTAATCTAGTCGCCCTGATGCTACTGTCTGCGTGCCTTGTGCGCACTCGGGCGTCGCTGGCTTTGGGAACGGTTTGAAATTCATTATCTAGATGTTGGATAAGGATAATCCGATGAAGTCGTCTATTGACTTCACACTTTTCCACCGAGTTCAATCTGAGTTGCGTTCAAGGTGTTGAGATGTTTTATAAGCCTTGAGATAAAAGGTTTAACTCAATTGCCTCTGTTCTTATAAGACATTAATCATTTTCCCACGTCTTATGTTTGTTTTGCCTACAGACAGTTGGAGAGAACTTTACCAACATAAACTGTGGGTGAAACTAAAAACTAAATTTGTTCACTTATTGACATTTATACAGAAGACCCAGATACTCGGACAACAAACGTTCCGTTCTCCCAGATTGCTACAAACTGACTGGAGCATCTTTCACGTATCGTTTAATTCAAAATGCATGCATCGGAAGCTGATCTTGATCATTAGGCATTCACTATTCCCAGAGCGGACACTATTGGAATCAATATTCCAGTTATTTCGCCAGCTTCGTGCTGCAATCAATTAATCCGTCTTCCGTCTCTGAATGTCACAACATGGCGGTGCAAGGTTGGACGGGGGAACAACCAAGCAACAAGCCCAAGAGTTACTGCCATTCCTGTGGTCGCCGTAGATTGTTGCACAAACGGCAGGAAACGGACTAATTGGCTTCATGTGTCCCGGAATGCACTTGAGCAAAAGTGGCCAACAGTGCAGTGGCCCTCTAGGAGCAGCTGGCGAGCGGAGTTATCAATACCAGAGTAGTGTAAACCGACTTTGGAGAGTGGAACAAATCGAACGTTTCTCGGAAGGATCGATGTAGAGGGTCTGTTTATTGTGTGGTGTCAATGATCGAACGATTTGGTTGGCCAGAGTTGGTTCCTGCGGTTGACTCATTCAAATTTAGTTAGAACGCCATGTTAAACAATGGTTTGTGCTCGTACAAATGCCGATTGTGGTAGAAAATATGTTTTTTTGAAAGGAAAACAAAAATGGTAGAAGATTCTCCGAATTCCTAGAATTTCACATCGCTAAGCCATCGTTTCTCATTGGGCATTTGTTGAAAGAGTTGGGCAAGGACATGGAATGGAATGCTTAAGAATGTTTTCTGTACGAACAACTCCTCAGCATGATTCTCAAGTGGAGTATTAAATATGTGGAAGGCTTCGTTTTCGATATCGTAATCAATTGTGCATATTTCCGTGATTCTCAGGTACCTAGCATTCCTGTTTTGCATCGGTATTGGTATGGAAAATGTTGAACTTACATTCAAAACATTGGCAAAGTTGAAAAGGAAGTATAGTTTTATCAATTGTAGGAAGCGAAGTGGTGACAACGGAGGCAAAGTACTGAGCATATCGCATTCCTTCCACAAAGGTAACATGTTTGTCCTGTAAAACCCTCACGCAAAGAGTTGCAACCACCTTCCGTCGATTGCATGTGTCCTACTTTTCCCCTCCAATCATGATGATCGGTTGATCGTTAAATCAAATCAATTAGGACCCTAAATATACCATTGATCCGCTTCAACCGAACCGAAAACATCATCTACGATTCATTAACTTCCCGGGGCCAGCGTCGCGAGCGTCGGGCGGTCGTTAATCTTCCACCGAAGGTGGGTTCCGAACCGCCCTTCCGCTCCCCTGCGACAAGAACCCGCGCGAAGAAAAGTTGGCCTTTTTTTCGTCTTCTTTTATTTACTTTCTTTCTCTCCACCAAATGCGCAGGGTTCCCTTCAATCCTCTTGCCCTCCCGGCGGAGTCTCGCAGTCGACAACTTCATCATCGATACATTCAACCATCACCACCACCACCACTATGATACCACGCACACCCGCACACAGAAGCGGTGGAAGCGAATGTCAACAGTTGACGAAGGGACGATTGACAATTCGATAAATATTTACCGTTTCCTCACCCAGCCACCAACCCCTCCGAAGGGGGGCCGATAAAAGTTTGCTCAGCAGTTCTCGGAACTACTGCTATTTGCTCGCCGCATTTGCATGGCAATACACATTTGCGTACCGCGCGATCGATCGATCACCAGAGTTTCCCATTTTGGGGAAAGGACGACACCAACTGAAATGGTCATTGTTTGGGCGTGGAAGAAAAGCTGAAGGAAAGCCGGTCCGCGTGAATGGAAAATCGTCCGGTGGAAGGGGTGCGGTAGGGCGATGGGAACCTGGGGGGACAAAGCCCGACAACGGCTGGCTACGGAATTAAACAACCACTCGAACATATTTCATAAACCATTGTGGCATTGAAACATACAACACGGCGTGCAGCGTGCGGGCCACGTTTTGTGTTCTTTGTCTGTAACCCTCGTCGGATTACCTTTTCCCCCGCCGCGCCGCTCCAGGCCCATCCCCACCTCACCCCCGCGGCGCAGTCGTCGACGGCAAACACAAGTGAACAAAATGTCCTCCGTCGCTTCGGTCGCTTCGGACATTGTTGGGGGGTAATTGTTTTACGATTTGATGATGATTAATTGAACATCGTTTTCCGTTCGGAGCCGGGAACGGGGGCCCGTTCTTTGGCCGTGTGTCCTGAGAGGGAGCGGCTTTCTCCGGATTTCTTCGAAGAAGCCGAACCCGTGGTCCCAAAAATTCGTCCCGTTTTTGCTTTCCTTCTATTCGGTGACCAATCGCTTCGCAATTCCGGTGAAGGAAGTTTATCGAAACACAAGAATGCCAACGTTACCTTCAGGAAGCTTTCCTTTCGGGGAGGAAAAAAAAAACAACCCCAAAAAGGGGAAGAAAAAAACAACGACAACAACAACCGAGGCAGGATACCAGTGAAAGGGAAGTCCCCGCCGTAAAAGGGTTCCAGAGCGTTCGGATCCTTCGGAATCTTGGTGCTGGCGTCCTGTGTCCAACGTTGACCTGCGTCGAGCGGCGCCAAGCGCTTATCGTTGACGAGGGGAGGATTGCCGGCCGGCCGCACGCTGCTAAAATTTTCCATCAAAAACTTTTGCCCACCCTCCCCTTTGGCGTTCCTCCCGTGATTGCTTTCCCGGACCGGGGATCACGTCATGCACGCCGCAGATTCGCCCCTGAACCGCCCGCCCGGTTTTCGGAGCGCTTTTTCCATCGCGCCATTTTCCCCGAATTTACTTTCCCCGAAGACTGCGGAAGAAGTTTTTCTCGCTGGAAAGCGTCCGACGGGCGACCGGAACGATGGAAACGCAGGGCAAAACAACAAAATACTCTAAAAAGTATCGCCGGAACATCCGCCCGGAAGAAGAAGAAAAACACACACACACACACACAAAACGCGACGCTGGCGACAAAAACGTGCACCATAAATTAAAGCTAATTGTTTCGTGGCGCTTTTATCGTGGCGGGAAGATTGCGTCATCGTGAGAAGAGTGCCACGGCGAGTCCCGGCTGGTTTGGTTGGTGTGCAGTCTAATGGCCGGTTTAGTTTGCGGTATTTGGTGCCTACTTTGGCCGGTACTTCCGGTCGGTCCGGACAAACTGTCGAAGAGTTGCCCCATGAAGCAGAAAGGATATGGCGTTGAGCGTTTCAATTCAAATCTTCGCTCGATTTTAATAGAATTTAGAGCCTTCAGAGAAGCGTTGTGATATCAAATCTGAGACATAAGGATACCAAATAAATTACAGGTTCATGTAGATGCTTTCATGTGTTTGAGCGACCGATGCTTTCAGTTGTCTCTTCGACACAGTAACGTTCCGTTCCAATGTGTCACTTATTATTTTGAACAACTCATTCACAACCTTCATATTATTTGAAACTTTTATTGCAATTACTTTTGATTTTCCGTAATTCTGTACTTAAGGGCGTCCGTACAAAAGTTCGAAAGTTGACATAATTAAACTACTCGGCACAGTTTGCGTTTGAATTGTAATTCTTCACGGACCTCACGGACGTCAACCACAGTCCCTGCGGCCCGGCAAGCAAATCAGTAGAGATGAAATAAGCAAAAGTGTGTCACTTCAAATGCATCCGAATGCGAAAAACTTAACCATCGTCCTGGCGAACGTGGCCAGGTGTGTACGGAGGCGCACGGAAGGAAACGGACGTTGTGTGCGCTCTGTGCGCGAAAATGGGAAAAACTTTCCGTTAACTAACTAGACAACTTTCTTCCCTCAGCGTCTTTGGATGATTTGTTTTAATACGAAAACGGGTTAAAATTTGATTAAAAACTTTCACCATCTTGCGCTAGTAGTGCCCCCACCTCCACCCCCACATCTTCACCCTTGTTTTTTCCATAGGCTGGGCGTGAAACATTGTGCAGGGGAGCTTTAGTTTTTAATTTTAAATATTCAAAACCCCACCATGAAATGGTGCCGGATGTCCCGAGAGGGTGGAACCTTATGTTCCTTTCCTGGCCGGCGTGGGTGGTGGTGTAAATGGGTGCTTTTTTTTTGTACTGATCTTTTTTTGTTTTGCTTCAGCTTATTCCTGTCCCTCTGTCTCTCTTTCTCTGTATATCTCGATCGTAAGCGAGGGGAGTATTATTTTCCCAGCGCAAAGAGAAAGAAAGGTAGAGGGAGAGAGAAAGAGAGAGCGAGATGTGGCAAGGGGGGGCGTGTGATGGAACCATTTTCCAGCTAAAAGCAGCTAGGGAAAGAAGCAGGAGTTCTGTTGATGAGCTATGGTGAAAATAAATTGTCTGTAAAATGAAAGGAGCTTGTGAGCAACTTTTCATTTCTCATCCACCACACTGCCAGCCAGCCCCCACTCCCTTCAACCGCCCCCAAACTGCAAACCACAGAGCACACGTCGACAGACGCTCAAGTCGATTCCACGACCGCCATAATACCGGTGCTACAATGATTTATTGTTTTTGCGTGATCGTGCGCCAGGTGGTGGGCGGAGTGTCCTTTGGGGGGAACCGGTTCGCGCTTTCCACGGGCGGGCGTTCGTTGCCGTGCCCGTTTGATAGATAAATTCAAGCGAAAGCTGAAGGTAAACAAAACAGCAACGTCAGTATTGATTACAGAGAACGTACCGGCCGGCCGGTCGGTCGAGGGGGCTCAGATTTTAATGCACATCTTCTTCGAACGGGAAAATGAAAATTGTACCCTGGGAAACGCAAAGTAAACGAGCGTTCGAAACAGGGAGGCATGGAAATGGCAAAGCGGTAGTTTTCCCATCACTCCAATATTTGGTTCGATGATTACATGGAAAATCCAATTCTGGTGAAAGATGAAATGATATATTTCATCGAGCATATCTTCTCAAAAGCTCTTAAATTTAAATAGAGACTTTGCATATTCAGTATACGTATTTGTTTGTTTATTAAATTTGTTAATTTTATTTTCTTTGACTAAAGTACATTCAAAACTGTCCCTACCTATTTCTTTCAAAAAGGATGTCAGTACCGACTGAAAGGACTAGAATCATAAGTCCAAATATAAAAAAGGAATAGTTTAATTAAGTTAGACTGGCATCAGAAAAGAAAAATAGACAAAATTATTTGGTTGTTCAAATTTCAAGATAATTGCGTTATAGCCTTAAATGAAACATTGCCGTAAAGCTATAAATTGTTATAACTTTCTATTATCAACACGTTGCCGTTTATTAGCATTTATTCCCATTTATCGACGTCGGAAAAACGATTCTATTTCTAGAAGAAGCCAGAAAAAACACCCGACAATGACAACTGTTTCCTCTGTTTAAACTGTGTTCACACACTCTGAACGACGGACGCGCACAATAGTTATGCCGAGGCTAGCAAAAAAAAAATTCCTCCCCACCCGTTCCCAAACACCCCGACACAACAATGGGTCGCTCTTTTTAATCTTTTTTTTGTCGCTACCCTGTGATAACTCTCCTCTTAAAGTGCTTTTCGTGCACATCCGTAAAACTACAAACTCATGCATACAAGGACGTTGACATACACAGTACCCGCCGAGTGCAAGACGTCCGGCCCGTGGCGTGAGGCCCGAGACAATGGAAAGCCTGAAAAGCAAATGCTCGGTAGAAAGAAAAAAAAAATAGCACCATTGGTTCCGTTTCGTCTCCTTCAAAGAATGGCCGTTGGCAAAGAAAAAAAAACCCGCTGGCAAAAAAGTACAACCCTTTACGAAGTGAAAAGTGGAAGTAGAGAGAAAAAAAAAGCCCGATAAAGAACGGATGAAATAAATTTTAAAACTGCCCAGCCCAGGATGGTGAACATAAAAAGCGGAGAAAAGGCTCTCCACTGCGTAACTTCTAACAAACGAGCGGCAAAACACTGGCGATGCTGAGGAAAACAGGAAAATGGGAAAAAGAAGGCCAGTCGCAACAGAAATTACAGGAAGAGCGACAGAAGAAAATAAACTTACCGAATCCAAGCCGCCGGTGCCACCGCGGGCCGAGAGTTGCATCGAAGTTCGGGGAGACAGCGGACGAGACAGAGGGGACGTGTGTGTGTGTGTGAGTGTGTGAGGAAAAAGTGGCAAAAGTTCTGGAAAAATTATTAGCTCCATAAATGACATGATATACGACGCCGTCCGAAAGGCAACTAGCAAACTGACCCGGGGCGAGCCCTTTGCCGTCCTGCAATGTATGACATAGGACGGAGGAAATTGACCGTTCACCGCTCAGCGGCACACATACGGGCGAACGAACACTAACACATCCTCCCCATGGGATGGGGAACGGTCGAGCGGGAACCGGGGACCGCGGGTATTAAGTATTTCGTTTCGACTGTGTCCACGGACGCCAAGGAAAGGGGTAACTTACTGCACTGCCACCCTTGCCACCCTGCTCCTTTCCCCCCACCGCCCGACCCGGGAAAACTTTGTCACCGATCCGGTGCCGGGGACAATGGTGTGGCAATAACAACGGGCCGGGCAAGTCGCCCTTCTGCCATCCCCCCTCCCCCACCCCTTGTTCACTGCCTCCGGGATGATTCGGCTGCCGGCGGACACGGGCGCGCTGTTTGTTGTGGCCCCCGGCGACCACGCCGGTGTCACTTTTTCGCTTAATGGTGAAATAAACATGGGGATTTTATTGTCACAGTAACATGGTCGTGGTCAAGCACTCCGACTACTTCGGCATCCTCACGAAAGATACAGAATAGGACACGTTACGTTCTACCCTTTTTTTTTGTTCTCTCTTTCTACCTCCTTTTTTTCTCTCACTCACTCACCCACACACTCTCACAAGTGCTCACTCAGCAACCGAAGCGATTTTTCAAGCACGGCTTTTTTCTGGCGTGGGGAAAAAAACTAACAAAAGCAAAGAATGACAGAATGTGACATCAAAAAGAAGAAAACAAACACACACACACGGTGAATAAAATCCACCTCCAAATGGTCATCGTGAGATCGCCGGCGGCTGGACGATGATTTCCAGCTGGGTCAATATTGAATTCAAGGATCCGGAGGTAAAGCAGGGGTTTGGTGGGAAGAGGAAAAGTTTATCGATAAATGTAACAACCCGCCATAACTTAACTGTACACCTGAAC
>JAOEFI010003696.1:0-30404 GCA_034621735.1 Anopheles plumbeus | reverse complement strand
CTTCACGCTCACATTTAGCTGGTTCCTTGCACACTTCCATAACATTTAGCATGCACATATTGAAGTATCGCTTCGACAGTGCCAGTGTTGGCCCTTCGTGCGTACGACCGCGCCATGCAGTAGTGTGGTGGTGGCCGGTCGAGGCGGTTTTGTAGGTCAATGGTTGTGGATAGCAGCCGATTGCGTAAAAGATGCAATATGGTGTTGGCACGAGCCGCTGACTAGCATGCGCATCTCACCACGCCGCACAGCAGTCGCACATGACTTGCGAAGAGAGTGTATTCGAATTCAGTATGAAGGAAATTGAAATATGGTGGGAATATTTGATAACATGAAGGAGGAAATGCTACAGTGGAGTGGAAAAATGTTTGATTTTTGATTGAAATAGAAAACATAAACAGTTCATAAACAGTATTGTGAGAAACCTTTCATCTGCCACTATTTGAAACATCCTGCTAGTTGCTACCAAAGAAACATTTTAGGTTTGCAGACCCTTTTGATTTATTTGTTTGCCAACCGGGTAATATTATAAATAGGCCGGGAAAGTCCGGTAAATTTCATCCGTATGTGTAAACACGTTGTATTGTATCTGATACGAAAACGACTTAATTAATAGGAAATATCGCTATATTATATATATTCGCTATATAATATATTTTTGTATATTTATATCTATATTGTAATCTTCATTACGGATGGAATATAGATTAGTGATCGACGGTACTGAGAACCGACCACATAATCACAAAACATCAGCGGCTCAATCTTTAAGGAATCACAGCATCTTAGGGCAATATAACTTCGGTATTCCATAGGATATTCTTCTCGACCTCGGCCATGGTAGCATTAAAAAAAACATGCCTGTTGTTCTGTTGCGAGTATAGTTCCAACGGTGTGACGAGAGAGAATCTTTCGGCACAGCCTTCGAACGTAACCAATAATGAAACGGAAAGTTTTCAAAGTCACCACGACAAATATTCTAGTACTCTGGACGCTTGCGTTCCACATGCGTATATTTACTGCCATTTTTAATAAACATCAAAATTTAGAGTAGCTGGGGTGGATTAGAAAACAACATATAGACGAGAGCGTGCAGTTAAGTGTAAGTGAAAGCAGTAAGTCAGCCTACACTGTTATTATTACATTTCTGGATTGGTTGGCAGGTTTTTGTAACATGTTGGGAATCCCATAAAAATCCGTAAACGTGAAATGAACCATTTTTCCAGCAAACAGCAAAAAAAGAAGAGGAACATAACTAATATCGTTTTTTTTTACCAATTCTCACGCCTATGTAGAAACTGAAGCATATAATTGAAAGATTGTAAAATTGTGGTTAACGCGTCTTTTTTTCGTTTTTCGTTGCTTATCAGGAGAAGTAGCAAATGGATGTTATTCTAGTTGATCATTTCGTATGCTTTCAGTTCACTACAGTTAAGTGCCATGAATTATAAGGAATATAGGATCAACTAACGACTGATTTTTCAAATTGGAATCCTCGCATTTTTTGTAAAAACCACGTATTGAACAAAACTGCGAAAAAGTCTACACGTTTACCTTTACGTGTGGTGGATGAAGATATAAGATGCAATTCCTATCAAATGTAACCTTGAGATGTATAGTTTTGCAGGAATCCGGAAAATGGCAAATTCCATGCAAAGCATTTACTTTCGTTTTAAAGCTTGCGCCCTACGTGGCCCACAATTGGTATAAAAAACAAGAATGCAGCACTATAATTCGGTCCACGCGCTGCAAACTTGCTGCGGAAAGCGCTATGCTCAAACGCCGATGACGATTGCTTCGGGGCGATTTTTCTTTACGCACGCGGTGTGTTATTCAAGAGGTGGGAATAGCTACCCAGCGGCCAGAAACCCCCAATACCCACACATGAGCGCGCTTATGTTGCCTGTGAGCAGCCACTTCACAGATCCACGGTAGTGTAAAGACGATAATGTATTGTGCGGCCACATAAACGAACGAAGCGCGACGTGGCGACGCAACCAAAGCAGCGGCAGCAGAAAAACATGACGGCAATGACAGTGTGCTCTTAGTAGGTCAAATTCGAAGCGGGCATTGCCCTTTCGCTTCTCTATGTGTTTTATATAAACGCGCACTTACACATCGCTATTCGCCACAGAGGCTGTTTCGTACTTTTTTCAATGTCTCCCGTTCCCGCCTATGATCGCTGTGCCGTGCGTGACGTGGAGCAGCGTTGAAAACAGACTGTTAAACTGCGGAGGTGTGGTTCCGACGGTCACTATTATGTATGCGTAGATTGAACAGTGCAGCGCATATAATTGGCACGAAACTGCAGACTCTGTTGCAAATGCCCGACTCTACTAACTGAGTACGGAGCCCGGAGCTGTCTTTTCGATTCTCGTCAAGCGAGGATCGACAATATTTCGATGTTTCATACTGTTAACCACCAAGATGAATAATCTTCTTTTCTCCCACGACGTCTCGTTACGTCTGAACCATGAGAAAGTCAGGAAGATGGTTGGAGTGAAAAAGCCCTGTGTAATTCGGGCAAACCTGCCGTTTATCGGGAGTTTTTCCGCCAAAGTGTTGATTGTAACATAAACACACGCCAGTAGTCAACGTTGCGAATAAAGGAATGGTTTATCCAGCACTGTATGAACGCGGAACATTGTCGTGCGCTCTATTTTCCTACCGTCTGTATGATATTTCATCTCTTTCGCAAAGCTCCAACTTTCTACATACGTGAGGCAACGCTCACAATGACGACGTTGGCAGCAACGATCGGTAGACTTTATCATACGGCAGCTTTTTCATGGTTACTCCGAACTTTTCCTACGTAACACTTGTCCCCAATAGAGAAGTAGTTTGGTTGGTAGATGACATTCGTTTGAAGACGTACTATATATGTTTTATGTGTTCATTTGATCGGTCTGTACACGTACAATCCGGCATGATAACACACAAAACGGATTAAACGTGCTTGCTCTGATCGTCATTTTGAATACTAGACTATGCTGGCAAGTAACATTTGCACATCATACTCGCATACATTTATATATATTGATAACTCTTATATATATTGTTGAACGACGTTCACCTCGAACGTTTTCATAACGACAATTAGAGTTACATGTACAAGTTTTTAGCCCGCACTTGTTCTTTAACTGTTCCAAACCACACCAAAATCCATCGGTTGGAATTATCATCCTTCGAAAGGTCACTACTATTAGCAGCCAAAAAATATATAATTTGAGGACAAGGAACCATTGGTGATTCATTCAATCCTCGCCGCTATTTTCTCCGATGTTTCGTGGATGTGGCATAAGTTTAAGGTAACCTGGCACTAGTGGTAGAGCGCAAAGATTGTGAAGTAGGTCGAAAGGTCGAAGAACTCCATCGCTTAACTAGTTCTACTGCGTGCAAATCTACACGTCGCACGACGTCCGCTATTAAGAGCACTACTACGAACGGAAAAATGTTTCCTTAGAACGTTGACTCGTCCGATGACCACTCCGACCATCGTGATTGCATAGTAGTTGCTGCAAAAGACACAGTGTAAGAGAAAAAGGTAGACGGATCTTGAATATAGAGCGATCTAGGAACGATGAATTAAGAAGTGAGTTGAACAAAACCATACAAATATTGAAAAAAATTTGTAATAATGTAATGGCCATGCGTATAAATATACAATTTTAAAAAAAGGTAATCATTTTTTAATGGTTCATGTATGTTTTCTATTCGCAGGTGAGCAAAACAGGATGAGGTTCGAATTTTGGGTGGTATGTTATTTCTATTACAGCTTCTATTCAACTAAACTACACCGAAGGCCAGTTGCAACTCTAAAATCGGGGTAGCATCTATTCTACGAAAAAATGTACATTTCTGCAGGATTCTTAGGATCATGTACCAATCACATAATTGGATCATGTTTTAGTATTAGTCACAATGGAAAAAGTCTGATACATTCGGCAAAGCTATTATAATGGGCTACAACATAAATATTGATAATGACTGAAAACTAATTTTAATGGATGCTTTTTAGTTTAGAAGAACATTTCGCAAGCCATTCCATATAAATGAAACAGTTAAGGCCTTCAAATTCTTATGCCATGTTCCATGCATGTTTAATTTTATTCCTTCTAATGTTGGCCCATGAACATATTTTTATTTTGTAGGAACAGCCTTTCCAGGGCTTGCCTGAGCTGTGAGCGTTTTGCCCAAGATGAAGAAAGTTTTAAAGCCACTCACTTCACTTTTCCAGCTCGAACTGGACAGTGCGATATTTTGTGCCGTTTATTCCTGTTACCCCTTTCCGTAGGGCTTTCTGATGGTGAAATTGTAATCGTGCGTTTTGGATAAAATGTTCACTGGTGTTGGTGAATGGCTATGGCGGAAAAGCAAACCAACAGTTGAAAAGTAAGAGTGTAACGGAGCGAAAAGAAAGATCGTTGGTTACGTTTGAGTTGGTCAGACCCCAATGCTTTTGCTCAAGTACAGTAAACCAGGGCAATGAACTCATACTGGTCAGTTGATGGCCACATTGGCCATTTCATAGTTGTGTGATGGAAACGTAGCCAAAAACCTCCTACCTCCTTAAAGTAACAGGGTTGACTTGAATGAACGGGATGGTCTGGTTGAAACAATTAAAAGAGGTGTCACGGTTGCAGAATGACCAAAAAGAAACATAACATTTAAGTTAATTATAGTTTTATTGAACAAACAATTTGAAAACAAATCTATATGGAACATATAAGCTAATCATCGCCCCGGGGACAGCGCGGAGGAACGATTAATTATTTTAAACACCATACGATCACGCTCTACAGAATTATGTTGCGGCAGAATTAATGCTATGCTGTTTTCGTTATGTAACGCGTATCAATCATAACATACACTAAATAGGTTTTTTGTGGTATGACACGTACACGACGCACTGGTAGCACGACGACGCTTGGGTTATCCTAATTTTTCCTCACTATTTGCACATCTTACACTCTCAACATAACTCCAAGCAAAGCGAGAAACCTTCCTGAGTGGCTCCGACGCATCTGAATTGTGGTTCCTTGCTTCCCACTTTCTCAGTATTCCTGTTTTGTTCATATGTTCTCCCTTTAAGTTTTGATTGACTTCGCACACGCTCACAGTACTCTTAATCCAATACCTTCGTATTTCTTAGCACCTCAATCCTCTTTTTTTTCTCGCACAGTGGTATATTTTGTGTGAAAAACGGGAAAAATTTACAATTCTCTAAATCAATGCACATCCTAGCTCATCCTGTTTTATCACAATGAGAGTGGTAGTTCAATAAAACCAGATCAGATTTAAGATAAGCTAACGAGAATCATGATTAAAATATGCATCTATCAACGCCGCATTCCGCCGGTTAATAGCATTGGCTGGAAAAAGTAGCCAAGGATTGCTTAAGATCTTTCTTCAATTTAAGTGAAGCCCATTGTGCTGCGGAGTCTCAACTCACTCGTGGTAGCCTAGTCGATTGCACAACACCAATGCGCACCTTTTCAATGACGTTCGGTCAATGTTCGCTTGCGACTTTGCTCTCGGCCACAAGACCGTGCCGCTGCCATTTTCGTTGGCAGCTGCTTCGTAGTATCGGTTGATTGGCGGGTTGTAACTAGACTATAATATGAACTAGTGCCAGTGCGGTTACAGTCTGCAGTAATTATACAGCAGCGCAGAGTTACCACCATCAGAAGCACCATCATCCGATCCATGAGATTTCACACGTGAAGTTTATCTTAAATACGCCTTAATTTGGCAAAAAATTGAACAACATGCTACAACATTTTCACTAACTGTCCGATAGCTGAAAACATGTTTTGCTCATGTCCGTATATCTGTAACTGAAAGGTTTCGTCAAGTCAGATGGAGCTGAAAACTTTCAGGATGCCAGATGCATCGCATCGCATTCAATTCAACACTGAATTCTCGATTTGTTCTCACTCAGATTACGCAGGGTATGCATTGGCTTGGAATCGAAAGCTCAAGTGTCACATGTTTTCTTCAGAGACGGTCGATGATGGTGGGATCGAGGTGTATCCAGAGGTTCACAAAGATTCTCAGAGAGACGTGTGCGGCTGTGGTTCATGGCTTTTCTGTTACCAGATTGTTACCGTGCAGTGAGTTGTGGTAGAGAATGTACAGTGTCACAGCTGGGTGTGTGGTGGAGCAAGTGGAAAAGCAAAACACAAGGCAGCTGCGTTCCATGTTCAAGTTAGGACTGCTTGTTGCATACCTTAGCGAGTGAGCACGGCAGCGAGCAAAGGTCTTCAAGTTTAATGGCATTTGTCGAGAAGGTAAAATTTCGCAATAAACTCGTGGAGAACGTGCTACGGCGGTAATCTCGAAGTACCATGCGCCTCCATGGGGCCTCCCTTTTCGCCATCGTTTCTGCCAACGAACCAGAGAAGGCAGAATGGGAGGCATCGGAATTGGAGACGGCAAAACATTGGCAGACATTTATGAAAGGGATCGATACGTTGATGTATGCAAGCTGTCGGATTATGTTACCAGACAGTGCGCCTAACTAATGTTCCCGACAAACAAATATATATTGTTACACAAATTGATGTTACGAAAACGTACTTATCGTTTAGATTACTTGGGACAATGGCAGTTGTTTTTCGAGAAATATTAAACTTTTGCGGTGGAACTTAGAAGTAATATTCTAATATAGAATAGGCCATTAGTTTCTTCAGCTACCAGAAGGCACTAATTTAGTGCTTTGTCTTTGCTAATGAGTAATTGTAACAATAACTCTTTGTGAACGAAAACAGTTTAAACCGACATTCATATCAGTTTAATTCAATAGTTCTTATATAATTGAAGGTTACATTTACAACATATGTTCTAAGTTATAACTATGCATTACTGCAACTCCAATAATTGATCTTCAACTGCATTTCATAAAACTTCAAAAAGTTGCTCTGTCGAGTTTCGAACGAAGAATTTTTCTTCAGCTTCTACACGCGGAAGCAATGCTGCATAAAGTGCATAGTTAAAGCATCAAACGCACTGAGAACAAAACAACATGAACACGTGCTGTTTGCATGTGTCAGTGTGTTTGCAGTCGTGGAAACTCGGGTGTTGAAGCACAGACCGAGCAGTCCGAAATAAGGGAACGCACGCACACAGCGCACGCGCTCGGCTAATTCACTCACATTGTGCCTGAGTGTCGACCACACTGCCATGCTGCGAAGCGCTGAAGCACGTACACTCTGAGCTGTGAATGTGTAGGTATTCGCATCGAGCGTAAAAATATAAATAAAGCCATCGCTTACGGTACGCGCTGCTGGCAGCATTGGAGTCCGGGTTCAATGGCTGACCTATTTTCCGACGAACGGGAATCGTTGTACAAACGAAAGAGCTCCCCTCTTGCTCTTTCACTCTCTCTTTCTCTCGTTGTTCTCTTCCTCGCTCTATCCCGTCGTTCGCGTTCCGTTTCGTCTCACAAGGCGTCTGCGGAGGATTTCGATTTTCTGTCCTCCATCTTCTCTTTATGTCGGCCCGTGTATTCATTCCTTCCCGTTCCTTTCGTTCATTGTCGAACGGATTGCGTTTTTGCGACACCCTCATCGCAAAAGGTTCTGTTTGAATGGAAGCCATAGTGAGAGTGCGCTTCCTGATGAGGAAACCTGTTTTTCCCATTCTCGTTCATCGAGCATTCTAAAAAACGGGAACACATCGTGTAGGTGTGTGCATGATTCGGACGGTTCAGCCCGCACCGCACTTTCTTAAAATAGTTCCGACTTCCTCCCGCGCTATGATTGCTGTTGGGTGCGATGTCAATCCTAGAGGTTCGAGAACTAGTTTGTGACGAGGCGAAAATTCTATTTCCAAGATTTTTTTTATTTGCAATTGTACGGCCGTACTGCGGCTGGGTAATCAGAGATTATGTTGGGGCATTACAATTATGTTTCATTGTTTCATATCACAGAAAAGAACAACTATTTGGTTCAAAATACCCTACACGAGTTTTTCTTAATTTTCTTGAATCATTTACATTCATCTTAATAGTTCTATCATAAATATTAATTGAGCAGTATTCGACCGAGTATTCTTAATTATCTATGGATCTACTGTCTACTGGACATTTATACTGGAATAATATACGATTTTGAAAAAAGGATATATAGTCTCGGATCACCAGACCGTTAAAAACGACCCATACGTCTTATATCCAAATTTCCCTACAGCAAAGTTAGAACAACACCGTTCGTACCATTTCTCTGTCGGAGGTTGGCCTGTTTAATTGTCGATGATCAACACAAAAGTGATGATTCGTACGTGCTGGTGGAGGTTAAGATTGGTCAACCTAAACAATATTTAAGCTTCTGAATCGTTATAAACAACGTGGTTGACTTCACACATTTGCGTGATTAAAATTCACAGGGACGAAGTCGGGCTACTCAACTACTACTCCAGGGACATATAAAACATGTGGATGTTCGTAGCTCACGGCGTAGACTTTTCGACATTCAACACTAGCGACGCCGGTTCAAATCCCCATCGATTTGTACATAAATTTTTCAAGTAGCCCATGTGCAATGATGCAGAGGCGGAGCTGTAAAACATCTAGAAACAGTCCTCGAAGAAAATTCATAATATCATTCCGATAGTATTTTCTTAGAAAAAGGAAACCCGAAGTGCCTTTGAGTGATAATGAATGTCGTACGGTTATTAATCCAAATAGGATTTTAGTTGTTTTTGCAGACTATAGTTTAGAAAAACGCGTCCAAATTTAAATCGCGAAACCTGACTGGAAAGAGATGTATTACTAAAACTGCGCTGTCCGATCAACACGCTTCAGTTTAAGAATCGAAGAAAGGTGAATAGCCTCAAATAACGGATATTTAAGCTTGTGACCTTTCCGTTACGTTTTGTTCGTTTTCGTGCAATGCGTTCAAAAAACTGTTAATTTATGTTCGATTTTCGTCAGCTTATGTGCATGATGGTACTTAGTTATTATTTTTCTTCATGAAAACTTAGTAACACTTATTTCGGTCACAAGTTTAATAAAAGAGAAAATAAGCAGAAAAAAGCTAGCAAAGATGAATATCAACTGTTGGCGCATCTTAGCAATGAGCAGGCGATATTTTAAGCATTGTTGAGGAAAATAAAAGAGTATCGTGTTCAATTGTGTAGAGCTTTTCTAGTTTCTGCTTTCAAGATATTTTCGTTTCCGATAAGTGTAATGCCCTTCTCAGAGGTGTACAAACAAGAAACCTTGAAGAAAAAAGCAGTGTTTCACAAAAAAATCTGTTGCTAGTTGGCAAATTAAGAAGCAGCACAATACTAACCATTTCTCTCACTCCGGCTCGCGTGTAGACAATGGCAGGAGAGTAGCTAAAATGTAGCCCAGCATGAAAGTGGAAAGGAAAAGGTATCGTAAAAAATCAACTCATCTGAAGCTATCAGCCGTTTAGGGGTTTTTGTAATAGTTTTTTTTAAGTTTAAGATCTACCGTAGCTGTCCACCGAAAAAGAGAAAGTAGTTGAATGTTCCGCTCAAACATGCTCGGCTCCCAAAAACGGAGCGGACCATGGGAGCTGTCGGAAATTGTGGTTTTGAAGGCGAGCCCACTGTGGACTTGGCTTTGGCCATGATCCTGGGCTTCAAGTTGAAGAAAGTAACGAAACTAAAACTACAGCCACTGGACAAGGTATGTCCGGGTTTTTGGTGGGGTTTTTTTGTACAGTCACTCTTCGTGCTTTCGTTACGCAAATTCGTAATGTTCGGGCGTGGGTTGGAGATGAAACCTCGAAAAAGTTAGCCCTTATGCAGGCTATTAACCTTTCCACCTCGTGTTTCCTACAACATGTGGAATCGAAAGTGCTGGCTGACAAGTGTGTTGGTGAAGTTGTATCAAATAGCGGAACTGTTCAGTCATTCGATCACTTTCTCTCCATCGAGTGTTCCTAGTGTTGGTGTAACCGTTCCCATCGTTTTGGAATATCTTTTATTCGAGGGATGATTCAGACATTTTGATATATGCTGAAGGTACGTAGATGAAAAGGTGATTATTTGGTTTGCTATGGTAGTTTTTTTGATATTTGAATCGTATAACGAAATTTAATGTACCGAATAATGAATACCACTATGTTTAAAATAACTTGCCATACAAACCATAATCAACATCGGCACTTAGTGTGAGGAGTTTATAATAGCAAGTTTATAACTACATACTGTCAATCATGCTTTATCCACGTCGTAAAACAATAGTTCTTGTTGTTTTCAACATTCCAGCACTGACTTTGTTTAACATGACGGAGATCATTCTGAAGCCTGCCGAGCTGATGTAGTACGTATCGTATTTATCAAATATCTACGGTACGGTTCATTCTCTGCGACTCCAGTGGGATTCCGTTATTATGGTTTCATGTCGTGGGGGCACTTTCCTCCTCGTGGCTACCAATACCTTAACGCTGCAGCGAACTTGGCACAGTGCTGTTAATCGAAGAACGAAAAAAAGAAATAAACGGACACGGCTTCTAGACAACGTCTCTGAAAGACGATGTAAATAGGTTCGACATACTCCTGTCTTAATTCTTTCGTCTTTCTTCCCCCCCCCACCCCACCCCCCTCCTCCCCTTTTCTTATTTCTTTTGGGTTCGGGAGTTCGGCGCGTCATCACTACTGACCGTGGATAGATGATTAAGGCGAAGACAGAATGCGTGCCGTGAATACGAAGTGGTGGTTTCGCCGTGTGTTTGTTAAGGACCGTACTAATGACGATCGGGCAACCCCATGACTTCATTGCCGGTCGCGAAAGCTCTGCACACCCCGCGAGTTCAGTTGCTTGTGGTTGGCGGGGCTCGAAACGATAGTAAAAGTGGAATAACCAGTTTCACCAGACGCACGTCTTATGCAGGCCAGCAGCGGTACTTTTTCGGTGGCGAGATCGTTGGATACGTCGACCTGCCGTCGTTAGCCGCTATACGTTGCTTCAGTAACATAACATCGTTTGGTTTAATGTGAACGGCGACGATCGCGAACTCACGGTTTCATGGTCGACAATGAAAAGTCAATGGCGGCGTGAAAGTAAAATTTGCCCAGTGCTGTGGAACTGGAATAACCCTTTCCCCTTTTCCGCATTGTTTCGTCTGATCTTAGTATGCTTTGTGTACCAATTCCTATGACAGAGCATTTTATGATATAGACATTCATATTACTAAAAGCATAGGCCATTGTGACAGGCATGATGGAAAACAAAAATCAATGGTTTAGACTTTTTTAATAAAATATTATTTATTGCTCGCTTTTTACAGTTGTTGTTGAACGATATGTGGTGTACGTCGTATAAAATGATAAACCTAATCGTACGTAAGTCAGTTTTATTATTTTTATTCTCGGAGAGTGCACGTAGTGTATGACGGACACAGGAGAACAGGATCAGGGATCCAGGTTTCTTAATTTAAAAAATCAGTTGTTTTCGGATGGACCGTGTTGGGAAGTTTGAATGCTTCGTTTGAATGGCTGTCGGTAGGTCCGGCTCCGCCAATTGATACTATGTTACGTACCATGTAACTCCTGGGTCTAACTTTGTGAGATGAGCTTCGTGCGACGTTTTTAATGGTTCTGAGTGGAGCGAACTATATGTGTGCCCCCAGGTGCAGGCGCATGAAAGGAATACGAAGGGAAGTAAAGCGAGAGAGAGTGGGAGAGGTTAAGATGATGGGTGTTGGTGGGAGTGGGGTGAGGGGTGGTACCAGAGACATCACTATAGTGATGTAACAAACCGCGCTTAGTACGCTTTGCGAGTGTGAGCGAGCGCCGAATGGGGCGTCCGAGCGTTTCGTTTCATTTCATTACGGTGTTATTGAACCGACCTCAATTCTCACACTCTTTCTCTAAACTACTACAGCATAAATACTAGTGCACGTTTAACTACTACTAGGAATAGTTTTCTAGTGGGCTTACCACCAATACTACCGCCAGGGCCACTAATGCAGTGTGAAAAAGCATAAGCTCGTGATAACTTTGAGAGTTTTGTACGACGAAGTCTTTCGTGCCTAGCTCTGGCACCGTATGCACACGGGATGTGCTGGATCGAATCGGAAAGCAAGCTGCATGCGTTTTTGCTACATGATGGTGCATGTAGCAGTAGTGGTGCGTTGCTACACCTCCGTTTGGTGCGGCGGCGATTCCGTCGATTCTCGCATACCAATGCAACCCAGCTTACAAAACATTATAGCGCAGCACAGCACTAGTCGTGCACTCGTAGTACCACGGAATAGCAAGAAAAGCATACCAATGTTCGACCAACGAACGATAGATGTGGTGGCTGGCGGCAGAAGCTGGCCCGGGGAGGGTGCCAGGGTGCAATGAATTGTTACGAAGCGGTTCATGAAGGTTGGCAGTTGCGTTGGAATTGATGATTTGTTTGAAGTTCTTCTCGAGGAAATGGTCACGATCACACAAGCCGACTCTAAGCCGTACGTTTGCCACTTTTTGGATGTACGACTACAGCATGTTGTTTTCATAGAGAATTTATATAAATATAACAGTAAACGATATAAAATATAAAACTTAAGCGATATGTAAACGCAATGTAATACCATTCTTGCTTAGTTTACCCAGCGAATGACAAGTACATCCAAGCATGTTCGCTGCGAGTGGCAAACAGTTACGATTAATATGGCTTGGATGGATCATAGGGAGCCTTGGACATTTAAAGGCATGATCGTGTTCCTCCAACAGATTGGGGTATTCTTTCACGCGTTCTATGCAGACCGTCAGATGATCGAAAAATTGGTTGTGAGAAGCCTTAGAAATTAGCGAAATGGTCCGGATGGTAGGCATCAATGCCGGTACAATCGTGTTTATCGTTTTTTTGTATCAACACAATTCTCGTGATGTTGGGCTTTCGTGGAAATGACTTTTAGTCTCGCCTTGAACTCGATTTTCAGTGCTAATCGTCCCGATTTTTTTACGTCATGCCCTCAAAAGCCCTAGCAGGCCCGTGGCCTCTCATGACGGAGTGGAATGGTGCAAATATAAACACTTCACTTTGATGGGTGAACAGGGTGTGTCAATTTCGAGCGGCTGAACTAGAAGAAAGGGCATATCGCCTATTGTGAAAATGCTAAAAGTATGTTGTTTTGGTCGTTTGAAAGGAGAGACTTTTGCCTGTAGCAAGGCGAAAGGAGTACTAGGCACATTTCGGATTTCATTCACAGTTGTTATCATTGCTTCTATCAGTTATTCTTAATTCATGCCACAGCTACTCTATCAGTCAGTTGCTGCCTATTTATAGAATATTGAACCTTGACGGTTTTCCTAGAAAAAGTAAATTCGAATAGCATCGAGCTTCATGCTGAAAAATTCTGATATGCTCAGTGAGGATTCGAAATCCTAACTTTCGATCAAGTTTGGTCAGGTGCACCATGTGATCTACCATTGATTAGCTTTTTTTCAAAATAATCTGTTTTTGCATCGTTTCTCGCCCTGAGTTTGCCAAAAATGGTCGGCAGCAGGAAGCAAATGAGTTAAAACAGACAGTGAAGTTTCCGGTAGCGTGCTCTGTTCAGCTGCCACGACTGCTTTACCTACAGGTTCAGCCATTCCATCCTACTGTGGTTCCGCTGTACTGCGTGTTCGTACGTGGAAGTGAAAGTTGAAGATAGCCATCTCCCTGCTGGGGCTCACTGTACTCATTCGAATGTGTGGTGTGGTAGCACGCAAGCCATCGTGGATGCATTTATTTCCACTCTCACCGAACATTTAAGCACTTCCTCATCATTGCTTTCCGCCTTCGTGGTAGTTCCTCATGTTCTCTCTCAATGTACGCCACGCAACATGCGCAGGAAACGAAGGCGAACGAAGATGATCGAGTTCACCATCGCATAAGCCTCACAATGTTTCTGTCTCATTCGTATGAACTTCGTAGGTAAACTTTTAAAAGGAGCATTGTACACCCGCATTTTTCCCGTTCTATAGATAGTTGTTTCGATGAACCTCCGTGTAGACATTTGTTATGTGTATAGTGGTCAAAATCACATATTAACACAGTTCGGGCTAGCAAAACATATAGCAAACCAAAAGGTTTCGGGGATTTGGATAACCCACCACCAGCACCAGGCAGTGTCAATGACCGCTGACGGCACAACCCTTAGTGGTATTTCTCACCATTGAAGTGCTTCGTTACATAAAGCAGCGAGCTAGGAAGTAGCCTCGTAACAGCTCCCCGGTTCAGTGGGAAAGGCTTTTCGCTTTCCATCCTGTTCATTCCTTCGGCGCTAGCAGTCGCTGCCACGGCCAACCGCGACCGCTACCAGCCATCTGAAAACTCTCCCAAAAACCTGCACCGCTTGACCGGGCGCTGCAAACCAACACACCGCGCGCGATGCCCCACTGAATGATTCGCTAAGTGTTGTTGTTTGCTCACTTTGCTCCGGCTATGGAGGTGGGGTTTCGCTCACGTTTCTGGTAAAGTGAAAGTTGAAAATGTTTAGCATATCCGATGTCGCTTACAGTAGAAATATTCACGCACACAGCACTCCTTCACACCAGGAGAGATAGATGGCGAACATGATTGTTTGTTGCATCAAGCGTTATTCCGATGTGCAGCTGTGTATGTTCAGCATAAGCCATCTTCTGAACAGTTTGTGAATGTTGTTACGGAACTTTTGACAAAATTGATAGTAGCCGAGAATTTATTTCTATTTCTTATCATCGTTTGTGCGTACACATTCAATTGTTTTAATATTTTTAAGATAATCTGTTCTTTAGCGGTTATCTATCCCACGTTTGTTAGAGTTTCGCTATTTTATCCGCATGAGAACCATGGGTGAGTCTTTGTACTATTGTGCTGCTCTCTCCATTGTGACGAATATAGGTGGTTGTAAGTTCTCCCTTCCTGAGACTGCGCTGCCACCAATGGCGTTTGATGCTACCTGTTGAAAATAGCATTGCATGAATTCCTACTCCACCGTTTCCGCAAACTCGTGCAGTGCAGCATAGTGCTGCTTTTTGGTGTGTAAAGGCGTTTGGTGGTACAAGCGTGTGGTAACAAAAGATCGTTGTCGCTCGTTCGTTTTTGTTACGACCACCGAAGCGCATGATGATCATTGCGGGACGCCCTGAGAAAAGCGCGACATTTCACTGTCGCCGTCACCGCGCGTACAGAGGGTTAGGTTATATGGCAAAGAAAAGCAGTTCGTTGAACTTGGTGGATTTCACTTTTTGTTTGCCTCCGATGTGTAGACAATTGCTGCAGTACGCGCCCTGCGTACACTATTGATGCTAGACAATAGTTTACAGTTAGTCGTGTGTCAGTCGAATGCGTCAACGTTGCTGTTTGTTTACGCTGACCTTTTTTATTTTACATTTTTGCTGATTCAATTCGGGAACTCGCGGAACAGATTCTTACGCAGGGATTTGTGTCACTACATTCCACTGATTTTTTTTCTCTTAAAATCAACGCAGAAAGCTTACAGTTCGGAAACAGTTTCGGAATGCGATAGGACCATTACAATCAGACCATCTTCAATCGCAGTCATATCAGTAGACTGGGTAAAAAGCATATACTAAATAAGGCATAGCCACATCAGAAACCTGTTTTTTTTTATGGTTCTGCATTTAAAGGAAAGTTGTTAGAGGATAATTCTACTATATCTTGGATAAGAATAAAAAAAATAATTTAAAAAAAGTCACACACATAAACAAGCCGCCAGTTTAGCTGATAGGTCGTTTCAACTTATGCATTATAATAGACTAGCTAGCCATGTTTTCACTCTCTAGCATTTGAATGCAGCGCATGTTATTGTAGTTTTCCCATGTTTATATTGCAGTATCATTGGTTTCATATACGCCGATATGCACGAATGTTGCTACGCGCTGTCGCCGGATGCAACATAAAGTATGTGTGGAAAAGAAAGAATACAGAACTTTGAATATTTTCTCACATTTTACTTCACCGAGCATTTGTTCGCATGCTATAGATATACTATGCACACTACCGTTTGCGTGAGTGCAAAGAGAACTAGAATAGATAAAATAGATGCAGTAGAAGATTCATCACGGCTCTCGCTACGCTCTCACTAACATCTAAGGGCGAACGAGTTTCGCGGCTGTGCAAAGGTCTAGCAGGGAACGAAGCAGATCGTTGTTGGAGACTAGTAGCGGTGGTGCCCTGCAGCGAGACGAGTGGGCTGCGAGCGGCCGACGAGTCTGTTGTTTGTAGAATCCCACTACATGCACGTTGCCACGGTGTCGACCTCATGCTAGGTCTTTGACCCATAGTACGAAACTAGGTTAGTCAGAGCATCGCGGCGATTCTCCCGCTACCACCGATGCCGTGGCGGCGGCTCGGTTGTTGTTGGTGCCACGCAATCATTGGCTGCAAATTCATCTGCATTCGTCCCGTCGGGTCGCTTGCCGTCGGAAGCAGTAGTGGCACTGGAAAGTTGTCTTAATCTTGGCGGCAGTGTGGGAAATACTCTGTAAACCCAGGAAAATGCAGAAACTGGATTTCCTTTTTGTAGAGACGGAAAACAATTTGAAAGGGCAGGAGCAAGCTGTTATAAATACTACTCAATACTATAAATTCAAGATAAGCGGATCAAACTATCTAATAAAAAAATTTGTTAGCGTTCACGACATGTTTGTATGTACTATAGCTTTCAAACGGAATAAGCTTTCGCAACACACGAACGAATGAGAAATAAAATGGATTCCTTGACTCTAAAATTGACTGCTCTTCTAGAATACGTAGCCCACCTACACCCCATAGCTATTTTAATGACCCAACGGAAACCAACGAAGTTCTGAGGCAACTGTTTTTTCGTTTTATTTTCGCAGCCCTGTGAGTACCCTCCCGGTTAAAGTAGGTCAATAGGAGGAGAACTAAAGGGGAAAGCGGGCAGGCGACTTATTGGTGCTTTAGTTTCAGGAGCTATGATTCGTCTGTACAGAGTTTAGGAGAATGCTAGTTATCATAAAAATACTGTTAGACAACCATGAACTAGTTTTGTATACACGTTTAGTAATATAGGTAGCGGGATATAGGAAATACTAGAATTTCTGTACGTGCAATTGTGAAAGCTATTAATGTCTTTTTAATTAAAGACGCCGAAAAAGCCGAAAATCATTCATCAAACCTTCTTCGAGAGATAGCTGATCTACGATGAGTCGGTGGTGAGGTTCATGGTAACATTTGTATTAATAATGTTCAATAATATTGAATATCTTCGTTTAAGAAACACAGTAATTGTGTTCTTGGGATCTCAATCAAAACAACTGGGTCTGGTGACTAGCGTTGTTTCCTGTTGAAGTAGTGTGAGGCCATACACCAGAAATGTTCGAAATTCGTGTCGTCTTCGTTCGGAAACTTTCTTCCTACATACCCACAACATGCAAGATGCAGCGTTGAAAATTGTATGTGTCGTGACCTATACAATTGTGTAGAATGAAGCGTTCAAATTGAATGCCAGGTGAACTTGGTCCTTTTGGGTAAAGCCTGCGGATGGGATTCAAACATTGTTTTCATTAATGTTGAACTTCAGTAGACAAAACCAAATCGGAGAAAAACCTTCGTTTGTTCATTGGATGAAATCTTCTACATTCGATTGTTGCCGCGCACATATACAGTCGAGTATAATAAAACAGCTCTCGCTCTTCTCCTCACCGTTTATCCAGAAATTTTCTGCAACGATCATTGGTCGTACAACAGGTACATCATTACGGTTTCTCGCTTGGGTTGCACGTCCTGAAGAACTAATCGCTGGTTTTACAACGTTCTTATTTTTAGAGGAAGTATTAAAGAGCGAATGGAGTAATGAGACAGCGAAATGTTCGTTTTACCAGGTAAAACAACAAAATGTACTGCGAATTATTAGTATAACGGCATTTTAATGCAGTCTTACGCAATCCATTTCGTTAGAGAAAAATAGAGCCAATGTAGATGAGAGGGATATAGCAATATATAAAGAGAGAGAAAGAGAGAGACAGAGAGAGAGAGAGAGAGAGAGAGAAATAGAGAGAGAAAAGAAGAATAATACGTAACCGACTATCCATCGGATCGTTGGCTACTCTTATGCAATACCTTGTCTATTTCTTATGCTTGGGATAAAGTCTCGATCAAGCCAATTCGAGGGAGTGGAAAACTATGTTCGCCTATGGATGGGGCGCCGGTGTGTGTTACCACCGTTCAGCAGATGGTTGCGTGCCGGACTCTGCACTCGAAGCTCCTTCACCGCGGCAAAGGTTAGAGACCTTGGCGTTTCTTTACTTGAGGGTAGTTGGAGGGGCAGACTTGCAGAAGAAATTTTATTTATAATTGAAGTTCATTGTTAAAAACCTATAAAATATTTGTTTTTCGTGAAGTTTGGTGGCGAAGTGGCGTATTCTCGCGATGGATCTAAACATTTTATATATTACTTGGTAAATACTGTTTGGCCATTATAATACCCCAACTAATAACAACTGGTGCTAAACTGGACCAATTCCGATAACAGTGACGGATCTCATGAAAAGCCCGCTAGACGCGTCAAAACCTGGTCGGAAAGATGTGGGATAAACAAGAGCATAATGATTGTTATTATATTGTGGTTGCTTCTGATTGAAAATACAGTTTCTGTAGTGTTAAGACAACTTGCTTTTACTTTCGTTTTTTCAAAAAGCTATGTTTCTCCAATCTCGCGGGGATTCACATAGCAACACATCCGACGTGGCCAAGTATTAGCCACGACGGTTGTATGTGTAAACACTGCGGGACTGTCCCTCCCGACGCGTGAACCCAACCGTTTAATTTCGGAAGGTGGGATCATTTTTGGGAAAGTCAAGATTAACGTTTAACGAAACGCCTCAAAGTGTAGCTGGTCAATGTACCGAACTGATTAATACAATCTCTACTGATCCATCAGAAACCTTGACTATTTTTCCGTCTTTTTCGAGAATGTCCATGTAGGTTGTGTACTTGAACAGGAACACCGTATTGTTTTTGAAGTAAAAAGTTGACCTTTGTATTTCGTTTGCCTCTACTAAATGTACTCTACTAAAACTAAATGTTAGTCTATATATCTAGTTTGTTTTAATCCGATTGATTTGTATTGAATGTATTGTGTAACCATGCACGTCATTCTACTTCTGGAAGTTGATATTTTATGTTGATATGTGTAGCTCCTGGCAAACACTCACATTACTTTATACTGCACTGCCTCGATTTATCGATAACGTGAGAAGAATGGAACATTTACAAAAAGCAACTAGTTACTAACATGAGAAACTGTAAAGGGCACACAAGGAGGAAGGCAGAGTCCCGAATTGCCAGCAAGAGAAGGAAAGAGAGGCGTGAAATAAAAGTGAAACTTTTTACGACATCCAGCCACTGGCAAACAGCCATATTACGCCTTCGGGAAAGAAAGGCTTTCTCTTCTTAGCAAACTCCAGCCATTGTGAGCAGACGTAGCGGAAAGAACTGCCTGCGCCAATCACAAACAAAGTGCGATGCACAGAGCAGTGAATTAACGTACCGCCTACCTCAGGAAGAGTAGCTCTTGCGCGCCGGTGCGCTAGTAGAAGAGCATGGGTGCAACCGGTCGTGACCACGAAAGAGGAGGTGTGCACGATCGTAACGCGGTATATGCGAAGCGGTTCCGCACGCGCTCCTGGACGGGTTCCGTGAACAGCTTGACCACCGGTTTCAGCGGAGACGTACGGGAAGAGGAATCTCTGCAGTCGAGCGAAGCAGCGCAACCTGGTGAAAAGGCAATAGGAAGTAAAACCGTGAATTGTTCGAATGGGACAAGACGGTCGTGGAGGAAGTTGAAAGTGAAGTCAACGATCAGTTACGTAAAGCATGGTTTCAACTTTGCGCTTTTCTGCTCCGCTACGGCCGTACTACAACTGCCATGTCTTTTATATTTTGTCCAATCCACTCACCGGACCCCACATTTTCTCTTTTTAACGTTTCTCGTTATAAATTTCAATTGTAAAAACAAATCCACTCGCCATTATTTGCCTCGTAATTATGATTCCTTTGATATTCAAATCTTTTGCCAGTTTTATATCAATAATAGAAATAAGGCATTGACGCATCCAATTGAATTATAGTTTATAGTTCATGTTCTGTCACTTTACGTCAGCTGTTTTACCTGTTTTGATCTTGAATGTTCAAATTTTGACGAACATATTTATAGTTTTTTTGCATACAATACCCAAAAAACATGCGAAATCGCTCTTATTTTATTTGTGATTTTTTCTCAACTAAAAAATGGAGAAAAAATGGGGAAAAAATCAACTGATGACATATAAATATAAAATAAGCAGAAAAGATTCGAATCGTACATTTGCTGTTTAGGAAGATGATGGAGGCGCATTGTCGTATTTGTTTTGGAGCTCGGCTGCTCAATTGTGCAGACTATCGTCGTGATCGTTGGGCACTTTTCGATCTTCTCAACCGGTTCTACGATAGTAAGAGTTGAGTGGAATAATCGTAACCACGACCGGTCTTTGTGCCCGAGGGTATCGCGTCTTGAATAGAAAATGTCAACTACAACCATGCGCTCGCAAGCTGTCGTAATACTGTAACACTCGGCGCGGGGGAATGCCACCGTCACGAATACGGAAGAGATCAATGCTTGTCGATTTCAATCGTCCAGAGACGCTAAGTGTGCTTTCCTGCAAATGGGCGAGTCGATAAAAAGAAGGGCAGCAAGACAGGAAGACTGTTTTTGCCCCGACATATCGCAAGAGCAATCAAAGGGGTCGCTGTTACCAGCTACAACGAGGAAATAATCGGCTGCTGGGAAGGGGCGAGAAACCTGAATTTTCCTTTTCCTATTTCCTACACTTTCTCTCGCAATCTTACCATCGCTACCAGCAACATTCTCCTATAAGCGCTTATGCAACACGATCAGGAGCGCTGCCAGAAACGAAGTGCATCAATCCATACCAAGATTTTAAGATGTATCAGCTACAGCTTTTCGTTTCTGTATTATAACGTAACGATACTATTCCCGCGATTAAATTTGTTGTAAAAATGTTATTTCAAGGCTCTTCACCTCTGAACCGTAGCAAGGTAATGCCGAAATGTGGTCATATCGTTACTACAGCCACCACTTGGTGTACGGAAATAAAGGAAATTTTCGATCACCCCCGAGGTCTACTTGCTAGCGCTTACTCATCAACGCTTTCTCCTCTTGGCGATCGTGCTCTTTCCTCTAGCCTGAACAGTTCGTTTGACACTGATGTGTCTTCGCGTTTATTATTACTTCAATTTTCTTTTGATCGTGGTTTTCGTTTCCTCATTGCATCCAGCGCTGGAAGACTGGTGGCAAATCTAACCCCAACAGCGAGGCAACGGTTGGTGCGATCATACTGAAGATCTTCCGCGTCCATCGGTTGTGTTTTCTTTTTCTCTTCCCACGACCGCTGCAGCTGCATCTGTACTATCCAAGCACCATATTTTTTTCTCATTCACTGCCGATCATTACCACAGCCGTGCTCTCTGAAGAACCAACCTGAAGAGCAACCAATTCCACCACATCGTCGTTTTTCCGTTTCTTTTCCTCCACTTTTCTTCAGTAATTGTAAAAGTAAGCGCCACGTACTTTAGACGCAATTGTGGAGCGTTATGTAAACCGTCCATCATTTCCTTGTTCGATGGACCGGTACATGCTAGAGCGTTGCTCAACATGACGAAGCTGCGAATGGTTTACCAGGATTAGCTTTATGTATTGCCATTAATGTGATGTGACAGGGTTCATTTCAGTTTCGATTTGCATTTTTTTTTGTTACCTGTACTGACGTCGAATCTTTTATAACGATCTGACGAATGCAGAGGCATGGAGGCATAAAGGGTGCACGCTTACTCTGTGTTCGTAAGTTTGTCTTTTTCATCTTTTTGCATATAACGATTCACGAACAAAAGTTCACCGTAAGCATTGAAAATAATAATAAGGAATTGTGTCCCTACTCGCTTGCTTATATTTTCGTTGAAAAGAAAATACTGTATGCCATACTTGTGTTCAAACACACACATACACACACACACATACACACACACACACACACACACACACACAATATGTACGGGACACAACGCCATATTGTATGTTTTTAATTTGCTCTTTCACGGTGACGGGCAAACATAACGCAAAGCAGTGTGTATGTCTGGTAACTGGGGCTTTGTTAAAAAAAAACAGAACTTCGACCACAAAATAGCGTGGAAAAAGTAGTGGAAATGAGAGTTATTATCAAACAGCGTCGTTCCGGCTATAATCTTTTCTGGGTCAACGATGGTTTCAAAAGGGTTTATGCTCTACACCACGTAAGTTCTTCCGGTAGGATCGAAATATCTACATGCCTTGATTCAAATTGTCGTTCGAAATGTGGGGACCTACGATATTTCTTAAAGATATCGTCGAACCAGCATAAGCAAACGTCGAAATGACCAAGTCCGCCTGTCCAGAAATTTATCAAACGGCGAAGCATTACATTTCCTCTTTAATTCGACTCCACTTCCATCCCTTCAGCTTGTTCCATTCCATTCCACTGCTCTGCAAAACTTGGTTTGGGGTGCTGGATTTTTCTTCGATCACCGACGTCAATTTCTTTTGCACTTGTAATCGTTGTTGCGACTTTGCTGGAAAGCTCGCGACTTACTTCCTCGTTTTCTGAGCGGTTTCTCTCGCTTCCGGCTTCCGCGCCAGTTGGAAGGGGTCCGCTGTGTGGTTGAAAAAAAGGAAAAATAACGGTGCGACCCAATGCCCCAACACCTACCTTCGCGCACGCGAGACACCGCGGATCGCAGACGCGAGAGCGTTCGCTCTCACTACTCTCACTTTCTCGCTGTTTCACTCTCACTCCTCTGAAGTCGGCGGAATTTCTTTCATTTTGCGGGCGCCTGAATCCATTCCATCCACCTTCTCTCGACGGGCGCTCACTGCGGAGCTGTGTGCGTGAGAAACATTCGGCCGCTCGGATGCTTCGGCTTGCCGCTGCGTGTACCGCCGTTGGGGATTGGCTCGGGGACCGCTTGGATTTTCCTGGGCGCCGTCCCCGAGTCGGGGAGCATACGCTGCCATCGCAGCAGCTGACTGGCGGAAGCGTGTTTCGTTTTCATTTGCCACTCGCGCGGCTCGCGCCGAGAACAGTCAGCTTGGATCGGACGATTCAGTCGGTAACCTACTTTGCTTCGATCCGTACACGTTTTTAAGTTTTCCTAGGCGACTGCACAAATGCCGTCCGATGAGCCTTTACCGTCGCTTTGAGCCAGCGCGCATGAAGGATGTGTGAGACATCGCCGGCTAGGAGTGGCGAAAGTAAAAACATAGGTTTTCCCAACAAATCCATTGCAATAAATGTACATCAACAAGTCAACGACATTGGCCCCGTCGCATGTATCGGAAAACTGTGGCCGACCTAGAAAGTATGTGTTTTTTTTGCATGTGATGCGAGATTCGGTGGACTTCGTGCAACTCTAGTACTCGCTGGAAGTGCACCATGTGCATGGCTTCCGGTTTTTCCAGTAGACAGATTGATCCAGTGAATATCTTGATTGCATTGTTTTTATGGCAAAAAGTGACGAAAAGTGTTAAAATTTCTTATGCCAAATATGCCCCCATGGAATCGCTGCGGTAGCAACGATACTGGTGATACGTGTTCAAGAGTGGTGCAGTACTCAATAGCCTTCCACATGTTCCATCAATCCTCAATCCGTGCAATATAAATGTGTACACCATTGTGCATAATTGCGTTAGTGCAGTGTCGATCACCGTTGCAGGGAACAGCAAACGGTTCGTCTGACATACGGAGGTGAAAGACTGTTTACTTACGCGCAACACAAAGAAAACCACTGCCCGCTCTTCATCCGTGATATCTGCAATGGCGGCGCACAATGCCGTTCCGAATGATCGAGCACGGTTCTACTGCTGGTAGCAAGTCTTTTTGCTTACACACCTTGCTGTTTAACTCGTCTGTTATCAGGATCTGCGCTGTCGTCTGTATTGTGAGTTTATATACGATTTTGACCTTAAACTCTTTGCTTGACACCACGATCGTAACTTTGCCCTCGAAGAGTCGTCTTGTCGGTAGTGCCGAATCGGTAGTAAGAAAAGTGATTACTGTGACAGGTGCTGGTGATGAAGAAATTAAGATTCATATCCGCTCTACAGCTCTGATCAAGCGATGCAAAAGGTCCGCTCACCGTGACACGTGAAAGTGTTTTCAACCGCCGATCTCGGAGCGAGAATTGTTTTCTTTTGATAGAAGGCAAACTATTCAGGGGATTCAGTGATGTATGGCAAATCGTCAAAGTAGGAGAGAAAAAAGACCAAATATCGATCATGGGTGATCCCTGCTTTACTGTGGCAAAAAGGTGTATGTACGATGCCGCCACGTGGCTTGAGGTTTGCGCAACGAGTGTATCAAGGTGACGAACAAAGTTCGCGAATGTTATCGACAGTAGTGAAACAATAAAAAAACTGCCTATGCTAAAATGCAGTGATGATAGCCCTGTGAATAGTTTAAGAGAAGAAAATATTTTTATGAAATCAGCGTTCACGGGATGTAAAGTCGCTGGAATGTTTAAACGTATTGAAATGCACCAACTGTGATGCAGAAATTTGAATTAAACAACTATCCTGTATCTAAAGACATGGCATCTAAAGTTATCATTAGTGAGTGATGATTTGTGGAATCGAAGAATCGTTGTATGCTGATCAAAAAAGCTTATACGCGGGACGAAAGGGAGATACGTATTGTCCATCGGTAAATTCTACTGTGTCCCCGCAGTAATCAGTCGGTTTGTGCGGCAGGCTTCGATAGCGGGTCGAGTTAAGTTTTCAAGCAATAAGAAAGAACACTGGGAAAAATGGAGCCAGGATGCAAATATCGTCTTGTTCATTTGTTGATCCAGATCGATCATACTGTTACCGACTATATTTTGTACTACAAAGACGAAACATCACTGTTCCGGTATGGATAGAGATCAGTGGAGTTCAATGCAGAGTTCGGGTTTGCTGGAAAATGTGGTTGAAAAAAAGTAGCACGAAAATCGCCGTATGGAAGTAGTATTGTTGGTATGCGTTGTTATCCGTTTAACAAACTATAAAGTGACGTTTAAAGTTCTGGCGCTTAGTTCGTGATTTTTTGATTTGTAGATCTCCAAAGATTAGAGAAAACGTTGACGAAAATGACATCTTTAGGTAACACTCATTGTTTAACAGCCAAATTATATTGTATTAAGTTCTTCTAAGTAGTTAATAGGTTCACAGATCAGCATCAATGAGACGAATATACTACACCCTATCTCGATGTGGGCTCACTCACTCTCTGATTAAAATTAAGCAGTCTAAAAATAAAATACCGATTCCTTGTCGGCAATACTAAAATGCCCAAATGATAGTTTCGGAATTGTTGGTTTTAAAGCGTTCCACTTTAAAAAAAGGAGTTCGTCGCTTTTCACTATTAGGATGGTTGGTTCTTTCGTTGTATTCATTAATGACGATGTTTCCCACGATTTTCGTCGGTAGTGTTTCTATTTGGAAACGTTTCGTTCGTGCCTCCTATAGGTACTCATCGTCAATTCCAAATCCGACAGTATATAGTAACTCATTTTCCTCTCGCTGGACTCTCGCATTTGTGGGGCGCGCTGCTCCACCGAGGGATAATCAGAAACTCGTGAACATCGTGAGCTCCGTCTGTTGCATGTGATGGGCATGTAACACAGTAACTCTTGTAAAAATCGCGGGGTTTCCTCGAGATACGATTACATGCTCGTGCACGAGTGTGGCCTGCTGAAAAGTTCGTTGAACTTACCTGAATCAGCCACACCAAGGCCTCTTTTCTGAGTGGCGATTGAAGTGTGCGAGAAAATGGCTGCAGTTAGGTTGCTGTTGAATGCGGTTTTGTAACATGCTGCTTCCTGCCACCGGGCGACATTCGTGTGGGTCGGTATGAACGGTTGCGTGGTTGAAATTCAGGGACTTTATGTTGCTCTCTTCATTCAGTTTGGCAAGACCAGCAACGTAGACTGTTAAGGGGGAAGCATTTGATTTGTCGTACAACTAGTGAGCAAGTCGAAACACTCGAATCAAAAAAGTCAGGAAATGACAGCAGTAACGTTAGTTCAAGATGATAATGGAAATCAGAAACCGATGTCTTTGCATGCATGGGTGCAAATGATGGGTTTTTTCGGACGCGGAATATTTCCCACTGTCGTGCATCCTAGTCTTGTGCAACTAATCTTTCATGACTATCATCAAATATCGCTGTTCTAGTCGACGAAACAAGATAAAGAACTTTCGACCCCAGATCATGGACATTAAAACGGTTAAAAGATTCGTGTTCGACACTAGTCGACGATCAAGATTAGACTGTTGGAAAAAAAAACGAACATCACTTTGGTCTTTCGTTTTAAGTTAAATGTTTAGTAAAGAATTTCATACTCCAATTCTCAAGCGTGTCTCAGTTCCGGTATACATCTGTTGGCGATGCTCTACTTCCGTTCATTTGAATACATTGTAGCCGATGAGGTCCTACAGTGTGCACTTTTTGTACGGCTTATTTATGAACCACTTATGAACACGCTAGCAGCAACGGCCTATGTAGACTGCACCTATAATATGCTGTCTATATAAAATCGCGTTCTTTCTTTCTAAAAATGTTTTAAAAATAAACACTCTCTTACGAGCCAGGCGCGGAGGCCTGAACAACCCGAACAATCCTACAAACCACTGTGTTGGATGGAAACCAATGACGAACATCTGTGCCGCTTCGTCTCATGTCCCATCATTAGATGGGCTAGTGTAAGAATTACTTCAGGTTTAGAAGGCCAGTGCAAGCTAAGCTAACTGGCGAAATAGCGCGCCGCCACAGGCGTGATAGAAGTGAACACTAATACTGCACTGAGACGCGACTGTTCTGTAAATTTTGAACGAAGAGTGTTGGTCAGGACGATAGGGGATGTGCACTCTGTTTCGTTGTGTGTGTGCCAGTTACGGCAGAAACTTTGCGTTAAAATTTTGCGGTAGGTTAGTTCTATCGCGAATCACACACACGATCGAAATGGTACTGACACATCCACGCTATCGCTCAATGATGCCGTACAAAACCAACGGAACCTTCAATTTATGAAGCCTATTGCAGTGGAATTAGAGTTTTCGCACAAATTATTTACGTCGCCATCATTTATCAATAACGCTTAGTTTCTTGTACGACGCTTTCATTACTTCGGGACCATTCGGGAATATAAATAACTTATATCAAAGTTCAAGATAATAGATCTTATAATGCACACCTTCCTTTCCTGCTTCTTTTTCGAGTTTTTAATGTATGCATACGCAGAACAATTACTACAGGTTACAGATACAGACCCGTTAGTTAGATTTTTGCCGTTATTGAATTGAACATAAGGGAGAAAAATGTATTCTGTATGATCTATATATGTATTTCAAAGGAATTATTCTCGTGCGCATAGTGAGCAATTTTTATTGCACAAACCGAACCGGTACCAAACGAATGCTTCCACCAGACAAGTTCGGTCGTCCGAGAAGCGCACTATCCTCTATTTCATTTCATTTCGGGTTTATTTATTGACATTATCGGGCCTCGTCGACCTATATAATTTACAATTACCAGAGTTTACCGATCAAAACGTAGCATAACGTAACAGAGTTTTACAAGAGTAAAACAGTGAAAAATGTGCTACCTCTTTCGTGAAAAAGAGATCACACAACATTTCTCAATGCACCATTCAAACCTCCGACACAACTTTGAAACGTCAGGCAGTCAGAGAGGGAATCCACAGGCAGGAACAGTTTCAGATCGTCTGCATATAAGGGTTTGCAGACATTCGGGATCCGATGAACAATGTCATTGATGAACACCACAAACAACATAGGACTGAGAATGCTGCCTTGAGGCACTCCCGATCTATTGGTGAAGGGAAGAGAGGTATCCTCTCCGAGCATTACTTTGATTTCCCTATCGGTCAAGCAGACCCCCTGTCAAGTAGACAAGGTCAACGTTGACCCCGAACTTGGTAAGCTTGGCTAGCAGTAAAGAGTGGTTGACCGAGTCAAAGGCGGACTGTAAATCGGTGTATATAACGTCCTTCTGTCCCCCTTTATCCAGAAAAGAGTAACAGCAGTTAAGAAGCAATGCAAGGTTGGTCTCAATCGATCTGGATGGTACAAAGCCATGCTGGTCCACGGAGATGACCTGCCGAAATCCTCTCGATAAGTGACGCGAAACCAGCAATTCCAGCAGCTTACCACAGGCACAGAGCATAGAGATGCCACGGTAGTTTTTCACATTACCTCGATCTAGCTTTTTGTATACCGGAACCATCCCTGATGATTTCCAAAGTGACGGGAAACGTTTCGACTGCAGAGAGCTGTTGAAAATCATCGACAAGATTGGCACAAGAGCATCTCTGCAGTTAATCATAATCGCACTGGAAACATCGTCAAGCCCAGCCGCGTATAAGAGTTTCATGTCACATATTACTATGGCAACCTCTTCCGTGGTGAAGGTATGGCCTCGTCAGATATGGCCTCCAAAGTGGAGGACGTTTTTGTAGGTGGGTGAGAAGTGGCGTGAAAAGCAGATGAGAAGTGGTCAGCGAAGGCGTTGCATAAATTCTGGTTACCGGAGAGGGAACGGGCCTGGTAGGTCATTATTCTTGGGAGTACACCTGAGCTGCATCTCTTCTTAACGAAATTCCAGAACAACTTTGGGTTTCTTCTGAGCTTCTATTCGATATTCGAGATGAGGGAGGCGTATGCCCTTTTGTTAAGAAGTCTGTAACGCTCAGCTGCGAATAGGAATCTGCAACATTTTGATACGCTGTTGTTCCTACGAAATTATCGGTACCGTAAAGCGCGTTGGTTTTTGGCACTTCCAAGTATAGCATTGGATCGGGGGAGTGGGGACTTCCTCAAAGCGTTGTATGTGGCACAAATCGGTCGTAGGTGCCAACGACTGTCTCGGTAAATCGAATAGCAGCACTGTTAATGTCCATTTCAGTGGAACTATATATTTACCCAATGACCAATAGTATCTACTGGTAGCAGAGTTTTCCGGTAGCAACGTTCAAATATTACATTTTCCACCATACGAGACCATTGACCTATTCAATCGCACGTGTCAAGCAAATGTTTGTTGGGAAATTAATGACATTGTTCTAACATTACTTAATTGCATCTTTAATACTCAAAAACAAAGCGAATGATTCCACTACTTTCTTCGCTGTTGTTGTTGTTAGAAGTAGAAGCATTATTTGATTTTGGTCTGGTGTATACTATTGAACCCTTTGGAAAAGCAAATGCGTGGGGAACGACACTGATGACGACGTTTGTGTCCGACATTAGTCCTTGTGGCTTTAGCAAGCAAGTCCTAGCAATAGAGTCATCTACGTCAGTGATGCTAAGACCAGCGACTAGCATAAATAGGGTACCAGATTTGCTGTTGCATGCACTTGCAACTCTCACTTTATGCTCACTTTCGCAAATGTTTTCATTCTCTATAGCGCATCATCCAGTGCTCAGAGTCGAACTATTCGAGGAGGTCTACGATTGCGACCGCGATCATCGCACTCGTACTCGCACTTTAACCGTCCAGCCATTGTCGACGCATAGTTGAGGGCAGCTCGCGCTACATCCGCTGAGGCCCCTGGAAGCATGTTGTAAATGCAAATGCAAAACAAGTGTATCGCGTTCAAGGCGGTTTTGCGATCGCGGAAGTTTTGACTAACGGTCTACAACGACAGCTCACGAGCGATATTGCCAGCGGTGGTGGCATTGTTAGTGTGACGGGCAGCGCCCTTGTTCGATGGCGAGCAATAGTATGCAGCCGTCGACATATCTGACGAGAATGGATGGTGAATGCGAAAGACTACTGTAAATGTTAGGGGTCGGTAATGCCATAAGAAATGTGTGAACATTTTACACCTTAGCTTTAAGAGGTGGTTAGCAATTAGTTGAACAAAGAGCTATAACTAACCTTTACAATTTATGGTAACAGTTGATAAAACAGTTACAACATTTTGACGAAACAGAGTATTTATGTATGTGTATACTTCGTGGCGCCCTGTGGCGACTGTGCAGAGTGTATATTTGGTTTGAGGTTTTTTAAAAGTATCCGCGTGATCCCTCCGGAGGGCAAGACGTATCTGCAGGTGTACGACGCCGTCCGCAAAGTAAAGTGTAACGGACAGGGCCACCTGCCAGTTACACTTAAGAAGTCGTCCGACAGCCAAGCAGTCCGCGAGCGCGTGAGCCGGCTGGCCCCAGAGGGCAGCAAAACATCGCTAGCGGTGCAGATGGCGAAAATATCTGTCGGCAGCATTGACATGTTGGCCACTAAAGAAGAAGTTGCGGCAGCGGTGGTATCTGTTGCCGGCTACGCGGTTGAGGAGAGGGCCGTCCGTCTCACACGGCGTTATGACGGCACCCAGCGGGCACGCG
>JAOEFI010003591.1:5490-35940 GCA_034621735.1 Anopheles plumbeus | reverse complement strand
CTCGTCTTTCCTCCAGCAATCAATCGTTTTTTTATGTTTGAATTGATGGTCAAATGCTCAATCGCCAAAGGAGCCCAGAGACCACAACCACAACAAGGCACGCCAGCAAAACACTTCCTGCAATGGCACCACGTTCAAACAGGACCCCACGATGATCTCTCCAGCGAAACCCTCTGCGGTTCGTGACGGCGACCGTTTTCCCCGTGCCGTTGGTTGAATTAAACATTAACGCAGTTTTCACCTGCGCGGGTGACAACGGACGAGCTGGTTCCCAGGGTGGAACATTTCATCGTCAAACGATGGTTTGCTTCGGCGGTTTGCAAAACTCAAAGGAAACGGCGAGCCCGTTTGGCACCCGACTCACGTCTACACGACGACACAGTAAACGACTTTGTGCAGGGACAAATTGCTTGGAGAGGGCTACGAAACGCACACGAGCTAACGAAAAAAAAAATAAAAAAGGGTTCCAATCGAATAGAGGACATCAGCAGCAGCCCGGCCACCAAAAACATCGCATGCCAAAGACTGACACTAGGCACAGCGTGGAAACGTGGCACTTCTTGTAGCGCCCACAGGACAACCTTGTAACCGACGTGTTGTTGGGAACAGGGAAATGATTTTTCCACATTGAGATGTGTAGGGTGGGCGAAAGATGAAGTGGTACACATTCGGTATTGCAAACGTACGACGACGAGTTTGTAAATTGATCCGTTGCACAAAATTGATCTTCGATTCGGAGAAACAGCGATGAGCGAATAGTGTTTGATGGAAGAATTTCAAACACGTTTGAAATGTGAGAATGTTTTCGGAAATAAAACACTCGTGCGAGGTGAACATCACCTCTTTTTTGGGATGGAATCATGAAGTTGTTGGAGATGAAGAATAAGTCGTCTTGGAACTGATGCCAGTTCTTTTTTCAAACAGAAAAAAAAATCTATTTAACTACCAAAAAAGAAATCGGCAACAGTTGGTGCTTGTAAGACTTCCCAAATTCCCAGAATATGACATGAAGAAGGTTTTCAAATTAACTTCCCAACACGTCCCACTTGAATCTGCACGTTACTGCTTTCAAGCGATCCTCCCTTTTCGTTTGCGGTGTGAAGTGCATCGAATGGCACTGGGCCGTCCTCAGGGTACAGTTTCGGCTTCCGGTGTCCTTTGGCGATATCTGCACGGTGTTGATGTTTCGTGTTCTGTACATTTTTTGTTGCCTGCTTACTCTCCCATGAAACCCCGATGGTCATGTCTTTGATCTACTGTCGCTAACTATTTATTTTTCGGTACGTGCGCTTGATGTACCAGAGAAAAAAAACCGACCAACAGAGAACATAGATAAGAGAGAGAGAGAGAGAGAGAGAGAGAAAGAGAGAGAGAAGGAGAGAGAAGGTAAGCACGAGGTGAAAAGTTGACGATGATGTGTAAATTAAGCAGCAGCATTTACATTGCCAGCTGCCGGTGGACGTACGGACGAGTGCTTTCAGTTTGCGTAACGCTTGGCCCGGATTACGTGCCTTTCGGGGTGAAATGTCACGATTTGCCCCCAGGGGCCCTCGCCGGAGTGCAAATTGGACTGGCGCCCTTGGTGAGCTGTGGTGTGAAGAAACGAAAGTGCTGTGGGAGAGTGTTTGCAAATAGCTTCGAGAAATGTACAGTACAGTTTCTTAACATAAATATTTAAATTGAAATTATGCGAAAGGTAGACTTTATTTCAGGTAAAGTACTGGAGAGGAATAGTTATCTAGTGTAGCTTCATTGAGAGTGGATATTTTCATAAATCAGATTAGTTAAAATATATCAGAATTAATCGGCAAAACAATTACCCATCACTGCACGAGGAAAGACATAGAATCAGCTCTACATATTTCAACCAGTTAAAATGCCATCATTGTTTGACCGGAAGACTGATCTCCGCATTACACAACAATTGCATTTTTTCATCCGGAGGAAAACCTCTCTTTTACTGTTGACACTGTGCTGCACGGACGGACAGCAAGTCGTCTGTGTGAGAGCGCGGTAAAATATATGGCACAGAGAACGGACAGTGCGGAAAATGACAAAATCATGGCATCATTACTTCCCCTTTTTTTTCCACTCTGCGCTGGCATGGCGTGATCGTTCAGTTTTTCTTCAGTTAAACTATCATAACGCATTGTATGCGTCTTAAATGGTGTATGAAAATAGCGACCTTAAAGGAAGAATAGCTGTGACAGGAGTTTCCTGAATCTGGTTGACTTGAAACAAAAAGTAAAACGGAAAAGTGTTTCTGTAAACTAATCTACAATCCGTTTGTGAGTGTTTGAACAGAAACAGATAGTTTTTTTTTTCAAATTATTCATCCGACAAAACCAATGTTACGTGTCAAATGTTTCGCTCCACGTGCACTAGGTCAGCCAGAGGGCGGTTATCTCAATTCTTTCGGGCTGGTGTTAATGCAAATTCACGCACGCTCACGCATTCGTCCACTGACTCGGCGATGGAATTGCAAATGAGGCGGAAAATGTGGGCCATTTGGCAAGGTCACCGGTGGTACGATCGTGGATAACCGCGGCTTTCCGGATCCATCGTGCGAGTCATTATCACGGTAAACATTTCGGTCTTTGCATCCCACGCGTGAAAGCGATGCTGGGATCCCTCTACGACACGAAATAGACTCAAAGGCAAAGGTTGGCATTCGTTATGTCGCCCTCTGCCTATGCGAATGGTGGCAAAAGAAGCTAGCATAGCAAATCTAGATAGTCTCTAAGCAGTGATATGATAATATTATCATAAGTCTAGACATTTTCTCTCGAGAAGAAGATCGATCCTAAGAGCGACATTGCTGTAGAAAAAAAAAGCCATGCTCAGGGGTTTCCATCTTGCATTCCATTCAACCGAATATCTTGGAACGAGCTGAATTCTAAATTCTCTAATGGATGAGTTTTCACGGAAACGATTTCTGCCGTCAAGGTAGGACAGATCGTCACACTGTTTAACGGAGAGTATAGCTGGGAGCGTGTGAGTGGGATGATAGAAAACATGTTGTAGCTGATGCGTTTATACCAAAACAACATTTCATGAGCAGGAGTATTTGCCATCTGCGAAGGACTGAGGCATGCTTGTAAGGTTTTCAGGTTTTGTAAGTGCTTCAATTTACAATTGAACAGTTGACTGTCACCTTTAAAAAGTAGAAATATCTGGGAAACATATTTTTCACGGCTTTAAAAGTGAACTTGGCAAGAAGTAAGTAAATGTAACTGATCCGACCGATCTAAACCTTGCCTGCCCTTGGGAAGGAAAGACCCTTACAAGATGAAGTGAGTCAGTTTTGAAAGGAATTTACCCAGGCGAAAGACCTAATGCACCCGGGGGAGACCGTTGAGTACGAAATGGCATCGATTTTCGGTTTCCTTCGGTCAAAAGACAGCTAAAACTCTTTATCTTGGCATGCAGTTCGGCGATGGCAAAAGGTTCACCGCTAGCGTGCATCGGTGTGCTTCGAATTACAGCAAGCCTTTCAACGAAATGAAAGATAATTCATTCCGTTTGCAGTTTTCCCTGGAGTGGCACCTCGTTGCAGTTCGTTGCTCGCTTTGGCGAAGGTAAACGAACCACTCGGCGTTCCGAGTCAAGCCATTAGTCGAAGGAGCAACCGTTTTGTGTAAAGATTTGCATCCATCAGATGACGACGGCGATTTCACAGTACTGGAGCTCGTTATCATTGAAGATCTTTTGATGAAGTAGGGCGGTACTATCACACGTATTTACCATTCCATTCTATGCAATCTTTAGACTTATCATAAATCTTTAATTATTTATGCTCTGCATATTGAACGGACATTGGTACAGATAAATGCGTAGCGTAGTGGAAGAAACATTTGTAAATGAGAGATTTTCCAACACTGAAAGCATTGAGTGAATGAATGAAAAATGAATAATATAAAATGGAATACATACAATGTTGCAATGTCATATTGTTTAGGAGAAAACATTGCCCCAACAGTATTAAGCCCATGTATTGGATTCTCGTCGTGGGTCCCAAAATACAATATCATTGAAGTGTGTATGCATGGCTGGATCCATGCTTGATAAACTACTATGCTGGTTTCCGCTCCCATGGGAGATGCGGCTGCCATTGGTACAGTCAACGGATATAATTTATCGTGGGTGATTTCAATTTCTCTGACATTGGCGAACAACTTTCAACGAACAACAACCGCACCACGTAGCCGGGTCTCCAGCCGGGTCTTCCGTCTGGCAGTGGGCTGAGTTTCGTAACGTAGTGTCGTAGTGCTCGCCGGCACTGCTGGCGGGTCGCTTTCACCAGGTGACTGGCGATTCAAAAGTGTGGAAAATTCACTTCAGTAGCATGTCGTTTTCTTTTTCCCCGAGCGTGCCGGCTACTGAACGTTCGAACACTTGTCGCCCGGTGGGCCAGCGAGCGGCGGCTGGTGGAAAGATGTTGAACCGACTAACCTTTACGCCGCGCCACGGCTGCTGGCTGTTCTGCAGCTGTGAAAAGCAGCGTCAACTTTTTTTCCGGTCCCTTTCTGGTCTCGTAGATTCCGCGAGGACTTGGAAGCACTTCGTAACCCCCGGTACACGCTTAACACGCTTCGCTCGTTCCCAGTTCCGAACCCTACCATACCGATTCCACGGAACAGCAGGCACAAGAAAAGCTAAGAAAACATGCACATTAAAAATGTGCCCCAACAGGTACTTTTCTCACAGCCGTATTCTCTCCAGCACCCATCAACACATTCCCCAAAAAAAAAAAAAAACGTAGCATGGGAAAATGTGAAAGTGTATGTTGGAGTTTTCCCCTCATTTTGCGTGCTGACCTAGGAAGAAGCGGACGAGATTCAATATAGGATTCTGTGAGTGAGAAATGGCGCTCTTTCTCTTCGTCAGTTTTCCCATGTGACGAACACGTTGTGTTGTGGTATGGATTATGATTGTTAAAAACATTCTATCCTCAGGGCAGCCGTTTTTGTGCCTTCGCTTCCTGCGCATGACCGCCCTAGTCCAGCACAGGAAGGGAGTCTGCAAGAGAGTTTATGCAGGACGATCTACGATTAGTGAGAGAGGCGGAGAGTTTGGGCTTCATCGTGCTGAGTTTTCATGTGAGTGAGGAACAGTGGGATAGGTTTTAAAAATTGGTCAATAATCATTTAATTTAGTATAGAAGAGATGATTAATATAAATATATGAAAAAGATAAAAATTATGGCTTTGCTTTAAACGTGACATTCTTTTTGATAAGTAATGATTTTTGGTTGTATATCAAGAAAACGATGCATTCAATTAACTTCATAACATTATACTTTGTTTAAATAGCCTTTCGACTGTTTGAAAAATAAATTAGAGTGTATTTCGAAGACAGAAGAGAAGACATTTTTCTAAACCGTTCTGCGTTTTCCGTTGCAGGATCTTCGAATGCAACTTACGTCTCAAGCCGGGCGGGGATTATCGGAAACCTGGACAAGCATTTTCATCTCACGAGCACAGAGCAGACGGTTCCACTCTCAGCCAAACCGTGTCAAATCCCAGTCGCCAGCTCACACACAACACTTCAGCAGCAAGGAGCCGTTCGATACAGAGTTAGTTTCTCTGTAACCGTGCGAGCGAACGGTCGACCCGGAACGCAACAGTGAGCGTGTCTTCTGCGTGCTTCACCGTGAGACACCGTGCGTTGCCTGCTCCCACAACTGGAGCTCGCCTCTTCTGGCGGTGAAAAATTGGAGGGATTTGTGAGGAAATAAACCACACGGCAACCCAGCAGTAGGAGAACCTTCCGCCCGGGTGCCCTGGTGGAGATTTGAGCTGCAAGTGTCGCTCGGTTCAGTGACTGGAAGTTGTTTGTGCAGTGTCGGGGGGTTGCTTTCCCCATGCGAACGTGTGCGTCGCTCTGTGCACCTGCTGTAGGATAGAACAGTGTACGTGAAGTGTTTTACGGTAGGCAGGGATGCCGTGGATAAATAATTCAACAGTGCTTTGAGCAGCGTTCCTTCCTTGCCCGTCCGCGTACCGATGTGTGGGTGAGTGAACCGTTGCGATATCCTTCGCCTTCCGATTGACTGGCATGCAGTGCGGGAAGGACTTTCGTTGCCTGCTAGGATCGAGAAACGATTCTTGTTTTTACGAGCCTCGCACCACATCCCCCTTGCCCTGAGTTCGGTTGTCAAAAATGTAGACAATACGGTAGCGTAAATCGTTCGACAGTTCGGAAATCACTACACATCTTCAGCATCCTTTCGGGGCCAGCCAGCTTCACTCTCTTGCGCTCTAGTGAGCGGACGAGTGGTAAAAATCACCCACTACTAGCGGTGTGAAGTATGTCTCTCTTTCTCTCTCTCTCTCTCGCGCTCTCTATTTCCTTTCACTAATCAGCTGTCAAACTTTTCGCATCGAATCGCACATCAGAGCCATCGGCTACTGCTTGTCAATTGTTTGCAGGGAAGCAACGTCCAGTTCACTGTCCGGTGGTGTGTTAGTGTGATAGTGCGATGGAGCAAAAGGTTGCAAGCTTTTCCACGACCGAGTGTTGACTGTGTTGGTAAGGGTGAGCTAGAGCAGCAACCAGACGAAGTGCAATCGCCAGTACTGATTAGCCTGTCGGCAGTGGAAGATATGCCGATCGTTAGCTCGCGCGTTGGATATTGTTTTACCGTGAAAACACGACCCGACGGACCGGGTGTGCTGCGCGCGATTCAGGGGTGACAAACAGAACAGCTTTGCGTACAAGTTTCGAAGCTGAACGGTGAACAAAAATACGATGGGTGTCGTTTAACAACATCCAAAAACCCAAAATGAGTTTTATGTAGTAGTCACCGGCGTGCGTACTGTTCCTTCGTGTGACGATTGTGTTCGATCTATTTTTTTCCGCTTGTTTTTCTAATATCCTGCCATAATAATACCTCAAGCTTAATGCGGTTTGTAAAGAAATCATGAACGAGTATTGTGAAGGTGTCCTTTTCGGCTGACCCGAATTGGAAAAGGTCATTCAATTACCTCTGACTGGGGATTTGTTCCATGGTTTCCTATCCCTGCTTTACGGTAATCTAGTTGTAAACCTTCACGCGATTGGTTCATAAATCAGGACACCAATTGTAGCGCTGACGGGGACTGAATTATGATTTCGAAGAAATCGGGCACTGTGTTTCGAACGCACCTTGACGCCTCGACGGGAAGCCCCGTTTTTTGCTGTTTGAAACCTCTTCAAAGACGATCCCCGCAGCAATCTGATACAAGGTAAGCAATTTCCACAGTAGAAAGCGTCCTACACTCCCGTTTTCAATTTTCTGTCCCCTGTAAAATGTTTCCCGCAGTTATCTTAATTGCTGGTACTTCCTTCCCCGTTCAGCGGACCCCTCAAGGCGGCGTCATTTCTTGAACCAATCGGTCGTTGCAGTGGTCGTGCTGTCAGCGTTTCACGCTCGTCGACCATCCGCCGTTTGTTTTTTGTTGTTGTTCTTGTGGACTTTTTTTTTTCGTGCGAATCGGCTTTGAAAAGGCTTCCGGGACTGTTCGGAACGACGCGGCAAATGGTTGTGCTTTTCTGGAAAGAATTTCTATCATTTCTATTCAATCACAGCGGGAAACGTGCTCTGGCGCTCGGTGGGGTGGCTTCCTACTCGAGCACCAACGGTGATGCTGGAAAGCCTATGCTGTGTAGTAGGCCGGGAACGGGCCATGGTTCTTTCGGCATCCAGCTGACAATCTTTGGGGCTCCCGTTCGCTTTTCTTTTGTTAGGACGTTGGTTAGGCGCAGGCATTTTGATGAGTTCCTTGCTTAAGTGGAAATAAACCGGACCGCTGTGCATATCTATGCAAATATGTTTCAATAGAATGAACTATAGTGCAAAAGCAAAACAGAAACGAGTGAACTGTCTGTCCGGCCTACATCTGATAAAGAACCTTTTGGCCGCCACTGACCAGCTGCATTCATCGCTGGAGCAGATGACAGCTAATTTGGAGCTTAAAGGTAAACTTTAGGGGATTGGGGAAACCCTATTTCTCTAAAATTATTGTTTCATATTGATGAAATGCGTTGTATTTGTAATTGAATGTTTAAAGTTTAGAGGTGAAATTTATGAAGCACGTATCCAAACATACTACATTTTGTCCATGAGTTTCACTCCGAAACTGATCAAACAAAACGGACCTTTTACGAAACAAACTAACTCTAATGAACAGCAACATTTTTGAGATGCCACGAACATTTCCTCTACTTCCCCATTTTTGGCATTTTCTAGCGAAGGGTGTGGAGAAACACGCCAGGAATGGAATTGGTTTTCGCCCTTCCTGGAACCGAACCCATCGATTGGCTACCAAATGGGCAGGCTTGTTTATTGTGACGTGATTCATATTTATTACCCGTCGCCTCAAGGCGACAGTATGCCGCTTCAATCAGCGTCCGGAGCAAACCTGTTACTAACATACACCGTTTCACCTTGAACCGCGCAATTTGGCGGCCAAAATCACGGCGAGCCGCGGCTCGATCCGGCCAAAGTCAAAGCCAAACCCCAAAACACTCAACCCCAACAGTCATCGGCTACAGTGAAATCAACAGTTCTTTTTCCTCACTAATCCTGGGCGATTACCAAAGGTCGACTGGCAAGCAATTAACGAAGCCATGATCGATATATGCTAATTAGGGACAGCTTTTGTGTAGTTGAGGGGCATGTTACCTGACGGTTACAGGTTACTGAAAGGGTGGAGGCAATGTTTTATGTATTTATTTTTTCGATACTACCTGAACTTCGGGCCCAAATACGTCTATTTCTAAATTCGCTTCGAAAGGTACTGGAGCGGACGTTTGAGGTGAATTGAAAGCAAAGGCTTTCCTACCTGCGTAGCCGGCACCTTTGCGTGATAGACGGTTGCTTTGGCAACCTCGTTGGGATGCGGAAACGGTTCAGTGATCGATAACTCGTGTGCGATTACGATGATTCTGAAAATTTTGGAGCATTCCAATTTGTTTTCGTTTACTTATTTCAAACGGTGTGCGATTGGTCGAAAGGGTCGTGATCGGGCTGAAAAATTACTCATCATTGGTGGTTTTGCCGGTAGCCTTTGGGTAGCTTCTTTGCGATAACAAATTCAAACCACTTGGTTTCTACTGTTTCGTGGAATTGCTAGCGGCTAGGTTTTGATTTTCCAGCATTATATGCAAGCTTTTGTTTGTTTGGGTTTAGGAGCCCGTTCTTTGTGTGTAAATTTGGTTCAGGATCGAAATAAATAATGTATAAATATACCAACAGTTCGACCTTTCAAGGCATAGGCGCAACTCGTAGGCCAGCTCAAGAAATGTTTATGCTATTCAGTTTGTACCCTCAACCCCGCATGTTTTTATGTACAATGTTTCTGTCAGTGTATAGGACATCGGTAGAGTGGGGATTTTTTTCAACATACAAGTAATATTTCGCATTTTCGCGGCCGTTCGATATATAGTGTGCAATACTCTTTCATTCCTTTACTCTTATCAAATACTTTACTTAAAATGCAAATAAGCAATGCTTTGCCTCAGGTTACTAAATAATGAAATCGCTTCACACTAAATGGAGGCGCCTGGTACTTCACTTTTCAATGATTAACAATGGAGGCGCCTGGTACTTGACTTTTCAATGATGCACAACGGAGGTGCCTTATTGATCCATGACTAGCATATATTTAAATTAAAATTTTTTTATTTTTCTAAACCTGGTTGGATGATGTAGAGCCCTCTAAACAATTGGACCCTCTCACAATTGGGAACACATATATCAACAGATAATATGTGTACAATATTCAACCGAATTCTAAAAGGTTTAATGTTCTTTTAAACATGAACAGCACGAAACAAAATATAAGGAAAACAAAGGCATCTAACCTAACAGGTATGTGGTAGTATCTTGGTGTAACCAAGCTTGCTTCTGTTTGTGTCGTGTTTTCTTCAGCAAACCAAGGAACATACTAAATCTGAGTCAAAATTGTGGAAAAATGGAAACGATAACATTCCCATATGCATTTAAATGAGAATGGAAAACAGAGAAACCTGAGAATCATAGTAGAGAGCACACAACTTTCTTCCTGATCGAGAAGAAATTTTGCTCCTGTTTGTAAAAGAATGAAAGCTTCCTTTTGTTGGTTTAGTATTTCTTAAAAGAATTTAAAGATTGTTGGTTCAATTTACAAAAAGGGAAAATACAGCACGAATTTCGCTATATTATCGAGAACGTTTTCAACTCTTCAATACTCTCCCATTGACATTCACATTTGTCGCAGTTTATAGGCAATTACCGGGAAATGCAAAATTTGCATGCTGTTCAACTTGATTTTATGGATGTGTGATATTATTGGTACCTTTCGGAACGCTATGGAAATGCTTCAAACTTTTCCTGCCGCTAGCAGCACGTTGGTCCTTTTTAATAAACGGCAATATAAATGCTTTGTTGCTCGATGAAATGTATCTTTCCCCCGCCGTGGGGACATTATGGAACAAGCTGCTTTTGTGTTTCCGGTGGAATTTTTATGGTCCCTTTTATGTCCTGCATCCGTATGGAATGTGGCTGCCCAACACCCGGGTGTCCGGGTGGTTTATAGGGAAAGCGATCTTTCCCATTGTGTGTATATTGCACCAATATTGCTGGCATTCCGGCATTGTGTCCGAAACTCAGTTGGATCGGATGAATCAAAAGCAAAACAAATATCACGAATCCCGGAATGCAGAGAAGCTCTTACGGTGCGAGAAACAATTCAACGCCAACCGGAATCAGGCTACCAGGTTATGAATAGTTTTCGCCCATGATTGGAATAACGGAACAATGCAATGCAGGGCAATGCCCTGCGCTTTCCACCGTACCCTCTACGAACAAAGTGGTGGAAAGAACGCTTAATGGAGAATTGTCCAGTAGGCCTTTTTCCTATTTAGCCTGTTCAATGCTCGTGTCACTTTTTATCATATCACACACGGCCATTAGGGTGTAATAAAATAGAAGAATAATATTTCATTTGCGGAGTAAATACCATTTTATGACGCGATGTATTAAGAAGGGAAAAAAAACCACCGGCATATTGTAGTACATTGGCGAGTAAAACTGGATTTCTTTTCCCATGCCTCCCAACCCAGTGCGTGCTATCGACAGATAATAAATGTTGCAGATAAAATGTGTCATTGGCATGATATATTTGGCCCACATACACGCTACCGTTCGATGTTCATTGATTTCGTCCGTTTCCTTTCCAATGCGTTGGCGGACACATCGTCCTGCACTGTAGTGCTCTCATTGTCCCTACGGCCGAGACCGTGAGCATTCCACGCGACTGGGCCCACCTCAAACGTGCGTCGAAACTATGCCAGGGGTGATTAATATTCGAACCCAGAACGTACCGGTCCGGCGTTCGGTTGAGGCATTGTTTGGAATTCTCCTTTTTTTTTGTCTTTTGCTGCCCGGCGGATTGGCCGTTGCATCCGAGCTGCGTGGGAAGATGGGGGGGTCCTGTCCTGTCCTGTCCTGTCATGCTCTCGACGGACGATTGTATTTCCCGAAAATGAGTCTGACATGTGTTCGAACGCGGCGTGAGATTGTCCATTCAGTGTGCATTGATCGATGGTGCTCGAAGCTTCAGATCAACGGAACAGATTGCATTGAGCACAGGCTGCCGGTGGTGGTGTCCAAAAAAATACACCCAAACAATCCCATTTGAATTTTACCAATCAAAGCAGCGAAATGATAGAACATTTTGCTATCACAAAAACACCGGACCGAAACGACAAAACACAATAATCTGACGCAAATGGGGTTTGAAAAAGCTGCATTCAGATTTGGAGTAAAAAGGGCTGACGAGGACTCGCCGTCAGACACCTTTGCACTGGTTTGAGGAATTTTAAATTCAACCTCAATCGTCATCATGGTTCAATCAATCCTAAAGCGCTTGATTAGTATGCGTCAACTGGTGTTTTGTGCCATGCAAATGAGTTGTTCCCCATTAAGTTCCCATGGAGCAATTTGATGAAAACAGAAAACTCAGCACTCAGCACTTTAATTTACCGAACATTTCACATTCAGTTCCATGGCATTTGCATTTGCCATTCCGGAATCGCTTCATTAGAGGCATCGGAATCTTTGACCCAGCCCATTGAACGGGGAAGCTTGGAACGATGAACCATCCCCTCCATCGGTGTAATCGAAAGCAAATGTCAAGTCATCAATTTCAAGATTTTTCCACTGGTTGGTGTTGGAAAATTAATTTGACGGGGATGGTGGAGCAATCCTGCCATTGGGGTTTTTCATGCTGTTGCGTCTGTCGGCGATGGTAAGGACGCAGAAGAAATGTTTGGTCAATATCAATCCGATTAGTGCATAGAGACATTATCGGAAATGTGCTATGCCATTGTTCTGTACTCGTGGGTGCCGAGAAGAGATTTATACATTGAACGTTTTCCGACGGTTCCGGGCTTGGGGGAGACTGTGGGCGATATCGATCGGAATCGGTGAGGGAATGGTGCAATTAGTAAATGGAACGATACGATGTTGGCCTTTAATTATTGAATCGCATGTGTGCGTTTAACGGTACCGATTTTGTTTGGCTTTAAGAGACGGAAAATCTCGAAGTGGAAAAAAATTACGACAAACTAGATGAAATATCATCCTTCATTTAGTATAAACTTCTCAAAACTAGTGAGTCTGTGTTTCTCTCAGTGAAGATTGATTTTTTGAACGAAAAACTCTAATAAATCAGCTAACGTCAGTCTTGGTTCGATGATTTTCCCTCGCAGCCAAGGAGCGGATGGTCGGGAGCAGGTGGTATTTGGTGAAATATAGTCAAACAAGTCTTGGCACAAACCAAGCTCTGATGCTGATGTTGTACGACTATCGTTCACTGCGGGACGATGAGCTTAGTGCTTCGATCCGACAGCGATGAGTTGGTAATTCTGTCTCGGTTGATGGACCATTGAAGGCGTAAAAGTTTTCGAACGTCAGTCAACACCTTTCACCTGCGGTTCAGCGTAGAAGCGTGAAGAAGCTGACTCATCACAGCAGACAGCCGCATAGCAGTGTGGACCCACAAAACGGTGTCTGTTGAAGCATTACGAACGGAAACTGAACCGTCGGAAGAACCTTTTCTCGGAATGGTCCTTGGATAAAGTCATCCCGTAAGTAATTATGACGCTTCTCATCCAAGCTAGCGAGCACATGGTACACGCAACTCCTCTGATGGACGAGTGACTTTTACGGCGTTCTGTCAACCAAGTTTTATTCGATTTTCATCAACTACTAAGTCGCACACAGGTTCGTCCGCAACGCGGAGCGGAATGCGCTACTTATGATATCGAATCCGGCGAGCATTAGCAAATCCGGACAACATTTTTTCTCCCCCCGGGATGTCACAGCATGGAAGCAAGGAAAGCGAAATGAAATCATATGTGTCTGTGAGCTCTTGGGCTGGAGAACGTATCCCTCGTTCGTGTTCCACCCCGATTCATCCTTCATCTCGTTTGATGGACAAACTTCAGCCTGTCAAGCCGGTCGTGGCGCTAGAGGGATGGCAGTTCCTGTCCAAGACGCGGGTCGAGATGACGGAAATTTTCCCACACGAAGGGCGGGAGGACGTGTGAAATGGGCGAAAAATGGGCACGCACGGTTTGCTGGAGGATTAGAAGAGGCAGGATACAATGGAAAACTCCACGCCCGTCCAGATGCTGCCCGTCGGCCCGGACGGTAGTGGCCAAAGAATGGCAACAGATTGAAAATAACTACTCCCGGGAGAGACCCTCTCGTTGGAGCAATAACACGCAGGACGCCGTGCCGAAGTGTTGCCAGGTGACGCGAGATTGTCTAAATATAATCTGGCCCCTTCTCCGCCAGCGATGCTACGACCTGACCTTCGGATGGGATTACGATAAACGTGGGCAGCGACCGTGTTAGTTGTCCGTCGTGCATTCTATGTCTGCCAGGTGAGATTACATAGGGGGAAAAAAAAGAAGAACCGGTCGATTGTTGTTCCCAGAGCGGGAGAAGGTAATGCTAGTGAACTGATAACATCGTTTTGGCTTGCCCGGCTTTAGCTAAAGTGTAGTAATAATACTCGATAATGCATTTATTTCCACTCGCCTGGGGGCTTGAAAACATAATTGACCAGGATAATGGAAAGGAAATGCCGCTCCAAACGAACGTTTTGATTGCCAACATGCATATTTTCGCCAAACTTTATGACATAATTTATGAAACATAAAAAAATGTGTTGGAGTTCTTGATTCTACGTCCCCACAATAAGTCACCACCTTCTGGAGGGGTGTGACAAATTGAGAGCTTAACTGTAATACTTTTCAACCGTACTTTTCACACTTCGAACGATAAAACCGAGAGTTTCGTTAAATTATGTAGCCGCTGCTTATTATTCCGGAATCGAATTAAAATACGATAATATCCGTGGATCGATTTCGCCAAACCGGGGCCAAAGTGAGGAAATACATTTCGTGGTTGAAACGGTGGAGTATGGAAATAGGATTAATGCCATCGTTCCAGGAGAAAGGCGCGTTGCCAAATGGTAATCCGTCGGAAAAACTTTCACTTGTTTTTGCTGGACGCAAAGTTATGGCCCGTAACTACGCCGTTTTCCATATTCCACGACGCGACCATAAATGTTCCCTTATGTTGATGTTATCGAACATTTTTGTTCCATTTAATTGGTCATTGCTATTCAAAAAATTACTCTCGAGCATACTGTTTCGTGAAAATTACGTTAATTTATACTTTTGTAGTAAAAATTGTATAATTTTTGAATTGAAATTTCCAATGTGAAATTTCTAGGTAGAAAAACGAACGATTCCTACGGTCGTCTATTCTAAAATAAAATTCACGATGTTTTTCATGTGTTTGCAAGTGAAACTGGTTCGTAATTTGATAACATTTCGTTGCGGCACACATGCACCCTTGACCCTTAATATTTTCCCAAAGCCAACGAAGCAGAAAGCTTTGCAAAAACGTAATTTCACCCACCGCCCAAGCGCTGGCAAAGGAATGAAAGACGCAATTTGCGTTCCCGTACACTTTTTCTCGTTCCGAATTTCCAGCCGCTTTGCAAAGAACAACAAATACGCATTTGGGAGTGAAATGTTTGGAGCACGAACGAAATCGGGCCGTTTGTTGATTAGCAAAAAAACAAAGAAAAGAGTATCCTGATCCTGACGGCGGCTTGGTGGGGCGGCTGATGGAGAAAACGTAAAGAAACGCCAGTCTGGTCAGCCGTGAACGCCAAACACAGGATCGTTGGTCTGCGAGTCCGTGAGCGGTTTTCTACTTTCAACGCTTGAACGTTTGACCACATACAACAGACAGACACACGCCGACACGCACCCACACGCACTCACTCGCACGCACATGTAGCAGCATAATAAATTCATGCCAAACGGTGGAGGTCCAATTTTCCTCTTGGAGCCAATCGCCCGTGGGGGAATGAATGTGTTGGGATATAAGTTTTGTAATTTATTTTTCAATGCCCCGGAGAACACGGCAGCATAAGTGTGAAAGAATAAAAGACATCACTTTGCTTCTCTCTCTCTCCTCTCTCTCTCTCTATCTCTCTCTCTCCCCAACTCTCTCTCTCTCTCTCTCTCTCTCTCCTTCTCTCTTTCTATCTGTCTGCCTCTCTGCCCGTCTTTGCTTCAATCTTTTTTTTGTTGCCTACCGACGTCAACTTAGTTGAAACGTTGGACAAATCCAGCCCGAAATGCGTTTATTTATATACTTTCGATGTCGAGGCAATTATTTTCGGTGCGTTGATTGCCACACGCACACTCAAGCACGGTTTCGTTTATTCATTTCAGTTCCCCGTTCGAAAGTAGGACGTTGTTATTTCAACAACATTTCAACAACAACGCTTAATTTTATTTTGTTTACACTTCAGTGTACTTTATAATGACCCTGGGGAGAGTCGAATTAATTCTACTACTACTAACTGCTACATTATTACGATTACAAGGAAAACGTTCCTCAACATCAAGGCAATCTTACTGCGTATGAAGCTAATATTAGTTGTATCTAAATCACCATTGAAACCCCGGAACAAAAACACTTTTTCTTCCGTGTCGTGCAATACTAAAACCACGATAAAGCAATGACAACGGCGTGAAAAAAAAATCCTGTGGACATGTCGTCGCAGCACCAGCCCCTAAGGCTGGCGAACTGCGTATCCTCCAACCGGGCAAATTGTCAAATAACTCCAGCCAGACCGGGCCATCAGTCCTGCATATCGCGCGTTGGGCCGTAACTACACGGAGTACAATCATTTGTAGTCATAATTTAGCCCAACCCGACCTACGAATGTCCCATACACCCGGTATAGCCATGAATATGTACGATCACATTAATGAGCGCCACTCGGAACAGACGCGCGGCCTAGACTAACCCACGGTTGAAATGTCAAGAGGTCATTAAACTACCCCGACGGCCATACCGGGGACCGCTCGCGGGAGCACCGTGGGGGTGGGTTAATAAATTGCAAAGCTCCATCGTGGTGACAGGAAGCATTTTAGGTGAACCCCCCACTGGCAGTCACTCGATCTGGATGCGGTGCCCATTCAACTGGTTTTCCACGAATCCTGTCCAGGACATTCAGTTGGTCCTCGATATCGTTTTGACACTTTGGCTTTAATGTTTTTTTTTTCTCCTCCTTTTGTTCTATTGCGGACCAGTTTCTGGTGCCAGGGAAACCTATCGTGGCCAGAATGGTGAGTGATTGCGGAGGATTCCTCCATTCTTTAAGACGTCGACATTCGTCACGTGGCTTTGCTTTCGCTTCAAATCATAGACGGCTTTTCCCCAACACGCGCAGGGACCTTTGCGGTTACGGCGCAACGATCGCTGCACAGTCCCTAGGTTTTAGTTTCCTGTCAGCTGGCAGCTCGTTTCTTTCCCACTGGACGCCGCTGGCTTCGACGATTGGCGCCATAGGTTGGTAATGGTGGTAATAACAATATCGTAAAGGTTTTTATGTGGTCGTTTTTTTCGTTTTTCCATTGCCGGCGCAGCTCCTGTGGCCGGGCCGTACGGATTGGGGCTGCGGATGGTTGATTGGTTGGTTGGAAACGGATGAAAATGTCACCGTCGGGGATACGGAAATGAAACGGTGCTAGGCCAAACTGGGTAGGCCCAGACGGCAAACATGCCCAACCACACCGAAGACAGGGCACGCGTTTACACAGATGAAGATGATTAGCAATGGTTTATGGGTCTTGAAGTGCTATTAGTGGAAGATAATCGGTAGCATAACAAATCTATCCTTATCACGAAACAATACATTGACTTGACTTGATTAGAAAATCTCAAATTTGAAAAGATTCAATGAAGATTTCTTGCCAGAACTTCTGTTCGATTTTTGATCCTTCTAAAGTTTCAATCGTTCCAAGTCTAAACATAATGCAACAAACAATCTAACAATGTACCACACTTTGAGGGCAAAAAAATAATACTCACAGAAGCTATTTAGTTGAATAATTTATGCACCACCACCACCACCGTGAAGGAAAAAAAATGTCCCACGGAGCCTTCATACAAATCCCCATGTCTACGTAGTAGATGGCATTAGCATTTGTTAAGAAAAAAAAATCCTTCTCATGCAGCACTTTCTGCACACACTGCGACGCCATTAAAAAAGCCATCGAGAAGGACTCGTACGTTGCAACATCAATTGCACAATTTGAAATCAATATCTGCAGCGTGGCCTGCACCGTGCCGTTCTGGGCAAACAATGTACTATGCGGTCGTCCGATGCACTCACTGCGCAGCACTGCGGAAGATCGTTTTTTCTTCCCGAAGGGAATGGACTCCGGAGCGTAGAGGACCGTGCTCAGTCTTGTTTCATGTCACATGTTTATGCTGTTAAGTATTTGCAAACTGTGGCCAGCAGAACAGATCAGATTTTTTTGTGTGTGGTACATACTTATCGCTCTCTTCACTGCGGTCCGCCATACATTCGCCATTGTTGAAAGAGTGCCAACGTACCGTTGGGTCCGTCTACTCCGGAAACTAAACGGTAGTGGGGCCCCACTTATGCAATCGATATCGAGCATATGAACATGATGACCATCGACCCGAACGCTAGGGGAACCGCAAAACCGCTCAGCTGAAACAAGGGTGCCTCGTGCGGCGGCGGGACAGCTACTGACGCGGAATAAAAACTGACCTAAATATAAACCACGTCTGTAGACTGGAGGCGGAGGATAAGGAGGCTCGGTCGGCAAGTGGAAGGAAACTCTGCCGAGGATAGTTTGGTTTTTGCCCTACAGACATCCTTGGGCCCCTGCCATGAATGGAGGCTGCGAGTGCAAAAAGGTGACGAATGGCAAAGTTACGGAACAAACACACTCCCCGGTGAGGGTTTTTGGGGGGGCGGTGACACGCAAGGGCGCGCATGCAGTAAGCGATGAAAGTTTTCCACCTTCTGTCCAATTAGCTTTCCGACCCCCCGGCTTTCCATCCAGGCGATGCTGAGCGAAAGGGACGGAAAATGTTGCTTCACGATAAGAGTTTTTCCAGCCCAGTACATCACCGAGCCCGGTATCACATGTCTCCGTTCGCTTTTCCCGGCAACGAAAGGGTAATCCGGGCAGGACGCACAGGCGTCCATCCGTCGTACGCCGGGCGATGGATGGGGAAAAGAACACTCTCACACACACGCCAAACCACGCCACCGTTGACGAGGACAGGGCATGTTGGAGGGTATTTGTGGCGAAAGGACTTGTCTACTTGGAACACTTCGGCTTAACTCGCACGTGGTACGTGCTTTCCCGAGGACCCCGGGATAGTGCGGCGAGGTTGGTGGTTTTGAGAACTATTTCTAATTTGCCTTCGTTTCCTGCCCTGCGTCCCCCCCACCAAGTGGGGTCCTTCCCGAGGGATGCTTCGACGGTCCTTGATGCTTTCGAAAACCGGTCGAAGGGAAGCATATGGGTCCTTTCGTGCCCTGCTCGTCGTTGTCAAGAAACCCGTCGTCCGCTCCCGGCCAGCAGGATTCGATTCGTTTGGCCCGGGTCGTCCCAGCGGATGTGGTGTGCGATAGCCGACAGATCGTTGCTTGTAAGCGGACGGACGAAAGATCGACTCCGGCATAATGAATTGTCCACCGGAGGCGTTTCTCACGCGCTTTGTCAGCGTCGTCATTCGTGTGTCGCCTGGAGCGCGCGAGATGGTCCGTGGTTTTCGCCACGGGACATCGCGGGCTCCCACTTCCGCCCGTGGTTGTGGTACCGTGCGTTGTCAATGCATGAGTTATGGCGGACTTTGGCGGGACGATAAATTCAAACGGGTCGTTCCATCATCCCCTTTCATCGGCTCGGAAGCTTTCGCTATCTCTTTTGAGCTTCCGTTTTTCCTCCACGCGACATATGCGTGGGAGGGAAAATTTATGCAACGGAACACGCGGTCGGCAAAGGATCAATCCAAGCCGTTTCGCAATATTGGAGTTTTCTCGTGAAAATGGCATCTTCCATTTGCATTTAAAGCTTCCGGCTTCATCGAGCAAGAAACAGACCCGCAAACAAGATTGACGCTTCTTGTAAAGCACAACTGGGAGTTTGTAGCATAAAAAGATTTCAAGATTTGTTTCAATTAAGTCTCGTCGTGAAGTCGTGAACTCGTCAAAGTCGTCCTCAACTGCAATGAGTTCCTTACTAAAACCTAATTACATCCCGGCAGTGTATGAAACCGCCATAAAAATGTAGAACATATCCGAAGACTGCACCGACCACGACGCGACCGACTAACACTAACGCTGACTCTGGCGCACACAGATTTCAGATTTCTTTCCCACGCTGAAGGAATCGAGAGTTCTTTTATGAAACTTCCAGGCCTATACTAAAACCTATATCACGGCCATCAACTATCGGATGATACTGTCTGTCGTACGACACCGGACGGCATCGGATGCTCTTCCAGGGTGGGCCGCCATGTGTGTAGGTCGTTTTGTTTCACCCCACCGACCCACCCACCCACCGAGAACGTTGGCGAAATGATGCGCCGCGCGTAACGGTACCCTCCGAGAGGGAAGGTGAAAATGTACATTTCCCATCGTGAATAATTGACATGCAATTTGCCGGCCCCCGTTGCCGTTTCGAGGTACGAAGTACGTACAGAATGCTGAAGGACGATCTCGGTCCTCGCCTCAAGCACTCCCCTCTCTGAACTCAAGGTTACGCTTACGGAGACCAATGTTAGAGGTCGACGTTGGAGTCTCTTCGCAAGGACCACCCACAGCCATCGATGGTTCTGCTCGAAGGGCCGTCGTCCTGCACCGAGGTTCGGTTTGTTTTGAATTACCACCGCGGGGGTGCTTCAAGTGTGTATTCTTCCTGTTCTTGCTTGCACTCTCACCCCTTAGAACCCGAAGGTGGCTCAGTCACGCAAATGGGCTTGCCTTATGTTTGAAATGGGACTGTTGCCAGAATGCACGAATGGCCGTTGGGGTGGTTGTTGCTGCTCGAAAAAATATTACTTCCTGCAGTATTATTTGGATGGGATATGTTACAGGAAGTAATTTGGGGCAATTTGGCTTTTTTTGATTTTGAACAAGGGCTGACTGTAGGGGACGCATAGGAATCACAATGTATAAGACAACCATCGATTGTTCTTTTTTTAAATTTTCTATGAACTGAGTTGTTCCCGTACTGCTTTTCGACCGCCATGAAACATAAAGTAAAAAATCACTACTATTACCAATTGACTAGTGTATTAAAAATTTGCCCAAAAACTTGTTGTAAAAACCACATTATTTTTGTCATAATTGGTTGTAAGCATCAATGTGTGTGTGGACACCCGACCATATCCTTCAGCAGGATTTTATCCATACCAGTGGATTAGATTGGATTGTTTGAGGAGAATATTAACAGTATTCTCTCTTGTTTACGTGACCATCAGCAGCAGCTGTGTCTGATTTATCGCACCTTGCGACGTAGTTATTACCTAACGAACAATCGTGCTCTATTGTTCCACTTATAATTTATGTTTTTCATCGCTCGCATTAACCAGCGCAGCTTTTCACAGTTAGTAGCTCGTACCACGCACCATCTTTTCCGACAACATTATGTCCAATTGCCACGAGTCGCACGACTACTGCCGTGCCGCAAAGTGGATGCCTAAGCGAAATCTCATAAATGTCTTCCCATGCGACGTAGTGTCAGCATATTCATTGTCACTGTTCGTGATGTTTGTACTCCTCGAACGTCTGGGCCTTTCTGTCCGGGATCTTTCCCAAATGGCGGATGGCATCAAGTGGCATCGCTGTCACTATCATTCAAATTCTTCTTCCACTCTCGATGGCACTGATTTTTATTGAACTTTCCACTCCTAAACATTCATCCCCGGGTTCTGCCAGTACCAGCACTATCGGATGTTCGTTCGGATGGGACGAAACTTTCCAGAATAGACGCCCGAAACCAGTGCGCTCGGCAGTGGCGCATACCGGGGCCACCATACTTCTGGTGTAATACGTTTCGCAACTTTATGAAGCTTTTCTCGTTCCCAGGCAGGCTGGGCGGGCTTTCCCCGGCTCTTCGCTCGGATACGAAATCCTGGATGTTACGCTCGAGCTTGGCGAGGCTTACCCGTTTATCAGCGATTTATTCACTTTCGCCTTGTTTCCCTTGTCGCCTTAACCATTTTTCTCCCACTTGTCGCTTCTCTTCCCGTCTGTCTCTCGGCCACGCAGAGCCACGAATACGGTCGGCACGGCATGTAAAGCCAAAAAGTTTATTATTGCGAATCCGAACGTCGTCTGCCGGAAATGGGCCGCACACCGGAACGGGTTGAATAGCAGCAAGTGTTGCAGCACATTTCTTCCACGGCATTGTCCTCGAAGGCTGAGGATTCCCACGAAACAGGACGTACCGTTTCGGCTGGAGAAAGGAAAAAAAACGGAGAAAACACTTTTCCCCCAAATCGAGGACCTCCGTGGGTGGACACTTTCTGTTGGCCCATGTGTGAGTGTGTGGGGGGGGGGGGGGGGGGGGGGGGTTTTTTTACACCATTACCCCCGGTTTACCCCGCCCCCCCCCCCCCCCCCCCCCCCCCCCCCCGTCAGTGACACCATTACCACCGGTTTTCCCGAGCCGCGCTGGCCAAAGGATTACACGACAGGATCGGTAAACTATTCGCTTGAAAATCGCCACCATTCGCCCTTCATCTCACGCGGTGCACTATGCTTCTTCAACGTCCGCCGCTCCACTGGCCTGCAGGCGCTGTCGGAAATGTATTCGATTTTATTGTGACTTCTATTTAGATATTATACAGGCACGCCACACCGCCCACCGTGTTGCTCGCCCTTTATAATGGAAAATGGTTGCGATGGAGCTGGAAGCGAACCGTTTGGTACAGAAATTGGTTCGATGCTAGAATGGTCCTGATGGTGGTGGTGGTGGTGGTAGTAGATGGCAACGATGCCGTGAGACCTCCCCCTAGCGAGGAACATAATGGGAATCGAATGTCAATAAATTTGGTGTAGTTATACATTTTTATTTCGACAATCGGTGACACGATCGCGCCGATGTATACGCCATCGGAATCGTTCATATTCTTGATATCATAATCGTGTGGTATTTCTTAATCCTGAGTGTTGGTTTAAGGTTATTTGTTATTTCTATAAAAAGAAAATCTTTCAAACAGAAGCGTTTTTTATGATGTTATATGAACTCTTTCTTTTTACTCCTAGCCGATTCTTAAACAGACAAAACTGAATAACATCAAACCGGGACTGTCGTCCGGTTTCGTCGGACTATTTGTAAGAATAATAGATAAACAATTCCTTCTTTCATAATGACTGTAGTAGAAATGAACCCGTTGAACAGCTGGCGCGGAAAATTAATGAATGAAAACGCTGTGCAGTCCATCGTGCGTCAAGAAACATGGTTTTGAAAACAATTTCGGTAGTCAAATTTCCAAAAGCAGATAATGACCCAGATGCCGCTTGTTCCCCAAGAGCGTTCAGTTACCGACGCAAGCTTCACGCCCTTTCCCCCACGCCACACCATTGGAAAGCGTTGTTCCAGCTCTCGAAATTAGTTTGCTAATGATTAATTGAATGTGGTTCGGTACTGTCCGTGTGCCTTCAAGTTCAAACTGCGCCGTGCTATGGGGATGTTCGGAGCACCGGTCCGCCATGTTCGGAAAAGCCATTCAGAAGTGAGATCATAATGGTTTTTCGGCCATCCTCAACCATCGGCCCGGTTCAGGGACTCGTGGAAAACCCATTCACTACACAACACGGACAAATGCGTGCAATTTGTTTCGGGTGCATCATCATGGAGCAGCGTGTGTAGAACAGGACGGACAGTCTGGGGAAGGGGGTAGAGTATTTCATTTTATGACAATGGCCACATACCGTCCCTCATTCCCTTCCACCCCCCTCCGCCCTAACATCGTTTAGCGGAAGCAGAACGAAATTGGTTTTGATTTCAATATTGTCCGGAATCGGTTTTCCCGAGTCGGTAGGGATTGTTGAAGGCAAACAGCAGTTTCGCTTCTGCTGCAGCGATTAGCCATTCGCCACCAGGGCTAATTAAATATGTAGACCACATTTGGCGAATGTGATAAAAAATTTAGATTTCGATTATAGCTAAGCTATTGGATAACTGCAGCAGGTTTAGGGTGTGGAATTATTCAATCAGCAACTGGTTTTGTTGCTTCGGAGGGCATTGTTGATATCGCGAGATGAATTTAAGTTTTTTGATGGATTCAGTTCCTGTTGCTTCAACAAGATGGAAGTGTGCTGCCGATGTTTCTATTATACAAAACATTCATGTATATAAGACAAGAGTAGATGTAGACAACATGTCCAATAAATAAAATTATACTGCTTTTGAAGTGAAATGTCTGTAATGAACAGACTTTCAGTACTAACTGAACCTCTGAATAAGGACGAAAAATAACTTCGCTTGTGTTTTTACTTTTGATGGGTATTAATCAAACGTAGCACAATATACATCACTAGGAGCCTTTTTCGTTTACATTATATTGTCAAACCTTTGAACCTTTTAAATAAATTAAATCAAGCCGAGCTGAAATAATATAAGAAACTGCCTTATGTGCCCTTTATATATTCGCAAAAACGTCGACTAGAAGACTGACTTTTTCATCTGCATTGATTTACAACTCTTTACTCTATTCTCTTTTCATTCACAGTGGCATCAGGAATAGCGAAGAAAGTACGGCAGAAGAGGAACACCATTTCGCTGTAAGAGAAGAATCTGTCCCACCAAGCCATCCTGCGAGATGCAGTAAAGTCTATTGAGACAAAGTCTATCTATTGAGAGGATGGAAAAAAAACCAACAACTAAAACATTGTATGTATGTGTGGGTGTCTGTGTGTGCTAGTGATTGAACGAGATGATACGAGGTGGAAGTAATGACGATACGATTTCCAACCACCAGAACCGGAAACCGGACGTAATGGGCGCCATAAACAATGGGCGAACCGGCACAAGTCGGAATCGTTGATAGTTTGCTCTGGTTTTCGCCGTGGTTGGCCGAAGCCAATCAAAGAAAAATCCAGCGACGAAAAGTGAACACTGCACACGAACACATAAATCCGCTCAAATCCCACCTCAAGGAGGACCGTTTTCCGGCCGTGAAGAAACGACGGAAATGCAATTGCAATGGTCGACGGAAAACAAAGACCTCCTCCATCCGGGGCCAGAGGCGTTTAATCAGATCGAATAGCATGAGAAAAGAAAGGAAATGTCTTGTAGAATCTACTCGATTTGTCAATAGTATTTTATCTTTTGCTTTTAACTCAAGAAAAGGGATGCTGCACAAACATTTTGGGCGTTAAGTTTGATTACTCCTGGATAAGCAATTTTCCATCAGATGGAGCTATTTCCATTCGATTTATTATATATTATCACACCCTTACGATTAGATATGTTTTGCTTAGCGTTTTCTCAATTAAAGTAAGATGAAGATCCTCTTAGTGTCCTGACATAAATAGTACACATCCTTTTAATTCTTGCCAACAGTGCTGTTGACGGAATACAAATGTTACCGGGAAAAGATTCCCCTTCTTTCATTAGCCCAGTCACGAAAATCTGATTAGCATGGACCGTACCGGACACTCCATACTGTAGCATCCACGGCTGTCATCGGAAGATTTCCCCAGAAGAAAGAACAACGTTTCCATTCTCTCGCCGAATTCCGGTCGGTTCCAAACCGATGGTTGCGCATCGTAGACCGCATTTGCGGTTGAGCAGCGCTCAATGATAAAGATGCCGAAGATCACCACCGGATTGCCGCCGACGGAAACGTGAAAGTTGGGCGTAAATCGCGCGGAAAAATTAAGTGATGAAAAGTGGTCCGCCCAGTGGCGGGTGAAACGCGAGCAGTTGAAGGGAAGTGCGGCACCGTCCCGGCCGTCGCAGCCACACCCTCCGAGGGGGGGAAATATAAATAAAAGTAAATGAATACATATTAATAGAAAGCAGTGCAAAAACCCCGTTCCGGCCTGCTGGATAATTATAATTGAAAAGCGCTGCTGCTTTCGCCCGCCCGCTTCACTCCCTGCGAGCTTTTCCGAGCCGCTGGAGGTGCTCGGTGGTGGTGCTGCTGGTGACGATAATCCCGCGTGAGTGAGTGAGAGTGTGCGCTTTGTGTTTACGCGAGTGTCTGTGACGCCAGCGGAAGTGCTTTCCGAGCGGTTGGGCCCTTTCATTGCCGCGCGCACAAAAGAGTTCGCCAAATCGGGAATCCCATAAATTAGGCGCCCGCAAGAAACAAACTTGCCCACTCCCGGTCCCGGCCCGCCTACCGAAAAGGAGCTCGTGTCCTTGCTTCGGGATCACCGATCGGCGAGCATCCGGCTGTTAGTGCGTACGACATCGTTGCCATCGGACGGCAGCCGGCGACCGAAACCGCGCGGAAAGGCGACGCAACGCATCGACAAAACCGGGCAGCAAAATGACGGAAGCGGACAACTACGACGACGAGGTAGGTGAAGCTTCCCGCGAGCGGGGTATCCGGTGGCGCTTTGGTCGTTCGCCATTTTCAGGAAAGCAGCAGCAGCAGCAGCGAAGCCGGTCCCGCTGCCATTGACAGTGATCCTTCGGAATAATTAAGTAGCTTTGCCGGGGATGCACTGCAAAAGCGGATGTTGGGCGCACGCGGAAATCATGTTCAAAGAAATTTGCTGAAATTAGCCCGAACGATAATCGGCGGAGGATTAAATCGTCCCTTCGCGAGCACGTTTTGAATGGGGATGCCTTGTTTTTGCGTCCGTCGCTTCGTGCGCGAAAAGGGTTGCTTCTGGGAAGACAAATAGCCCGAAACTAATTGGTCGCATCCGTCGCCGCCGTGATCGATGGGGTTGTTTTGTTCTTGTTGATTCGAAAGAAGACGATTAACAAAAAAAAAAGGAAAGCGCTTGCGATTATAAACAAAGCATAACATAAAACGTATCCATTTCGTTAGCAGAAAAATAATTGTACTGAACACAATCTTCCTTCTGCGTCATAGTTGTTTTTCGGTTGCCCTTCGTGCCCGAGGCGATGCTCATTACAGAAGGGGTTGTACATTTAATCGGAATGTTAAACAAATCGGGCAACTTGACCTTAGGGTATTTCAAGAAGAAAATTGTCCAAATTGTACGGCTTTCAAGTTCGTCTGTTTGTCGAGGGGAAAACTTTTTTATGACAGAATTTGCACCGGTGTATTGTAAAGAGGTTATTTAGGTTCTTTCGACAATCGAACGTTATATGCTCAATGTTAGAAACATATAAAATTTTATTGCAGGGAAGTGAATTTTTTTAAACATTTTAAGACTTGTGAAAAAAATTTGAGGTTAAGACCATTTCCTCCCGCTGATATTACTTTAGATACTAGTGAACTATAAAAAGCTGCTGGGTCATTCATTCGCCATTACTAGTGTCCGTTGAAACGGCATGGGAATATCAAACAGGTGACAATTGCTATGCTTCCCCTAACACGATACAACCACCAACCCAACCCCACGAAAATGGGTCCTTTATCCACCCAGCCCATGGAACATTTCTTAAACGGCGCGCTGGAGAATGATCGGCAACATTAAACGGACGTACACATTTCCCCGCTTCCCAACCGCTCGCCGAAATGGAAAACGCAAACAAAACAGCGAAAAATACAACACTCAGAAAACACAATGTTCCGCTTTGTAACGAACGGCCTGCGGCGGATGTATTGCTGTTGGGGATAATTTTTCATTCCGTTCCCTGCTTCCGGCCGAGCGGCGGGCTATGAACATCCCTGGAAAGGACTCTGGCGATGGGTGGAGTGCGTGTGTGTATGTGTGTTTGTTAAAGAGAGAGAGTCTTGCGATTCACCTTGCGGGCCATTAATTTTACCGAGAACAAATCCACCCACCCAACCACCCAACCACATACACACACATATGCATAATTGCTGTTACTATCGATTTTCACTCCGCACAGCGGGACTCCGACGATAAGTGATAAGCAACAGAATCGGGTGCTGGTGGTCGCCACGGGAAGTCCCCCAGCGGGGGGACGGGTAACCTCGTGACTCAACAGTTTCCGCTGAGTTTGGGTTTCGGTGTACTTCTTCACACTCCCTTCCGTTCTGACGGTGCCCGTCCGAGGCCTAGCATACACGCTGGGTTTGTGGCTGGTTCTGAGCAACGGATCATCATAAAGACGAAAATAGACGATTGCATAGGCATGTCTATAAAATTGTAGAGTTGATTCCAACCAACTAGACGCTTCATAGATTCAACTTGCCAATGCATTGTGGCGCGAATACTAGAACAGTTTCCATCACACCGAAAACGATTGTACTTCGAAGATTATATTGGACCCCAGGTTGCGATCGTGTAAACGAAACTTAACTGTTGCGCCTTACCACTAATGGTAATGATCGCAGGGTGCTGCCCCAACAAAACCGTCCCTTTTCTCATATATGGGCCACCCCATATCCCGAGTCATCAACGCCGGACGGTGCGGGTGTTGAACTATATTTCGGCTCGGTTCCGCTTTCAGCGGCGGCTGAAAAACCGTTACTTTATCTCTGAACTAAAAGGGAAGCAAGAATCCCGGTGGTGCTCCGGAACCGAGCCCGAGGCGCATCATCGCCGTGGAAGACCTTTCTGGATATGACTTAATCAATTATTCCACTTCCTGCCCTCTGCGCCCCGTGAAGTCGGGTCTTGTGGAAACGTCTTGCCAGTCAGTTGGAGCATATCAAATGAACCTCTGCATCCGGGCGGTGGGTCCTTTGTTTTTTTAGGTTAGGAAGTCATTCTTTTTTTTTTCGTCTACCCTGGAAATGATAAAATTAAGCAATATGTTTTTGAAAGTGTGTTTAAATGGCGATTAGACAGGTATTTCTATTTGTTGAGGGACAAACAAATACAGAATGAATAAAACTTTCAACAGTTTCGTCGTTTTTTCTACGTCCAGCATTGCCTGATTCGTTTGTCTACTGCTCGTCACATAGAATCAGCATAAAATACGAAATGACATTGGTGAGGAAAGTTGATCCTTTGAAAAATTGATATCTATCCCAAACTTTCCTTTTTCGACTGTACTTGTAATTTGTTTATTCTCTAAACCGACAGAAGCAAATTGGACTGAAAAGCAACGAAAATATGATTATCCTGACGGAATAAGAAAAGGGGAAAAAAATAGCGTCCAATCGATTTGCCATTTCGTGGATCAGCATCTACGTTATGCAATTAGTTTAGTGCGGCCCTGTGACGTGCTGTCAGTCAAACGTCAATTGCATCTGCCAGGATAGGCGCGCCATCGTCCACATTTCACCCTTCATTTGAGCACGACTGACAAATGATGTTCCAGAAACGCCATGGAATTGGTTAGGAATGGATTCGACATTCGTTGGGCATCATTTCATGGTCATGTATCATTTTGTGTTTGTCCATCACATTGATTAGACTACATTTGAAGTATGAATGGAAGAAAAAAATGTATCCTTCTTGTTACGAGTCACAAAAAAGTGAGACGAGATGATGATATGATTTTATGATCGTTGATATAATCTGTGATGTAATCTTATGACCCCCTTCTCTAAGCTTCACAGCTCTATGGCTGGCTGAAAAAAACGATTATTTAATCACTTAATTGATTGCTTTCAGTCTTGCCAGCTCAGATTGTTGATGGAGATTTTGATTTGATTTATCAATATCCAATTTAATGTATTGCCGATTGGAGCCATATAATGCATGCTGATAGCAACAAATCAACAATACTGATGAGAAAGAGTTCATTTTGAAGCATGTTTGAAACATGTATTGATATACAGTATGTTTGGGAACAATTAATGGCTAGTTGAGCTCTACAATCTTTGTAGTTTTTTATTACTTTAATCGCACAGTGAATTTGATTCCACGGCGGTCACATCGCTCCTTATCGACTTCGGGCAGTTTTTGGGACGAGTTTGCAATCTCTCATCCGACTACTGGTCCCACTGGGGCTGAAAACCCAAGCTTAAAGAAAGTTGAAATTGCAGTGCAAACTATTGACAAAACACAACTGCAGCGTCGACGAGATAAGTGCAGTGAACGGGCCATCTCAGCGCTGTCTGTCCCCAATTGCCGTGCAGTTGCGAAATTGAAATGAAAAGCAAAGTCAACACTGTGGAACTGTGGACCCAAAACTGGCCACGGTGTCCGGCAGTGTGGCAGCAGTCTTACACAGACGTACTTGTTGTCTGTGTGTGTGGGCTTTTTATTTTGTTCGGAGCAAAGTCCGGACGAAGTTTTCCCTCAATCTCTGGACGGCGAAACTTGCAGAAGTTTTGTAACAAGTTTCCCAACAGTGCGGAGTCCTGTCTTGGAACGTTTGCGTGGAAATCGCACTTCAAAAACTGCCTCCCCGTTCGCTTCCTGCCCGGAAAACTGCTCGGATTGGATTGGCAAGTTTGGTCGAAATGAGCTCCCACGGATGAAGGTTTCAATGCCTCGGCCCTTGCCCTGCAAGTCGCGCGCTTCACCAAGCTGATCGGAACATTCCAATCATAAATTGTGGAAGTAAAAACTGAAATGCATAAAAACAAAACCAACCAGGACGCGGGGGGAAGATTATGCCGTACAAAAAATAAAAACCTCCCGAAGACGAAAGCAGGTAACGGTCGAGATTGTGTAAGCATAATAATACGGTCGGAGCGAAAGTTGGGTGCACGGTTAAAAACGATGGCATCTAAATGTACTGTACAGCTGTCAGCAGCAGCAGGTAGACGCAGCATCAACGGCGTGGCACCAGGTGCCATTTGAACAAGTCCAGCTTAATTCACATTGGAGAAGACAGCCGCGCTCAGATTCCGAAGGATTTGTTGAACAATGAAAAAGTCCACCGTCTGAGACATGCTGGCTCGCGCGGCAAGATGGTTACTCCAGTTTATGATATGCTCGTACGGGGAAAAGATGTTCCTAAAAGGGAACCGGTGGGAAGACTTACTGGTAAGACAAAAAATAAGCAACTTGGCAGGGCAGAAAATTAACTTGTGGT
>JAOEFI010003536.1:10470-39514 GCA_034621735.1 Anopheles plumbeus | reverse complement strand
GTGTTGTGGGGAATGTAGAAAAAAAAAAAAAGATACACATGTGCCATAATTTAGCAGCTTTGCTGTGTAAATATTTAACAGCCACCAACTGTCAAATGTACCTCGCCTGTAACGGAGCTCTCGACTCGGTGCTCCGACCGGCGCGAGGGCGGGGGGTAGAAACCGCTCGTTCGGTGCACGGTGCAGCTTCGGTGCCGAGGAGGTCTGCCGAGGCGCAACAGCCGAGATCGCTATCTTGGGAGGTGCCGTTTCGGTGCGTGTCGCGATAAAATGCGGAAATAATTGCAAATTACCGCAAGGGGAACCGGCGTGTTTGCCGTGCGCCTGTCGTTCCCCCGTTACTACTACCCCTAGTCCGGGGCGCGTGCTTCGGCAAAATCGAATGCCGAAGGGTTGAGGCCTGAATTGAGCGTACTTAAACGGGTCCGTTTTATAAGCGCCAGCAAATGAGTTCTCCACCGTTTGTTTTTGTTTCTCTTTTAAATGAATGTTTAAATTTACGAACAAAATCCCCAATGGCACATTATTCAAAACGCATCTTCTATCATAGATCTTAGCACCCTTCTTCTGCTTGAGGATTATGCTCATGCTGTGCAAGCGTGTTCAAATTGTTTTCTTATACCCCTAAGCATGATTCATGAGTTTCCATCATGTCTCCATCATATTTCGGTACGAAGCTCAACCTTTTTGTGATCCTCACGATGGCATTTTATTGCAGTCTTGTGAGACGTAAATATATACAAATAAACACATTCGTTTGTTGCACGGGATAGAATTGTGTATGATAGTTAGAATTAAAAGTAAACAAGGGAACTCTACAATATGACTACGTTCAGATCAGCCTGTTCCGATTACCTATTCCGATTACCGAGTGACAATCTACCAAATCGTTGCAACGTTCAGATCTTACTGTTGGAAGGATCGTTAAAGATTACGTTCCTTGAAGGAATGGTACAAACGTACCATGTGCGTATGCCTACACGGGTTATTCCTCGAACTGTTAGTTTAGCCTGTTTTCATTTCAAATAATGCGCCATGATTCCGATAGTTACTCTTCCTAGCCTTATTGAGCGCGGATGGCATCATTCGCTTACATAAATCAAATCGATCATTTGATTTGAGACGATTCCAAGAAGCCGTTCATCAATCAGTCGCAAAACTGATTCGCAAAACTGTTTCGCAAGCAAATATAATGACAGGAAAAACAAGCAAGGAGCCCACAATTTCCGCCCTATATGCAGTTGTCCCTGCAGTGCAACTTATCAACTCGTTGATATGGCGCAAAGAGAACTGTTCTGCGATCTTGCGATTGATGCAGCAAATCAGAATAAGTTTTGCAGCTCAAGATGAAGCACGCATTCGTTGTACTGCTGCTGGTGGCACTGGTCTGTACGCTGGTTGCAGGCCAAGGTGAGTATCCTATAACATTTAGTCCGGAAATTGAATTCAACAGCTCTTGGGGTTTATTTTGCAGGATGGGCCGGAATGTTTGGTTTTCCGGAAGAGGAAAGACGACCGAGCGAGGATTCGACTAGCTCAGAGGGCAATCGTGGGCGTGAAGAAGGAGCAGGAGCATTCAGCCCTTATGGCGGATGAAAAAATCCCGCACAGGTCTACTTAGATATCGCCAGTGGCCATGGATGTGTCCTCCAATAAAGTGCGGCTATTGAGAGCATGTTAAGAGGATGTTGAGTACTGATAATAACTGTTAGTTCAAATGGTTTGAGTTCATCTATCCGAAAATAGCCATCGGGGAGAGAAAGTCCGTGTCCTTTAGACGTCTTTGAGATTGCAAAGGAATAGTTCACAGTTTCAATGATTTTATATGTTACCAAAACGAGTTGGTTGTTACTTAATATCTATCGTTCTTCCGAATCCTTACAACAATCCGATCGTGCAGCCTGAACGATCGTTAAAGACCGTTAAAGGAATGGTATACAATTGCCATGTTCAGGCTCGGGTATTTCCTCGAAAATGTTATCGTAACTATATCGTAGTTATTGTTTCAAATGATTCCCCATGATTCCGGTAGCTAGTTGTTGGCAACAATATATCATTAGATTTCTTCGCTCAGCGGTAAAGCTGTGACACGCGGCGGCATGATTCACGACCAATTGGTCCCGTGGCAGGTAACTGCATAGGGCGGATACGATTAGTGTTTCTCCAGTTTGTGACTAACCAGCAGCAGCGATCGTGACACCAACTCTCGAACATGGCGCGTTCTGACACTCGCCCCGCCGTGGCCCGCAATTGCCTGCAATGAGTGTAATTTGATAATTGATCCAGAGTATAGCTTAGAGGTCTTGACCGCTCGGTAAGCGGTGGTTGGACCATTAGGGCCATTTTACTGTACGCTAATTCACGCACCGCTCGCCTATTGATTTGCCGTCCCGTTGAGACCCGTGGTACCCGCTCCGTTCACTCTAACCAACAGGTGCACAACGATGGCCTGCCACCTGTTGCGCACGGAACTGTCCTACCGGAGCTGGAATGCAAATGTCGTAAGGGATCCAGGGCTTCAGGTTCTTCAGAGAGGGATCGCTGTCAACAGGCAGCTATATGGTGCCATCTTCAGCCAACTCCCGTCCGGAGGGATCGTGTCGCCCCACTACTGGAACCGGCAAGACGACACCATCAGGTGTCATTGCATTTTGTTGCCCCGTTCCTGATGTCTCGTTCTACCACCCCACTACCTCGCTCCCTCCCTCCCGCACACAAAACGGTGCGGCATCAACACGGCGCAGACGGCATTACTGATTTGTCGTCCCAGCACTTCGCCGCACCCGGAGAACCGCAGGCAGTCCTGCCGTTTGCATTAATCCATTGAGCCCCGGTCGCGCTCTCCAGTTCATTGCTACGGGTGTTGCGTGTGCACGTATGTGCGTGGCCGCGTAACGATCCCGAGACGATCGCGATCCCCAGCGAATGGGGTGGCGCAGTGGGCGACGGCGCGGGGACGACGTCGAACGCTAAGTGCACATTTTAGTGCAGTTTCTTTTAATATAGCAAATTTGCGGCAGATTTCCCGATGTCACTCGAACTCGGACATGGAAGTGAGAGGGAGAGAGCGAGCGAGAAATGGTGATGATAGAGGGCCAGAGGACGCCCGGTGGCTGGGTGACGTCGACACCGGCAGCCGGTTTTCGCCCCGGCTGCTGCACCACCGAGACGCACCGAGAAGACGAGCCCAAAACAAACACACTGATAAATAGAGTTATATCATTTCGCGCAAGGGCGGAGTGCGGAAGGGGGGCCCGCGCACCGTTTATGACAGGTTTGGGAAGCGAAAGGCGGCAACATCCCCCCACCCGTTGCTGCCCTCTTGTTACATCAATTAGATCCCGGGGGAAGATTATAATTGTCGCTGCAACCGGAAAATCAGTTTGCCACACAGCGGATGGACGCACACTGATCTGTGCGTGGCAACTCCCAGCGGCCAGCGCCAGGACTGGCACTTTGAGCGCAATCTTCTGGTCTAGGAGGTTGCATCCCCCTCTCCGGGGGGGCCAGCTAGTTGCCCCACACTTCCCTCCCTCCCCCCTGAAGCAGCCCGATCCGCCAGGGGGTCGATCTCACCCTTGTTCACGCACGCGGGTCTTCCTCTCGCACGACGCGACACTCTCACAACCGGCTGCCGGGGGGATGGGCCGAGCGTTCTGCCAGCGCCCTCCCGGCACCGCGCTTATCTATCGATCTCTTTCCGGTATCGGTGCGGTCATTTCGCAACGCACCGTCGTCGCCTGCGGCTTATTATGGTCACCGCGGTTGTCATCGGTATGTTGCACACTCGGGCGAACGGGTGGCCCCACGGCGACGGCACAGGTTAGAAGTGTGCAGACGCCAAAACAAACTGGTCTGCGTGCGGTGGCAGGAAGCGCCAGAGTTCAATCCTCCTGGCAGGATCGGCGTGTCAGCGTTCAGCCGGATGTCGGAACGGGGTGTCGGCCGTCAGTTTATCTCGCGCAACCAGCTGACCGATTGGGTAGGTTAACGCTTCAAACTGTGACGATCGTGTCTGATCGTGAAAAGGATTTCGGAAGCTGGTCTTTCCACTTACTCGTGAGTATTGGGCGGTAGGATCATTACAAACTTGTTCACAAACAATTATTGTCTCATCGACTCGGATCAAACCTGGACGAAGTGGACTCGGATAAAGGGGTGAATTATTTGAATGATCTCCAGCTCCTGTCGGGAAAAACTGAGTCGAAATCGGTTGGAGGATAAACGAGAAAGTATTTTGTTTTATTCATGTTCAATTTGTTTATTAGAACATTATTTTTCTCATTCTGTTTGTACTCTGATTGGAAGTTAAATGTGTAGCATTTTCCATAAGGAGTTCCCAATGCCTCCTACGATGCTTCGGTGCTATGAAATGTGTTGTCAAAACTTGAATTTCGCGTATTGAAATAATTGCACAAACAAATACAAATTATTTCGTGTCAATTGACCTTTAAAGCTGCCATAGTCTACCAGAAAGGTTCTCAGAGCTTTGTAATATCAATCTGTCGGATTTACAAAGCTAATCTATCATGCTAAAAGGAAAAATCAATCCGAACATGATTCCGAATGTTTTTGTCTCAACCCGATGCAATCAGCGAGCAAAAGCGAACCCACCGCTCATTCTCACTGGCACCGAGTCTGTTAACCCTCGCAGCGTGAAGTTGGTTGCACCTTGGTGACCTCGATAATTGGCGGAACCTTGGCCGTGGCGGCCCTTTGCTGCTGCCGGCAAAGGGTTCGAGAGAAAAAAAACAAAACGCGCCTCTTCACAGGCCGCCAGAACGACCGGGCAGTTTGTTTTGTGCTGTCGGTTTTTTTCTTCCTGTTTTGTTGTTTTTCACAAACGCTTCATTTCCCACCAGATGGACCATGCAGGCCACTGCACTGGCACTGGCTGCGTCCGCGGGCAGGAGGACGCCGTGGACCCTACTCGCCGGTTCGGGGTTCGGTGTCGTCACTCACGCGCAACCAATCAGTGCATCACGCGTTGACAGCTCTAACTAGGTCCCTTATACACTGATGCTGCTGGTCTGCGGGCTGCGGCTCAATGACGCATCAAAATTGCAAATTTTCCGCAAGATTTACCCCGCCACTCTTCCACGGGAGCGGGCCCGTGGCCTTTTTTCGTCCCCCTTCTCCGTCCGCTGTCCCACTCCTTTCGTACCTCATTTTCGCGAACGGCGCTGCGGGGATCCGCGGTCCGGTCGGGCATTCTTGCCAAAGCAATCTGTGTGTGCCCTTAGCTTCAGCTGGCCCTTTCCTTCCATCTCGGTCGGGTCAGGTTCGATGAAGAGTAGGCAGAGATTCCGGAAGAGGAAAAAATATTAAGAGAGAGAGAGAAAGAGAGAGAGAGAGAGAGAGAGAGAGAAAGAGAGAGAGAGAGGTGAAATGGAATAATTTTCCCACTTTTCCCGCATTCCGCTCATGAACCTAAAGCGCATACCGCCTACATCCACCTACTCGGATAGTCATCTTCAACGTTGGCGAAAAACCAATTCCTCCACCACCAAACACTACCCACCACCATCAGGGTGGTGAAAGTGGAATGAATCAAATTGGTTACACACATTTTACCAACCACCACCGCACGACGCGGGACGCGGAGTTAACGCAAACTGGCCGCGAGATTGGCAACGACGAACTGAACCTGCTGGCAACACGGGCGCACCCGATCGAGCACCCCATCGCTGACAGTGGAACCACAACACAACATTACGCGGACGCACGGGAAACATCGGCCGCGAGTTCGGTTGCGTTCAATGAACCCTTTCTGTGGCCATTCCGGGAAAAAAACGTAGCGAAACGCGGATGGATATGGCGGCGAGGGAGCGAAAAAAGAGAATTAAATCCCCACGGCGTGGTAGATTTAATATTTACCCGGTTTGCAAGTACCTTTTGCCATCTCGCGGTCTGCCCTTTTTGGCGATTTGTCGCCCTTGAGTCTACGACGACCGGCGGCGGGTGAGGTGAAAGGGTGATTTGTTCGGGGTCGAATGCTGCTAAACCCCATCGGGGAGGGTGTGGTGCCTGGGGGACTGCTGGACTGGAATCGCGCAAGTGAACCAGGGTAGCATCGTCCCCTCCTTGGCGGCGTACCAAACGCATAAAAGGATCAGGTCCGTGTCACAAATGACATAATCGGTCTTAAAAGTCCCACCCCGTAGCACAAATTGCCTGCCATCCCCGCGGCGACCGAGAATCCGAATCTCGGTCCCATCTTCCCATCCCCCCCCCCCCCCCCCCGTTCGATTGCAGACGCCGGGAATGCTCGTTTAATTGAAATTGTTCAACCTCCGCCAGAACCGCCCGCGCCATGCGCCAACTATCAATGGCGGAGGAAATTCCTGTTTCGACATTAACATAGATAAAGAATGCCGTAATTATCTCGCTGGTTGCACGCTGCCTCGCTGCCTCGCTCTCTCCTTCTCTCTCACTCTCTCTATCTCTCTCTCTCTCTCTCTCTCTTTCTCTTTCTCCCTCTTCATCCTACCGCTTGCCGACCAGCGTTCAATTCATGTTTCTTGTCCTCTTTCGCCGTCTTCTGCGCTAGCCACTATTTTCGCTGGTTTAATTCATTGATCGATTTCTGGATCCAACGCCGGGAACGCCTCGCGTGGATTGCAGATCGCGCGGAAATGCCGGAGTGGCGTGCAACTCGATAGGGTTCCCTTCGCCCACCCCACTACTCCCTTTCCCGTGGCTTCTTGACAAGAGACTGGAATGCTTTGCAGACCAGTCGTGGCCGGCGATCACGGGTGGGATATATATTTTTAGCATACGGGACCAATTATACAGGCACCGGTTGCTTGGTTTTACAACTTGTCATCCTTGCTGTGACAGGTGGAAACCCGGTGTTCTCGGGTGCGGGTGGCGCTGACAAATAGGTGACAGCGTTTGCTGCCCGATCGAAAGTGATCGGTGCCAATACATGCAATGGGTACTTTTGGGTTACATTCACACGACGGAAAAGCGACTGGGGCCGGTACTAGAACCGGTGTGAACCGGAGATTGCGGATACGGGTCGAAATGGGAAGACTAAATGATAGGAGTCGTGCCCCGAGGGGGCTCATCCAGACTCATCCCCTACGTCAGCGTCAGCGCCAGCGACCATTGAACCAGAGCTCGCCAAGCCCCACAACATGATTGATCGGGCCTCGCGGGATTGATTGGGTACCTCCCCTACGATGCCGGCCTGCTTCTCTTTCTGTGCTGGGTCCCGCTCGCACCACTGGCCCTGGTGGTGTTGCGGGAAGCGATCGTTCGCCAAATCTCGGAACACTGAAACAGATGATGTTAAATAGCACCGCGGTGATGATGGCGAACTGCGCGATCAAAGCGGCCATGCAGAACCACCGCGCGGCCCAGCTGAGTCCGAGCTGCGTCTCTGTGGGCCTCTGTAGTGGTGAGCGCAGCTCACACGGCAGCTGAACTTTGGGCAGACTGGAAGACTCCGCAGGTCTGTCCGAGAAGCTGCTGGAAGATCAGTGTCCCGGTCAGTTGTTTCCCTGGGCCTTCTCGCCCTATTACTGCCACTATTATCATTATCCGCCGCCCGGGCTGGTATTACTCGGTCTATTTGGCGAAAACGGGGCGCGAAGCTCGTCTGCCCTGTCGTGCGCGGCGACAACCGACAAGTCCGACCGCGACTGACCGACCAACCGACCGCTCGGCAGGATCGCTATTACTGCAACCATATGATTGAGATCATTACACACCGACAACTCACGACTGCGAATCTCCTTCGCTTTGTTTTCCCAGCCCCAGTGGACCCGTACGAGGGGACATGGGCCGATTCACTTCTACCGTGTGCGTTCTATTCCACTGTTTCCTTATCCAGACGGGTCTTAGGCGCACTCGCCCGCGTGGAGCGCAGGAGTATATCGGCCTATTTACGCCGCGCGTAGACCCATTTTCCACCCGTGCAGTGTGGGACTGCATTCGGACAAGCTGCGTCCGCCTGCTCATCTCGCGCGGTAATTTTGCGTTGTTGGCGATAATGATGCAATATTAAAAGCCACAGCATCATTTCCGAAACGAAGCAACCATCGGTGATGGTGTTTGCTGGACGAGTGCTCAATACATGCCGACGGAAGAGTGAAGATCGGATGCTGCTGGATGCCACATGATTATTTTCTTCCGTGCGCGCAGCCTGCTAGTGTGTTCTTGTGTTTGAAGACCGCTTTGTTTGTGTTCCATAAGTCTAGGCTGGTGGTTAGAAAGGTGTCTTTTTTTAATGATACTAACTTCACTGCGACATAGTGCAGTGTTTCGAAGCAAACAAATAATGTAACACATGTCCATCTTTGCTTGCGGTGTTTTTTTCCAAAAGTGTAAAGTTTATCTCAAACTAAAAAAATCAAAGTGTTGCCCATGCGTCTATTTTTTTCTTTTCAAGTATTTTTGTACCACGTCGATGGCGTATAAAAGTAGGCGATCGATGTCATGTCACAATAGAATCTCTTTCTCGTGTTTTACTTCAGCACAGCTTTACTTTATCCTTTACTACACGACCCAAACTTGTTGGCTGAGATCGATACGGATTCCCTGTGGTGGTTCAACTCGGTAGCGACAACTCATATTACATACATTATATTTTAGTTCTATCCTGTTCCAACAATAACAGGAAAATTACGACCAGGACACTTTTAACCTTCACGTGTTTTTTATCCCTGAAGGATGGCTTTCCTGAAACATATGAGAACACTCGATGTACCTAAAAGCTGACTTTTAGAAGAAACCATTAGGCTGGCACAAACAATGCATACCGATTGACAATTTAAATTTATCAAATTCGATCAACGAATCACTCTGCTAGAAGAATAATTGATTGCATAGAAAAGGAGGAGAAAAAACCAAATTTGTAAAACCAAACTACAATTTGTATGCTTTCAAAATATAGCACTGAAACGGATGAAACGTATACAAACATCACTGCAAATAAAACACTAATCAACATTCAGCAGAATCTCCTTCAAGAGCGCGAAACTTTAAAAAAATCTTTCACGTCTCGGCGCTGATTTGGTTCCGTTTACATATTTTTTTGCATTCCTTCCGTCTTACTTGTTCCGTGGATTTGCCTCCCTTATATTTTTGTTTTGTTCTGTCCACCCCCAGTCATCTCCTTCCTCCCTTTTATGCCTCACCCATCTGGGGCTTCAAATTTATCACGGCTATTTATCGCTTCCAGGGAAGGAAGAAAGTACCACGCCGCCCCAGCGATGATCGCGCCACCGATCGGACCGGCGCGATTATGCAACAGGTTGTGAAATTGCTCCTGCCCTCCCACTCTGCTCCCTCTGTCCTCGCTCTCTCTCTCCCTCTCTCTCTCGTTCTCTCTCTCTCGTTCTCTCTCTCCCTGGTGCATCGCATGCAGAATGACGCAGCAACAGCAGTGGCGTCGGACGCAAACAAACCGAAGCGCGGTGATGCTGTTGCTGCACCGGAGAGGACGTGTCAATTCGCACGCATCATTTGATCCATTGTCGATCCTCGGGCAAACCTCGCGCTTTCCGCAACGTTCTGATCGTTTTCCACGCGTCCCGTCCTGCTGCCTGTATGCATCCTCTCCCTGCACTTGGCAGCAGCTGCCACTGGGAGAGAGAGAGAGAGAGAGAGAGAGAAAGAGAGAGTATTTAATGGGCTGCACTTGTCGATATGACGTTCAATGGCCGAATCGCGGAAAATGTGACAAAAGCGAGACGGGGACGAACGCGAACGCGAAAGAAGGGGCGCGAATATGGGCGAAACACTACAGCAGAATATTGCCCCTGCCCGCGTGTGTGTGTGTGGGGAACGAAGCAGAGAGAGGGAGAGTGAAAGAGAAGGAGAAGAGAAGAGAGAACGAAAGAGAAGGACAGCGAGAACGAAGAGTTACTACCTGCAAATGACTTTGCCCACAATATAGCCAAGTCAAACGCGGCGCGCCACCAACGAGAGTGATGTGTGCGGGTCGTTGAACTCTGGCGTGTATTCCTCTCTCTTTCACACTGCCCTGTCTTCCTCCTTCCTTTTCGTTTCTTCGCTTTCCCCTCCCCGCCCGTTCTCGTTTTATCTCTGGCGCAGCACACGCCGGCCACTGTCCCACTCCCCTTCCCGGCCGGTGGGAGGAAGGGAGCAAAGGAAAGAGACGGAGAGGGGGGTGGGGGCTTATGCTCCACGCGTATGAATTCCGACTTTGCCCTCTCCCATACCGACCGCGGCCCCCTCTGGTTCGGCGGGTCGCACTATTGCTAGGTTTACGCTCACTTTTCATTCCCACTCTTTCCGAAGGCAGCCCCACCCCTTCCGCCCTTTCCGCCCCACGAATTTCCCTTCCGCCTCACCCGGGGGGAACGGCCCCATCATAGTGGGATGTCTTCCTTCTGCAATGGCTTTAAGCCGCAGCGCCCGCCGCTGGGCCATTCATTTTTCTCACATGCCCTCTCGCTCTCGCGGTGTTTACTTTCTTCCTCTTTCTCTCCCAGTGCGCCTTTCTCTTTCGCACCAAGGGCAGGCCCCTTCTACCGTATCCCCCGCGGACAGGGGGGACTTTCTTTCCCACATCGATCCATTTGGGGATGCAACCCCGGCTTTGGACGGGGTTTTGATCACCTTTCGGGGTTTCTTTTCTTTTCGGGGGGTTGGTTAGCAACGTTTTGCTTCACCATATGATTGCGACAGTGAAGCAAGGAATGGAAAGCGGTCCGGTCCCTTTGTTGGTAACAGTGTAGTTGTCCGCTTCTAGCGCCGGATGGAGACGGCGGGGGCTCGTTAGGACGAATGGTTGTCTATTTTTTATTTACCCTCCCATTTGTTTATCCATTTTATTATTCGGCTACATCCATTGTTACGAGTCATAAACATTTTTCTTATCACTAGTTCAGTGATTGGAGTTCCTGTTCAGTAACCTATAATTGTCACCATTTCATTCCTTTTCATTCTTTGGACGTTTTCGGTTTATAAAAACCAAATGCAGAGTTTAGAAGGAAAACAAATTTTCCTATTAACAAAAGATGTCCCGAACGAATCCAGTCGCTGAATAAAGGAGCACTCCCATTCCGCCCAAGAAAAGGGACCGCGACACGATGGGCTGGCAGAAGAACACCCTCGCCACCCCCCTCTGCCAGTCTCACCCATCCCCCAGCGCCAGTTCATTTTTTGTTGTTGCTAATTTGGAAGTAAACCAGCCTCCATCCATTGACCCAACCCTGGCGCAGTCGGTTTGATCGACCACCCATCACAGGCAGAACCACACCCGTTCCGACACCCGTCAGCTCATCAAAACTCTCTTCCCCCGCCGCCGCACACACCCCTCCCGAAAACGCAAGGGCCGCGGCCGCGAGGGACGGCTGCTGCTGCTGCTGCTGCTCGATATTATTTAACAAGCGATATCAACATAAAACAGAGGGCAGAGCAACAAAAAAAAAAAAGAAATTATGAATACAGAAGAAGAAAAAAACATATATGAACAAATACACACTTATGTGTCTACATGTGGATTTTTTCCCTTTCGTTCTTCGTCGATCGCCTTCCCCGTCGTGCCACGGCAACCCTGTCCTCCTTCTCCTCCTCCTCCTCCTGTTGTCGGGGGGTCGTGCTTCCTGTGACGTTTTTCTGGCTCCTCGTTTTTGTTTTTTTTCCTCCGCCTCTCTTCTGTTTCTGCGTTCGTCACTCCTCGGATTTCATTCCCTTACGGGTGAGTTTTTCCGCGATCAGCTCGATGACTGCTCCGCGCCGTATACCTACCTACATACCGCAAGCAGCCTGTGGACTCGCCTGTTCATATTCGCGAAGGTCTCCCGTGGTCGTGTGCCGCGTTCGGTCGCAAGTGATAGTCGATCGCATTCGAAGTACCCCGATCGGTTGTTAAAGTGCTGATTTCGAAGCTGTCAAAATGAAATGACAAAACCTTTTAGGATGTTGAAATGTAGGAAATGTGGAATACTTTGCGACCTTTCCGGAGCGGTCTCGCATACATCTGATCCAATTTAGGGGAACATCTGATCGCAACTGCCTATTATGTCCCCACACTAACTAAACAAACTCCAAATATTTTGTATTGTTCTTGATTGCAGACTCTTAGGAACTTTTTATACCTGTACCTTGAGGTATCCGCCACTCTCTGCCGAAGGGTCTATCTGGAATTCGCGAACCTGCGAATGAAACGTTTTCATGTTGCTTGCGAAATTAAAACATTTTGTCTGTCTGTTTTTTTAAAATCTAATCTATATTCCTAAGGCATGCGCCAAAGTTTGAACTCTAGACACCCCGTCCAAGGTTTCACCGCGGGAAACAACACAGATCAGGGAGCAAACCGGACTGACCGCCAGCGAATGGGTCCCGGAGAAGATCGCACCCGGCCGATCGGTCGCAGTCAGTCGACGGAATAGATTGAACCCATCGCTGGACCCGGCCGGACGATGCGGGAGCCACGGCGGGACGGAAGATGAGCCACCCGAACAAGAACAACCCCCGAAATAGGAAAGACGTCCGGGGCATTTCTTCAGCGCGTCGGTGAAGAAGGTCGGTGTCGGTGCAGCCGAAAATGGACTCAAAACCGGCCCAAAAAGGTGTACAAAAAAAAATAAAAAAAAAGAATCCGAAAATCGCTCGCAATAGTTTCACGCCTAAAAACCGAATATTGTTGCAACGTTCCCTAGCTCCCATGCGATTTCGATTGAGGATTTGGGGAGCTCTGGCCTGGGTTTCTTCGTTCTCTCTTCATCCCAACCCGCCCTGTGCTTTTTTTCTTCCTTCGGAATTAGTTAAACGATCGTGACCTACGATTCGCGGACTTTCGCGACCGAATGACGCTCGCGGATGGGAAATTTCGAAAATGGTTCGAAATTTTCTCCGGGGCATCTTTCTGGATGAAACCAGTTCGATTACTGTATGTGTGTGTGCATGACGGTGTGTGTGTGTTTATTCTATTTTTTGCTGCCGTTGGTCCCCCAGTTCGCGGGAGCATTCATAGGCGAATCTTCGGTGGACACATCGTTGGTGGCGAACAGTGGAAGACGCAAACTGAACCGAACAAACCAGAAGAAAGAATGGGAGAAAAAAAAGTGTATCTTTTAGCCGTGTCCGAAAATTCGTGTGTGTGTGTGTCCGAGTCCGTGCGCGTGTCGTTGACCTTTGGTGCGGACTTGCGCTTGATACGGCGACTAGGCGCCACCTAGTTTGGCTGCGCAGACCGGACCAGACGAGATCAGACCAGACCGACGGAACGCGGCCGAATGCAGATGCGCGGAGGGCGGAAAGGATTAAACGTTTGATTTACTGGCAGGAGGTAGGCACCTTCCGATACCTGCCGGACGATGCACCGACTGCGGATCGGGACCGGGGCAGGCGAATTTTTACACATTCCCATCGAATGTTGCTTGTTTTTCGATGAAGGCGGCACAAAACAAAGAGTCCTTGAACGAAGGATTGAGCTCTTACCATCTAGTTCCTCGGGAATGTTTTCATTAACTATTTGCTAAAAAATATTTGCTTAGTATATTCTGTTTAATAAACTTTTGAGTTAACAAGGTTGGCATAATTAAAACTACATTATATTCAATACGAGTACGGTGAACTAAATCCGCAGGATGTCTATAATACTTATACGAAATAAATTGCGCCCCCTTTTTCTCCATCACGCATATTTAATCCGATAATTTCAAATAGTAAGCGTCCAGTAACAGTTTCAATGTATTAAGGACAAAAACAAGAACAATAAATGGCCACCCTTCCTCCGACTCCAATGCTATCGAAACATGCACCAGTTGATCAGCATATACATGTGTCTAAGGGCAGAAATTGTCCCCTCGATCAGCATAATTGCTTTATCGCTTTGAAAAACAAAAAAAACCCTGCTGTTGCTGCTGCTGTTTTGCGAAGCATTTTACATAATTTATGAGGAACTACCCGAAGCATAACGAACGCCCCACGACAGCTTATCATCACATTCACAGATGGTAGTGCAGCGTTGATGATAAGCAGCGCCTGAAAGTGGAACTGCATCCACCCATCAACCAACACATACACACACACACACACGCACGAACGCACGCTCGGAAGTGAACACATGCTGCTGGCGCGGTTGCGAGTGGTTCCCGGTCGTTGATCTTCGACTCAGGGGCTGTTGCCTGGTCCTCACGACATAATCGCAATATCATGCGTAATCCATTATGAAATATGCGGAACTGAGTTCGTCTTTGCCCCCGGGGAGGATGTCAACGAGGGGAAGGTGTTGATCGCACCCAAAACACTTGACCCTGTCCCTGCGAAACCCTCGGAAAAAGTGTTGATGAATGTTGACGTGGAATTTGCGTTGAACGTTTGAATTTGGGAATAAAGAAAAAGAAGAACTTTAAAAATATTAGAAGTACAATCTCGAGCATTGGATTCTATTTCAGGTTGTAGCATTTTAATGCTTAGTTTGATTCAGCCAATGGAATGGATGTTTTTTAGTTCCAGTTTGTACCAAAATATATTTTGCATGCCTTTGCTTTCCATATTTGACTGTTCTTTCTTGGATCTTCAACAAACATTAATCTTTCTTTTCTTAACCCGTGCGGTTACAAGGAATGCTTCGTGAATTAGTTAGGAGATTAGGACAGGTAGGGCTCTTACCTGTTATCAGTTTACCACACGGTATTATTAGTTATACAAAATTCATGTTATGCAGGCCATGTGGTCCAGATAACTTAAATACATAAATAAATTAACCCACCAACTCTTTTCTCATCTTCGTTTTTAGAAATCATTCCATGAATAATTAATTTTAAATTGTTGTTGAAAAAGCTGAAAAACACGATATTTGATAGCTCTATTTTATCCTCTCGATGTCTTGTACAACTCACGGATCGCTTCAGTCGTATTTACGTTTCCTTTTCTTGTTTGTTTCCGAGCGAACTTTACGGCAAACAAAACATGCAAAAATCGGTGGAAGAAGAAACAAGACACACGATCAGCTCGACCCCACAACAGTCCACGGAAAGCCCACAAGAGTGACCTAGTTCTGCGGTGCCCACACACACCTTCCTTCTCTACCAACACGCTTGATCCTTCCGCGTTCCACTCCCCCACCACACGCGGTTCCAGCAACCATCAGCGGGTCCCAAAACATTGATGTAACACCGGCGGAGGGCTTGCGGGCGGACGGTGGGTGTTCGCGACACCTGCCGCATACAAAAAAAAAAAAAAGGAGCAGCCAACAGAGGGGGGGAGTAATAAAAACCTAGCCTGCGCCGGACTAGACTAGGGGCCCACGCGTGCGTCCCCACCCGTCTTCGTGCCGGCTTTCGGATAGTGTGACAGCCGAACGAGACGTCATCAGCTGACAGCCACAGCCCGCGACACACCAAACCCGAAACGGGCGAGCAAAACAAATCTGACGTCCAGCTCCGCCGCGTTTCTGTGTCTGTGAACGCTGTACCGCGATCGTGTGTTCCTCTCGCGGCGTGCGCAGTGAGTGCGCGATCGTTGTATGTTGTGATGAGCATAAAGCGATCGCGACGATCGCGATTCTGAGTCACGCGCGTGCCCGAGAGTGAGACTCCACCTCCGCCGGGCTGCACACCGCGTCCACCCTTCCAGTCAATCACCCCCACCCAGTCGCGTCACCTTCATCAGATGATGAAGGTGCCGTACCGGGCCGGCTCCCTTAGTCGCTCTCTCTCTCTCTCTCTCTCTCTCTGTGTGTTTGTCGGTCAATGATCGACATCGAAAATAAAAATATCTACACACATCCACCTCGCCTCGATCTTGAACTTTTGGAAGCGACTTTGCGCGGTCGAACCAATGCCGCCACCGACCCTCCGCACCATCACCACCACCGGGTGTGCGGCGCCCGGCGGCAGCTGTTACTTGCTGCTACTTGCTTCTGTGTATATTGCGCGTTTCTCGTCGTCGTCGTCGTCGTCGACGTTGGGGTCAACCGTCGCGTGGTGTGTCGCCCCACCGAGAACTGCGCGGTGTTGTGCGAACTACTAAAACAACACACGCACACACGCGGTGTGCCCTCTCTTGCACTCGCATCCGGTGGGGCCGGGGGGGAGGGTGGTGGGGGGTAGTAGTGGAGGCTTGAAGTTCGCGCGATCACGCACATATGAGCCGCGCGAGCCTTGAAAATGTCACTGCCACTCTTCCTGGGCGCGATGACGTGTGTGACGTCGAGATATTGATACTCACCCTAGCACCGAACCGAACGAGAAGAAGAGAGAGAGAGAGACGGAGAGAGAGAGAGAGGGAGAGAGAGAGAGAGAGAGAAGGAACACGATCGCGAGTCAGTTCGATCGGGTCGGTCTGGCTGCAGCAGATCGCAGAAGCAGAAGGCGCATCGCGCACTCGAGTTGCTTATTAGATTCCTTCGCCACAGTCGAAAACAAACCGAACCGAACACGCGTTCGTTCCCCCTCATCAAACGCCTATTGCGCACAGACACCCACACACACACACGTGCTGGTGTGTTTTCCTGTTCCCATTGGTTTGCCGTGTCCCCAAGGCGAACCGGCGGCGATCCGCCCCACAGGTCCCCGTCATGGAGTTCGAGGCGGGGAGTTGCAGCGAATACCAAATGACACAAGCAGGAAGCGGTGACTCTCCGTGAGGTTTTTTTTTTCGGTCGATCGATCGGTGGGTCGGTGCCCGGTGGTGGCTCAAAGCTGCTGTTGCTTTTATTTGGCGGAAGAAGGGCCATAGAATGGCGCAACCGAAACCCGCACGCGCCGCCGAAATGATGTAATGTCCCCCCGGGTTGGCGGATCAAAGGCAAACGACCACCGCCGACATGTGTCCCCGTGGGGAAATGCACATGCGCTGGAACGATCAGCTGCCTTAAGGAGGAGGAGGAGGAGGAGGAGGAGGAGGAGGAGGAGGAGGAGGAGAAGGAGGGCATGTGTGGGGAAGGGCCGGGGGCAAACTGTTGAATGGGGAAAGCCAATCATCGATATGGCAGCAGGGCTGCAAGTGGACATTCGCTGTGACGAAAGGGGTGAAGGACATTTTTCGGATTACCCAACTCAACTTCAATGCAAAACACGGGCTACTTGGGTTTTGTGTTTTTTAAATAGATGTTTTTATATGATTTTCTGCAATAATATGTTCAACAAATATTCATAATAATAGAATAATATAAAATAAAATAATAATGATAATAATCATCATTCCGTTTCCGTGTTTTCCTTGCCTTGAGTGGCGGTCGATCGATTGGTTTTTTGTTGAGGGTGCGCACCCTGTTTGTGTTTGAGGAATCTCTTCTGTTTATGTAACCCTGTCTATGTACTGATCCACTGTTGTTAGATTAGACCTGCTTTCTATAAAATGGTTCGAACTTGGGTTTTCCCGGAATAGTTTCTTCGAGTTTTCGTTTGTTTGTTTTTCACGATTGTTTGCTTTTTTTTTTGGCTAGGAAACTTTTTCAATATTGTTTGTTCCACTTACACGTGGAAAAAACGAAGCACATAATAATAATAATAATAATTAAAATACAAAAAAAAACTCCTAAGCAATGGCGAAGCGCACATTTCCCGACCGCTGGGCGGTGGGAGTTGGAAAACGCCGAAACATCTTCCGCCCCCAAAACACCCCCGAGCGGGAAGGGGAGAGGGGGTGCGCGTTCGCCACGGTTTGCTTACGTTTGTTATTGGCAGTTTGGAGGCTGATCCTCTACCACGGCGCCCCCCGTCCCGTCTACAGCTGATGCTGGTGGACGCCGTGCAGTAGCAGCAGTATGTTTCCGCTGGGTTTTCTTGTGTTGTTCACAAAAGTAAAATAAACGGGGGTTTGGGGGGGGGGGGGTGGGAGACGAAGAGAAGTGCAGAAAAACTCTTTCCCCCGTGGTGGTTTTTTTTTATCTTCCCCGAGTTTAAATCGTGTCTAAACGTAGTTAAATAACGCCCCTTGTGTTCGTCGACGCCCCCCACCCTCCTCACGGGCAGGGTGAGGGGTAGGAAAAGGACGTACAGAAAAGTAAGGCAGTAAAGTAGTGCTCTTCTATTCCCGAACTGAACAAGTCGTTTGAACAAAAAAAAACAAAGATAAATGGGCAGTGTGTAACGTCAGAGTCCCTTCGAGAGAACCGGAGAGGGCTTTTGTTTTTGTTGCAAGAAAGTATGAGAAGCTTTTCCGACACTTTTGTTTTCTCCGACAAACTAATACTAGCGGCAGCGGTAGTTGAAGTAGTTTTACACAAATAATAATTTTATTAAAGTAAGTAATAATGATAATAATAGTAATAATAATAATAGTAGTAGTAGTAGAAATAAAAGTAGTGCAGTGAGTAGTAGTGAAAAAAAAAAACACGCAGTTAAGGCACTAGAGACTCAGATCGGAGCGCACTTTAGACGAGGCCGTAGTAGACCAAGACCGTAAGACCGATGGGCGACGCGCGGCCTCGGGTGGGGAAGCACTACTTCCGGCTGTTCCGGCGTGACATTGATTTTGGACTACTGAATCTTGCACTAGGCCGGGGACGGGGCGGAGGGCCCACATCCCACTTCCTAGTAGATCGGGTGAAAAAAGGACACAAAAGTAGTAGTTACAGTACTTAGCTTCCCGCTGCGCAGCTGGCCGCTCCGGAAGTTCGGGAAGCATCGCCCTACCGAGGGCGAACGGGCGAGCCACCCACTGAACCACCAACCAGTGCAGTTTTCATCCGCCTCCGCCGACAGCTGGACGTCTCCTCGCGGCCTCGGACTCTCCTCACTCGCGGCACGATGGTGGTAGTGGTGGTGGTGGTGCTGGCCATCGTCTCGCCTTGATCTGCGCCGGTGGGTGGTCGGTTCCGGGAGGTTCCGTGCGATCGGGTGCTGCTCTAATACGCTCAGTAAAAAGTATCACATTGTGCTGCTGTTTTCCATGAGAGAAATTCACGCCGAAACGATCCCTGCTCTCCTCCTGCTGCTACTGCGTCCCGGGACCGGCTAGTAGAGCCCGGTCGGGTCCAGGTTATGGCACATTACTCGCTGCTGCTGCTGCTGCTGCTGGTGCGGCAGCATCCGCTGGTGGTTCTGGAACTGTTGATGGTGGAACAGCTGGCACTGGGAGCGCTGGTCGTTCGAGGAGCTGCCCGGTCGCCGGTACATTCCGGTGGGATCGAGTTTGCGCACCATTTTTATGTTGGCCGTGCGTACGTTGCAGGTATAGGAGCGAGGCCGTAGGCGTAGAGCCGAAGTGTACACGGACACGGAAAACCACAAACACAAAGCGAGAGAGAGAGCGGCAGTGATCAGCTGATCGGAACGATGGCGCTATGACGGTGGGCTGGGATGCGCTTCCTTCGAGCAGCGACCAGAGAAGACACTCGCGACCTCTAGTAGTAGCCGGTGGGGTCCAAGATTTCCAGGGCCATGATGATCTCTTCTAAGTAGTAGGCTTGAATTTTACGCTCGTTTACGCTGGTGCTATGGCTGTTCGTTTTTGGGGTCACCGACACCGTCCGTCTCAGTAGTGACCGGTGGGGTCCAGCTTGCGTGCCATTTTAGCAAAAGTTTTCTTCAAAGTTCGAACGTTGTAAATACGACGGATCACGGTTCCTCCGGGGAATATCTCGTTCGGATCGCGCTTCGCGGAATGGGGACGCTAGACAGATTGGTCGTCCACTTCCTGCCTTCTAGTAGTGACCGGTAGGATCCAGCTTCATGGCCATTTTGAATCGAGTCGATTTTTTACTTGCAAACGAAACTATTGACACTCTTGGAACACACTTGGTTCTGCGGACAGTTCTTGGCACACGGGGAACACTTGCAACACTTGCGGTCGGATCACGAGGGTTTCTTCGCACGCTGTGTGAGTCCGTTCTCTAGTAGTAACCGGTCGGGTCGAGGATCGCCATTTTCAGCGAGTTGAGTTGCCAAAAAAAGTTCCGACAGAAAAGAAGGGAAAATGGCTCGAAAACGGCACAGAACGGAACCGAACTGAACTACGGCGAAGGTACCACGCGAGGGGCGTGTTGGAGAGGGAAAAAAAAAGACCACGATCGCTAGCGAGCGCTGATGCGAGAGACGACCTCACGGTAGCGACTGAACTTTGCAACTGCGCGGACGCCGGGACGGTCGCTGTACTACTACTCCGCGGTGGCGGCTGCTGCGGGTTACCCACTCTCGCTGAGTTCCAAAAACCGACGAGGGCCGATCGACGATCGCGAACGCGGACGGGATCGCGATTTGATCGTGTGCCGTGTGGAAAACCCGTGAGAATGAGTGCGACTGAACACTCACTGGAGATGTTGTCCGGCTGTGGAGCGAAGAAAGCGGCGATACTTCGTGGAAGGGCGAGATGTTGCTCACTCGACTGGCTACGTCGTTCTGACAATTCCGACCGTCCGTCCGATGCTCTTAAATCGAGCTCTCTCGCCGAGGCGTGCGGGCGCGTTTTTCCTGCTCGAACCCGCCCGGGGCCGGAAAACGCAAACGCACAACATACGGCGGCCTGTGCTCGAATAGAAACACACACAAAAAAAAAGGGAAAAAAGGTTACAGTCCGGCGGAAGAAAGCAGCACCCGCTCGGGGGCCCGGGGCGTACGGGCGAGTGAGCGAGTGAGTGAGTAAGCGTTCCCTCTTCGGCGGGACAGGGAAAGCATCGTGCGATCGTCGAACGAAGCGAGAAGGCGAAACCCGGGTGTGTGTGTACCGCAGCTGCACGCCGTCAGCAGCAATCCCGGCTGCATACACGCGGTCGCCTCTCTTTCCCGCGGCCGACCGAAATGCGATCGGCCGCATCGTCTTCCCGTTGCCGTCTCGCTCACGCGCTCGTGATCGCGCGAACATTAGATTCTAAGATTTTCGCTCGCCTCTCCCTTTCCCCGGCCTCTTGCCGGTAGCCAGCCTTCTGGCCGTTCTGGCGAGGCTCCTTGCAGCCACCAGAAGGGAAGAAAAACATCCCCTTTCCTTGCACCTTCCACGCACCTTCCGGCGGCGAACGGATCGGATTGTATGTGTGTATCGCCCGGGTGGTGTGTGCGTGTGTGGCTTCTGTCGGGATCGGGACGGAAGATTCTGATTCGTCCACCCGTGCCAACGGGACCGGATTCTAGGAGGAGTTTCTTGTTCTGTCTCGTCTCCGTTTTCTTCTCCTGCAGGCTTGGCCCGAAAAAAAACCACCCCGTGCCTAATGCGCAGCTGCGCTACCTGGTGAGTCCTTTTTCTACCAACTGGCCCGGTGGACGGGGCACGATCGAGGATTGGATCAAGTTTCGCCGCCAATCGCCAGTGCGCGGTGGTGGGGACTTTTTAGAACATAGTCTAATCATTCTGTTCTAATGATCGGAATCGGAAGCAGATGGCTAGCGGAAGATGCTGCAACAGGATAGGGTGTTAGACCCGGGGGCGGGAGGGGGAATTTTGGGAGAGCTTTTTCCGGGAGCAGCGTGTTTTTTTTCTTTCCTCCTAATATTGCTGGTCTTGAAAGATGCACCGCTTGTTTTTTTTTTCTCTCTACCCCTAACATCCTTTAATGTGAGTTCTAGGTAAATTACGTTTGGTTCTGGAAAAAATCATCGAACGCGAATTGTAACGGTTTTATGATTCAAAATCATAACTGCAACTGTTGCGTTGCGCATGCATATCGAATGGAATGCTATTGCGCACGCAAACGCTTGCTCATTGCTACCCCTGCTGTTAGCTTCCCACCCACCCTCCTACCACCAGCATGGATGACGCACGGATGGATTTGTGTCGAATTGCGTCGAACTGCTTGTTTTTTGGGTCGTTTATAGCAAAAACCTGAATCCTCCCACTGCACTGCGCCGGACTTTACCCGTGACACTTCCCGAAGCGCGTCGCGCCGAAGAAGACGGAAAGAACACCCCAACTACGCCACTGCTACCCCCGTGGGGCCGAAAACCGGGTTGAAAGTAGGCCATGAAACTTATTCACTAACTCTTCGTCGTCACCGCTCGGTCCGGCAGTGTTTTATTACCCTCCCTCTTGGGAAAAGGGGGAATTTTTAGGCGGGCGTCTTAATTACTTGGTAAATATTTACATAGCTCAGATTTTTAGCTCTTGTGGCAGACACACTGATTGCCGTGCGCGATTCTGCCAAATAGTCCAGCATAGGCGAAAGGTAAACATTTTGGCACTCGATTTCTACTCTTTCACGCCTCCTTGGATCGAATTTACAATTCCCGGGTATTACGGTGCACGGGTATGGCCCCGAAATTAGAGGACAACATTGACCAACGACTTTTTGCTTTCGTTTACTGGAAACTATTAATGTTTTAGAATTGTCCGCTCGGGGTAGAGTTCCATTTGCCTACACTCATGCACCGTCAGGTAAAACTAAATATCCATTCCAACAGTGCGGTTCTGCCAATTTTAGTGGAATTCGCCATTTCACCCTCCACGAAGGTCTAACCTTCCAATGACACGGACTTCTGGCCCAGTTTTTGAGGCGGGAGTCACAGAATGTGCACAACCCCGGGCGAGGCAGGGAAGATGTGACACTCTCTCCAATCGGCCGCTGGTGGGGAAGGTGTGATAACCTGGGCCTGGAGACCTAACAAACAAACCGTCGCTGCACGGCAAGGTCGCAGCTGTCGGTGGCATTATGATAGCGTCGTCTGGTCCGAAGTGAAGTGAGTCCGAAGCCCACCCTGGTCAATGTCACTCCCACGCCCTCACGCCACACGCAGGAACTACATACGTGCAAAACTCTGGCGGACGGAATTCCTGCGACCCTTCGAGTGGCACATTTTCCCATGCATGCTACCTGTGGGGGCGGGGTGACGATAACACAGCACCCGAATATGGTGCAGCGGGCCATCCGGTGCCCAAAACTTCTACCCGTCGGGCTTTCCAGGGTTCTGCGCCTCGCACGGAAACGATGGTCCGGCGTGTCAATATTTTGATTGTCGACGTCGAGCAATGCGAGCAATGGCACACGAAGGCTTGGGCGACGAAAACAAAAGAACGGCCCGCCCCGAGGAGGACAATAACACACCGCCAAGAAGCATAACAAGATTTTGTGTGTGTTCCGTGGACAACAAACGCCCAGATTTACTGGCCCATGAAATAGCCCTCATTTCCTTATCTATGAAGAATTGGCTCCGAGTACCTTTGGTGAAATGGAGGAAGAAAGAAATAAAAGTTCACTTTGGCGACGATGGCATATAAACCTTTCTTTTTGCTGTGTGTCGTAATTGTTCTGGTTCTCGTGCGCAACCCTTAACCCTTTCAGCCGCCGGAATTCACCTGCCAAAAGGGGTAGCAACCCTTTAAGCAACCTGCTTTCCCTTTATAGTCGTAGTTATACATATTGATTATGACAAACTTTGCTCGATTTTATGGCCACCGGTGTAGCCCAAAATCTCTGTTAACGATTACTTTTACGGCTGCTCGGTGCCCGGACAACAATTGTTACCTTAGGACTGAACGCATTCGAAAGGGTTAGTCGTTCCTGGCCAGCACGTTGCCACTCGTTTAGTGGAGGCTTTCGTTTTTATTTCTCGTGCATGCCCTTGCCCAAATGCAATCGCAATCCTTTCGTCTTCCGGTGGAAGCAGTACAGCTGGAAGAAATGTCCCTACAATGAATAGTTGTGGAGTGATTCGATCCTAGTTTACGATGATCGTTTCCCACCCCTTTTTTGTTTATGATCTGCACCGATGATTGGAGGGATTGTTCGTACATTTTTGTCGAAGAATTGTTCGTTTATTTTTGTTGCTCGTTTGTTTATTACCACGAAACAGAAAAAGAAACATTTGAAACAAACAAAACAAATCGAACTGTCCAAGAGCAGATTTTTCATTTCAATTTCAATGTTTCAAATTGAACTCAGAGAAAAAGCTTGTTTGATATTTCGATTAATCAACTGAGAGATGTGGTTTTCTAGCATTCACGATCATCTATGATCACACGTTAAACTTATATTTGAGCATAACTTTTTTTAAACAATGGTTTGATAACATTGAATTCCAAATGTCATACAAAACTGATGATGGAATTGAAAAGCTGATGGTTCAGTTCATCGATCATCTTTAAATCCAGAATCTTTGTAAGTGGATTTTGCAGCATTTTCGTCTTCAGCTTCGAACGCCTCTCTCTAATATTGCGACACCATAATGGATGCTCCTACAAACCTGCTCTCCATTACTATTCACTTATATAAATAGATCAAACAAACGCTTCTGGACACCCCACGAATTTCCATACACCCCGGCGGTTCTATGCTAAATCATTCTAAAAGGCAACGGACGCACAAACATTGCGAGACGCTGGAGCGTACACCGACTCGTCGCTTGTAACTATGCGAAGTTCCACGTGGGAATCCGCTCGTCATCCACCACCCCTGTCCGACCGCGCGCCACTCGGCAACGCGTCCACCAGTCGTCTTCGGGATGGCACGATTCTCCGGGACGCCGGGAACCCGCCGCCAGGTTCGCCCGTCTAATGGGCGTCTAGTCAGAGTTCATTCACCGTGTCCTCATTTCGGGGTTTGCTTTTCGCGTTTTCTTTCGCGCGCGCCCGTCCACCACCCAGCGGCAGGCCGTGTGGGGGGAGGGGGGGGGGGCATGCGTTCTCTTGGGTGGGGGCCCGGGCCCGGGGCAGCTCGGCCTCACTCACGCTCGATACGTCCGTCTGCCGTTCTGGCGATCGGGCTCCCGCCGTTTCCGTTCTGTGCGAAAGAGTGTTCGGTTCGCTCGAAGGGAGCTTCGGTGGAGAAAGGGGGCAGAATTCTCTTATTTTTATGACCCAAATATTCCCCTCGAGAAGGGGGCGTTGAACGAAGAAAGTTCTCAATCCGCTAGTGTGTGTGTGTGTGTGTGTGTGCGGTCAGCGAGAAACTTTCATCTCATTGCTAATTCCTGCCGAGTGCCAAACCGAAATCACGAACTCGACGTTTCGTGGCTGAAGAAACTGCACCAAGCCGCAGAGAGGTAACTGTTTGATTGCTTCCTAGAATAATTCCAGTCTTACAGCCAGTCCCTCCCCAATGCCGCCAATTACATCTACACCGACCAGCAATCAGCTGGCAGCCGGACGCACCGGCGATAGAATAGGCGCAAACGGGGCGCACTGACGGCGCATTTCTAACGGTTTCCCATTCGGCTTTTTAATCCGCAAACCTAACGGATCGATCGCGGGGATGATTATCTCGGGGATGATCCATTGCGCGGACCGGTGCACCTACCAGCGACGCTTGAGACGAGAGAAAAAGACCCGCGGAGAAGAAAGAGATGGCGAGAGAAAGCGAGAGAGGAAGAGGTCACGTGTCCAGTTTGGTGGAGTGAAGCGCAACAGAAAACCAAATCGGATGCTAATAGCCGCACCGTAACCGTTACGCCGACAGAATTCGCGCCGAACCGAACGCTCCGTGGCCGATCGAGCAGCGGACACACAAAAAAAAAAAAAGACCCATTGTAACAAGATTGGTGGATGCCGAAGAAAGGTACCGAAGCAACTAAACTTACAACGCGTGGGGGAATAATGGACTATTCAATTCTTCTAGAACCGCCTCCGGGACGAACCGGGAAAACCGGGCTTTCACCAATAAACCGCTAAACCGGTACGGCAATTGTGTGACTCTCTGGAGAAAGGGGGGTGAACGGGTGGCAAGGTGCCTTCCATCAAAATCCCGTGAACGTATGGTCATTACGAATTCTGGCCAACCGTGGGCTGGTTTCTGAGCTCGCCACTCGATCGAGGGCACGATGGAGCACCGGAGCGATAGCGTATGATCCTGGTCGCGCAAAACGTCCGATGCGTATGACTCCCTGGCGAAGCGCTCGACGGTGGACAGGGGACGGTGCGGTTGCGTGCAAGCCAGCACGCGGCAAACATTATTACTCACTCCGGGGTGGAGCAAGTGATCGGGTGGTGGTTGGGAACGCGGTAGAATATTTGAATAACGGTCAACCTACTTTCTACCGATGGAGTTGCTGCCTCCCGCGACCACGTTTTGTGCGGAACGTCTTTTGCGCAACAAGAAGTCAACAAGCGATTAGGAATGATTCGCACTATTCCAATTTATTTGTTGTTAACTTGTTTATTTGTTTATTTGATTCAGACTTTGCCTAAAGTTCACAGCACTATAATAAAGCCATACCAACTTGGAAAAAGTGCAAAATCTCACATGATAGAACGTTCAATAAATCAAAAACGAATAAAAAAAAAGGAAAATTGTTGATCAATGTTTGAGTAAACTTACGTTTCGGTTAAACGGAAAACGACAGCAAAATCGGTTCATTGTATTTACATACCCCTAAAATTCGCTTCTAACAAGAAAGAAAAGATGTTGTTGGAATGTAATGAAACAAATAGAGAGTCGTCAAATTCGTCGTAACTACCAAAAAAACGTCAAACAAACAAACATTGCGCTTTCAAGAACCGAAAATACTAAGTGTATCAACGGACGCTGAACGGAACAAAAGTCTGTTTACTACCACAGCAGCATTGTGTGTAGTATGTTTGTACGTTCGCCTAAAGTTGGCTCAAACATTTGTTCGTTTCGAAGTGTATCATAATTAAAAACCTACCATAACGGATTGAAGACCTCCGGTTTGGAAACAACTTCACTAAAGGTTCAGCTACGCCCGGGTTGGCATCTAAGTGTGAGATTTTTTAGCTGACTTAATAAACAACGGCCACGGGCGGGCGTCATTTTCCCAGCAAAAAAAAAACAACAATAAATTAAAACTAAATCATCCCACGGAACCCACGGAACGAAGAAGCCATTAAATAATGACACTGTTTTGTAAATCTGCGCACTCCACATCCATCCGGGTTTCCACGGGTTTCCCGCAAGCTGAGTTCTAGAAGAAACCTATTGTTTTTTGTTGCCACCGTTAGCCGGGCCCGGTACTTGCTTAACACATGGCAGATCGGAGTTTATGCAGCGGTTTAAACAGCCTGTTCCTGTTATCCGCTTGCCATCCGATGTGATGCAAATGAGCCAGCCCGCTACGAGGGCCAGGGGCGGACGATAAACAAACGAAACCTTGTCGCCCTCTGTCCTGGGAGAAGGGAAATTGGACGAGTGAGGGAAATTGGAGGGATGATTGCGAACCGACGGAGCGTGGACGGAGAAGAACTCGAGCTCGCCGGGTCGTACCGTGTCAGCACAATTTCTCTCGCCGGGTTTGCGTCGCGTCTTTTCCGAACCTGGGTGGCGCAAAGGCGTCTTCCGCGTCGGCTGCGATGTTGTGGATAACATTGGACGAATGTTTATGCTGCTTAATCGGAGGGGTGGGCACCGGTTCCCGGAACTGTGCGCTACAGTTTAAGATGCTCGCACACGAACAAACAAACGCCTCGCCTCGTGGGACGACAATACGATTGTTCGGGAGGCGACATGGACCCTGTGGCTACTTTGATTTACTGTCATTGAATCGGATCTTTTGGCAGGCGACAAAGCCGGGCGACGAGCGGAGACCACCGTAACCGTAACCCCAACGGCAATCAATATCGAGTATCGGGAGTCAGCTAATTTTCCACCGGAATGATTCAACCACCGGAGAGTGTTGGCCGCTGCCGCAGCGAGAGAATGAATCACGCAGACCATCGCGCCCCGTTGAACGATAAAAGCGGATATTGTGAAATTGGATTACGTGCGACGACGTGGGGCAGCTGACACATCGGCGCACCGGATCGCCACGGATCACCCGATCCTGCCGGTCTGGCTGGACACCGCAAATGCAAGCATGGTTTTTCCTAGGAAATGGTGGACGAACGAAAGGAGCAAAGAAAAGAAGAGGAAGCACCAGAAAGGAAATGAAGCATACTTGCTTATGCTAACGAAAACTGAAAACGAAAGCAAAAAAAAAACGGAAAACAGGAATCAAACCCCGGCTACAAACTCACGGGCTTCCCAACTTACGCCTAAGTGTGATGGTCATGCACTTACGCGACATAGTGTAGGGTGTGGGTTTTCCGCGAAAATCGGTGCCATCCGGTGGTCTGCGGTAGTTTTTTCTAAGTTTCATTCATTCATTTTTGCGTTATTTTTCTTCGCTTTCCGCTCGACAGATTCCCTCCCCCCCCACCATTTGGGCGCCAGGAAGTCCGGGACCTTCGGTCGCCAAAGTGGAAGCGCACACGCAGCGCAAACTGTGTTCGACAGCGGTTGGCTAGGTGGGCTTCTATGCTCAAGTCAAACTATCCACTCCGTCTATCCGATTGAAGGGAATTGCATTAATTATATACATGATCCGTTTAGTTTTTAAGAAATAACTTCAGCGATGAAGAAAAATACAACTTTTGTTGGGCTCGATATATGTTTTACATTGCAGCAGCCCCAATCAGTTGCTCGGTTGATTCAATTAGATCTCATTTGATATCACCTCAACTCAGGAATCGGACAATTTAAATCATAACTCATCCGCAGTACAAATTTCGACTGCTTTGGAATCGTGTTTATTTAAGAAATGATGAGGGATCGTTTTGGCCACCACGCAGTTTACATAAAAGTGGTTCGTAAATGCGTCATCCAATATAAACAAAACTCAATGGTGTAGTCAGCGTGTATTGATATCAAGCCTTGAAAGCTGTTTATATCTTTTACTGTTTTACAAACAACTAACATTGTTTCATAGACATTTCATAACATTTATGGTTAGTATTGAAGTGGTATGCTAACGCAAAGTAACTCAATGCTCTTGACCTTCGGAGTGTGTTTTCATCGTATAAATATAAATGTAATCTCTATGAGTGCTGATTTACAGGATATCGTTGTTTATAGTTGAAGTTAAATATTAGAGAAATACTCGAAAGGAAATGACTAAATTAATGAGCTCTTTTGCAAAGTAATGCCAACAATAATGCAAATCTCTTGAAATCACACACTGCAAAAATCATTTAAGTGAGCGACCATCATTCAGGCGCTTGCACCTGGAAACCTCGACATCAATTCACCTTCAAAACTTGACCGCGGCAACATGTCCCGTGCGCACCCATCCCTTCCAGTGGTGGTCAATTGTGAGCAAACAACAATGTCGCATCAATCTCCGCTCAAGCCGAGTCCAGCCGACGTCGGTCTGGAAGTGTCAATCGAATGGAGTGCGCTCGGTGGACAAGGGTCAGAGTTTGAACAAGGCAAGAGGGGGGGGGGGGGGGGGGGGGACCCCCAAAAAAAAAAAAAAAAAAA
>JAOEFI010003525.1:22356-39521 GCA_034621735.1 Anopheles plumbeus | reverse complement strand
CGGTGGCGACGATAGTAATTTCCCGCTGCTTAGGGACAGGATAATGCCAACAGTGCGTAGGAGGAGGAGGAGGAGGAAAAGGTTCCCGGGCGCACAAGCGACGGAGAACGTAAAAGAGAGAGAGAGAGAGAGAGAGAGAGAGAGAGAGAGAGAGAGAGAGAGAGAGAGAGAGAGAGAGAGAGCGATAAAAGGTTCTTGCTGCGCTGATGAACACATTCACGGTGGCGCGAAAGGTTCCCTGTGAAAGGAACTTGTCAATTCAGACAGTCCGTCTGGTCATTAGGTCATTTAAAAAAGTGATCATAATTCCTCCCTTTCTACCTACTGCTTAATGTTGTTCTTTCATCACATTATGTGCCTCAAAGTGTGAAACTAAATACTAATTGGCACTAAAAAAAAAAGCCAACACAACAATGAAACGATAAACCGATCGTGAATTTCCACCCGCTGACGGCGGTTGTATCGGACAGGTTTTCGTCATCGATCCATCGAACAGCGAACGGCTTCGTGATCGGCAAGATAGTAATGCGGATCTCTTCCGCTGGGGCGCAGTAACAAACATCAGCAGCAGGTTGCTTACCGCTTATGGCAACGCGACGCCCGGTACGTTTCGCGCCGGGGAAAAGTATTGGAAAAGCGCCCCGGTGCGAGCGAGAGAAGTACGGCGGGCAGAGCGAGTGGAAAAATCGGATCGCCGGATCTCGTCGGGGGATTTTCGAAACCGCGTTGTTTGGCTCGCATCGGACCCGAGAGATTCCAATCGCTCTCTCGGTTGGCGTGTCCAAGCCGTAGGTGGCCTGATGATGACCCCGCGGGGCAACCTGGGAAGGGGGAACCTCAGGGGGATGGGGGGTGCTGCGCCACGAATCCGGTGGGGGTATGCGCGAGATTGTAAAAACCGATTGTCATATCTAGATATTAAACGATGATGGACGTATCGAGCGAGCGCGAAAAGCGGACGAATGTATCGGTCTCTTTCTCCCCCCGTTCTCTCTTCTCTTCGATTCTCTATGAATCGATCATGGATCGGTTTCGATGCAAGAACGATGATGCGCTTCGGTTGACGAAATGATCGGATGCACAATTTAAAAAACCCAAGCAAATGCAAGAAGGGCTTCGAACTAAGGGCATGGTAAAGAACACGAAGCATCGTGACGCTCACAACGAATCAATTAAAACCCGTAAGTCATGCACCGAAAAAATAATGAAAGATTAAAGGAAGATAACTAAGGAAAGTCTGTTAAATTTAGAAGATTGTTACTTCTTCAGAGCAACAACACTCGAACAGGACGGAAGAAAAGAAAAACGATCGAGAGAACAAACAATAATAAAAGAGCATACGGTGGATTCGATCTGTTTCTCTCGTTCTCTCTCTCTCTCTTTCTGTGATCATCCGCGATCACATGATCATCTGCCATTTGAGCAGCTTTTTGGCAAATTGACGACGAACAGCGCGCGCGCGGGGTTGCTTTTAATGGTGTTGAGAAGATTGACGGTGACGATTTATTCAACCGCCGGCCGTGTGTCAAAGAAAACCAAGAAGGGTAGTGAGAAAGAGAAGAACAATGGGACAGTGGAAGAGCGATATTAGGGGCGGGTGGGAAAGAGAAGAAGAAACCGGCGGAACGCGTGTGCTCGAGCGCGTGCTCATCATAGGTGCGCCACGTTGCGAAGTTCCGCGCGCCGAAACGAAATTAAAATGGAAATCTGAAACGAGTTTCTGATCCGCTTCTGCTCCGCTTCTCGCAGCGGGTGATTGTGGCAAATTAAAATATTTCGGCATGCTTCTTGGCACCTGCATTAGGACGTTTTGATCCCCTTTGTCCATCCGACACTTTGAGCAGGCCCGCTGCAGCTGGCTTCCGTAGAGACGAAGATAAAAAAAACCAACTAAGTGATGCATAAAGCTGGTAAATTAAGTTTGGCCAAGAATTAGGTTGGAATTTTTATTCACGGACTTATGATATGGATGTTAATAGTATCGAGGTTTTTGTTAACCTCCGTAGTGCAAAAACTCCAGCAATGCACGGTAATGCACGTATCAATTCAACCCCTGATGCAGCTCGCCTGATCGTACGATTTCATTTTGCCTTCCAAAAGTTAATTCCAATAGTTCCCGAGGGCACCGGCTCATTGGCAAGATTGGCAGGTAAGGTGCTCCCTGACTGCATGTCTTCCACCCGCCGCTCACTGCAGGACCCCGATAAGATCAACGCACCGTGGCGACCCGTACCGGAGTTCGGGGTGCACACACAACGCAAAGGTTGCTCCAGACATGCGAAAAGTAAGTTCCCGGGTTTTCGGCCGTTATCTTTCGTTAGATATCGTATTTCAGGCTTCGGATCCCATCCCGTTCGGAACACCGCAAACCCCCCAAAAAGGATGTGAACCCTCGGTGCGCTCTCCGTCTCGTATCGCCTCACACACCTTCGTAGTGTTGGTGCAGAAGAAGAAATGTTCGTGCCCGAAAATGCAGACGCGGCCATCGTGAGACGAATTTTTCGGGGAGAACTGTTTCCTTTTGTTGTTTTTGTTTGCGTTCGGTGGGAGAGAAAGGGGCGGAATGGGTAGGGCATCGGCGACGAATGATCGCGATAAAAAGGCCTCTTTCAAAGCCCACCCCCACCCACGGCTGGATACCACCCCGCTCTTCATCGTCCCAAAAAAAGGGACACGTACTCGGTCTTTCGTGAGTTGCAGGATCGAACGTTCGAAACTAATCGAGTTCCACCACCGGCCATCGCACCGTCGGGCAGCAGTAATTGACGTTCGGCAAATGGACGCCCGGTGCTGATAGGGAGATTTGTTCGTTATCGGTCGTCGCCGCCAGGACCTGGGGCCTAGGGCCGGGTGGGTTTTTAGTCCGAACCGGCCAGCGATCGATCCGACTCTTATCGTGCTTGTTCGATCGACCATAAAAGCCATTCCGGACGTTTTGGGTCAAACCGGTCTAGCATTCCTGCGTTGGTGTGTTGCTGGGAATTGGGAGGAAAAACTTACCATCGAATCGCACAAGGACCGCCGCGTTGCTGAAGGAGTTTAGAAACTCCAGCATCAAGAGGAAATGCTACATAAAAAGTACGAACGGGATCTTCAGTTCCCCTGCAGGTGCACCTATGCCGAGAGTGCTCCACTATCGGGGAGCCATCAATCAAGGCCACTAGCAGGAAGGACGAAAAAACCACCCCCATTTTGGAGTGCACAACTCTCATGCAGAGTATCCGTCAAACTCAAGCCACCGTCGCTCGGGCGCTGCGATGCATGAGCTGCGACGGCATGCGGCACTCTACTCACCACCAACGACGAGCACACCACCAACACCAGCACATATCGATCCCGCCCTCGGTCCTTCAATAAAGCTCATTTTCCGAGCTCCGCACCGTGCGGCGATAGTTCTCTCCTTTGACAGGAAGGAAAAGGTGGGCCCCCCGGGGGGCCGTAGAGCGCAGAAGGCCAAAGGGTGGTATCATTTGTTTTGGCTAGAGAAACACCGCTTCAACAGCACCCAACCTCCCACCCACCGTCCCAGGATCCGTGCATGGCCCGATGGACGAAAGCGCCCCGATCAGGATATGGCGGAATGGAAAGATCGAAAGTTCCGATAGGCGAAGGCAAAAAGGAGGCTCTTATCTCCCGCTTTTCGGAACCCACCGCCTGCCCCCCTCGGTCGCTCGTCGGGGTCGCGCCCCGTCTTGTCCCGCGGAACGGCTGCAGCCGATGGAAAACTTCGTCCTTTCGTCCGCCGAGCGTTCGTTTGTTGCGAAGAGTGGAAGTGCGACCTGCACCATGTTGACGCCGCGAACTCTCCAGCCGGGCGCTGCACGCTTATCGCTGCCTGCGAGTTCGTGTCTGCTTTCCATTGCCTCGGACACAACCCACCCCCCGGCCCATCCCCATGCACCCCATCGAATGACCTGGATCCTGATTGATGGAAACTGATAACGATATTATTATATTTTACAACGTAGATTCCGGAACGAACCCAAGCCCCACTGGAGGGTCCGGTCAAAGGTGAGGGGCGGTTCGGTGCTGCTTATTGCCACTACGAATGGCGATGGCGAATCAGCGATAGGGGGCCAGCGATGCGACCAGCACTTCCCGCCGACGGGAAAGCCAATGGTAGCAGGGGAAGCGGTGGAAACGGAAAGCTCGTCCTCTTTCTCCCTCTGGCTTACTCGGAAATCACCATCCCGAGCGGAATTGTCCAGAAATGCGACCGAATCGAAACATACCCCCCCAAAAACTAGCGCTGCCGCAACCGGCGGCCGAGGTTAGCGATCAGTGCTGCCAGATAAGGGCGAGTCCTCGCGCACACGGCGAGATCCCGACGCGTACTTTCGCGTACCCGAAAAAGCGGGGCGTCCTTTGGCCCTCTTACTCTCGCTTCCTCCACTATCGCTCGAAACATCCACCGGCATACAGAGACGGCCGGCAGATAGGACACACACACGCACACACACACACACAACATTCCCGTGCGCGCCACGTGGGAAACAACAACGAGAGCCGTCCTTGCCCCAGGACGATGAACGCCGTGCAGCGGGACCCCGTTGCGTTTGCTTATCGCGCTCTCGGAAACTCTTCCGTCTGGGTTTCCCACCTCCGCATTTCCCTCCCCACCTCACGTTTGCGCGTTTCCCGGCCCTCCCGACATGTTGCGATGGTTTTGAATACGCCAACTCGCAATCTCTCACACACACACCAGCACATTACATACGCTTGTCCAAGGACTAACGAAACTGTAATGGCAAAACGGCGGCGGCGATAAGATCAACATTCGTGCGGCAAACGGACCCGATAGCGTAGGAAGATCTAGCTCATTCTATTTCCTCCTCTCTCTCTCTCTATCTCTCTCTCTCTCTCTGCCTATTCCTCGTTCGTTCTCTGGAATTCTCCTGCTTGTTTTCCTTCCATAGTGTCTCCGATCGTTTTATTTCTTTTGCACTCCTTTTTTGCTGCCACTTCCTTTTTGGCTCTTATTTTCCATTCCTTCTTTAAGATCCATCATGAAACGTTGCTTGAAAAGGTGTGCGAGGGGAAGTGTGGGAGGGAAGGGGAAAAAAAACTCCCGGCAAACCCCATCCACCGAGCGTCTTATCCTTGCGAATGATAAATCGTACCATCGAGCGCACGAAAGCACGGCCAAGCATGTCCTTATCAGTTCGTTCGCTATCTGCCCGGCTGTAGCTTCTCGTTTCTGTTTTCATCCTCCCATTTTTCCCCGGACCGGTTTTCGGTGGAATATTTTTCTTCTGTTCTCCTCTTTTGAACTTCATTCAGCATACCCCACGACAAGTTCGATGGTTGGTACCGTCGAATTTTTCGTTATCTTTTGCTAGACACATTTTTTTTTCCATTCTTTCTTTCTTTTGCATCAAAATTTTCAACTAAAACGTTTCCACACAAAGCTCCGGATTTTCTTGCTATCTCACTCTCCCACACTATCGCGCTACACTCTGCTCCGGCTGCGTGCTGTAAAACCTTCCTTCGTTCGATCGTCCCTCGGCCACAATCGGCGCACGGGAAAGGGGAGCACAGTTCCTTATCGCGCCCGGCGAAAGGAAAACCCATTTTCCTCGCGCTGTCCACATCCTTATCGTCGCCGATTCGTTGCCCGTTGCCTTCCCCGTCCGCTCGTCCGCTCGACGACGACGCCACCGGCACGGCTAAGTTTTTCCTTATCGCTCCATCATTCCCCCCCCCCCCTTCCCCACCCGGCGCCTCGTGCTGCTCACGGCTTCTTCCTCGGTCCTCCGTTTTTCTACCGCTTCCGATGGTACGATATCCACCTGTGTCTCAGGACGAACAAGGATACGGGCGCACACCGCGCCGGCTCCACGTACGTCGCTCGGACACGGCCCTGCCAAGTGCTGCTCGTTTCGCGCGCTATCTCGCCCAGGCTATCTGCCATCCTTCACGCCGCCATCCCTTTCCTTCCACGGCGCGTCGTCCCCGTTCTCGCCTTCGTCGTCGTCATATCGCTACAAACTCCCCACCGGGTGAGACTGCAATCTATCGCCTTCCGTCAGGACGTACGGCGCCCTATGGTTCGGTTTTCGACGTTCATCGACATCCCCCACTGCTGCTGCTGCTGCTCCAGGAACCCCTCCCACCGCTCTCACAACGCGATATCCTTAATCCTGCCACCACGTTCGCTGGCATGATCCTCATTCATCTTTTTCTTACTGGCCCAACATCGGAGCACCACCAGCGTCACCCGCAAGCGATCGTAGGCGCAAGATAAGGCGGCAAAACGTATCGTCGCCGTGCGAGGGTGGCCGAAAATATCCTTCGACCACCCGATACGGAAACATATACACACGCGGCCACAGAATTCGTGGCTCGAGGCGGATGCGAGTGACGATAAGCGTCTCGCAGGCGGTGCATTTCGGGTGGGATTCAATACATCGCTGTCAGTGGCGTCGGTGGCCAACAGATAAGGAAACCTTTTCGCGATAGTGGAAGAGAGAGAGAGAGAGAGAGAGAGAGGAAGAGAAAAAAGAGTGCTGTCTTTTTCTCCCGGCTTCTTACACATTTGCACTAGGGGAAGCCATTTTGGTGTTGACCAAATGTGCGTAGGAAGAGGAAAGGATAGATATCGGACCGAGATTGGTGAGTGAATGGAAAATGGAAGATAAAAATTCATTCGGCAATCTTGAAGTGCTTTTTTTTTTTGGTGCAGTGTGTCCATCCGACTGTTCCCCGTTATCTGAAATCCTTTGGATGTAATTTTAGGTGTTTTCCATCGCTTTCAGACAGGTTCGATTACTTCATTTGTTTTTTCAATGCAATGTTTTTTTTCGTTACATCTTTTTCGAAACGCCACTTAAAAAGTGAAAATAAAACAAATGTAACCAGCTGCTACTTGGCAGCAGGAGCTAGAAAATGACGACGAAGACGTAGGGAAACAGCCCTTAAACCTCGCTTCCTCCATATCCGACGTGCTTCACGTCACTTGTCATGCAAACTTTTCCCCTCGGCCATTATTTGTCAACTTTAGGCCGCTGTGTGTCTGTGTATGCATGCAATCCTGGTACAAAAAAGGAAGACCAATATCGTGCAATCCTCGCCTGCAGACGGGACAATATATCCACCGGCCCAGACGAACCACGGGGACCCGGAAATCGAAATGAGGTATGAAACCGATAACGGGAAGTGCGTTTTATCGCAACAAACTCAGGCAGAGTGCCCGCCACGAAGGAAGCGAAGGATAAATGGCCGAAGGACGAGAACAAAATGTGAAAGCGTAGAAGAGAAGAAGTGAGAGAGACGAAGGAGAAAAAGAGCACAGGACGCTAAAGTGAAACATATATGCAATTCAAGGACGAAAACGAAACGGAGGGACACAATAAAGCAATAGAAAGGAGCGAAACACCAGACCAGACACGGAAGGAATGAATTGAGTGCCGAAGGGACAAATTGATGGTCGTTTTGTGGGAAATAGGTGACGGTGTTTTTTCACTTCGCCTTCCTCCGTCTTACGTCAGCTATATGCTCCTTCCGGCGGCGGCGCGCGGTGCATCGTCGCGTCACCCATTAGCTGGCTATTACAAGGGTTCCGGAGGGGTCGGAAGATTATCTAGGAAAAAAAAACGAAAAACGGGAAGTGCCCGCAAATGCACCGAGGTCATTATTGTTACGATGTGCTTGTTTTTCCTGTTTCATTTTCTCTCCAGTTTTTTTCTCATTCGCTTCAGTTTTTGTTTTAAATTCTAGGGTGTCAAAAGATAACGCATTGAAATCATTTTATACACCAGAATGAAATGGACATTTCATGATATCATGAACATTTTTCGCTATTCTTTTTGAAAGTACAATTCGTTTCGTTAAAAATGCGGTGTTCAATACTCCAGAAAGAAGCACCAACATAACTGTGGGTTTCATAACCATTTAAACTGGTTTACTGTTCATACATTCTTTATCCTGCTAAACCTCCCTTCATAAAGGACTGCCTCCTGCTCGATATCACTCGCCATCGATCACGTTCGAGTCCTCGAGAGATAACAATCGCTCCACCTTTTGAGTTCGTGTTTCCCGCCAAAGGACGAAACGTGTCGCGTTGTGAGTTTCAACCTGCTAGGTGTTGCGTGTGATACCACACTCCCCCAACAAGAATTGGACCACCACCCGGCATCTCATCCCTAATCTGATGGATGGCTTTTCCCCCGAGCTAGGCTAGCTGGCTGGGATCCATCGGACGGGTGGATAAAGATTTTGCCTCGCAGGCGCTTTTATCAGCGAGCGAACCGACGTACCATATTTCCCCACCTTCCCTGCGGAAGGGCTCGCTAAAAGGATGCTCGATGCCGCGTGCGCGAAATGTTGTTTGTTTACGTTTCCCAGCACCCTTCCGGATACGATCGAGCAAACAGCGGCTCGCTCTCCGGCCGCTCCGGGAAGCTCACAAGGAACGAAGACAACACACACGGAAGCGGACAACAATCTTCCTCAAACACACGAGCACGCACACGTACGAATACACACAAACACGCACACACACAGGCGTGTGGGCCCCAAGATTTGACCAGATGATGGAACTGAAAACTGGTAGATAAGATGGAAAGCGTCTCTCGGATCCGGAAACGGGATGGCTGCTCGCCCTGCCGGTGTCCGCTGGTCCCTTCCGGGTAATTTTCCTGTCGCCCGTGAAAAGGGAGCGGGCCCCGTTCGGCCCGAGCGAACGCGGCACTTCTGTTGCTGCGCGATTGCAGATACGGAAAAGCGATATAATGTTATTAAGAGGCTATCAAAACAAGCCACACGCGCGCGCCCCCGGTGCCAGTTTGCTGTGGTTTGTTCTCCGCACACACACATACACACACACACACACACAGACATCTATCGGTTCGACACTCGAAAGGCTTAGACGAGAGGCGGCACATTTCGCTGCCATGTGTGATACGTACCCAAGTGTCGGCCAGGAACGGCGAACGAGAAAGCGATCGAGAAAGGAGCTGATAAGGAAACTGGCGACCGGCTGATGGCGTGTTGAGTCTCGTATATGTGTGTGTGTGTGTGTGTGCGTGTGTGGTGGTACGTGCGTGTCCCGTCGATGTCTTCCTCTGGCATGTCTGGCAAGGAGTGAAGAAAAGTTGGGTAAAGTTTTTCAAACTCCGGACGCCACTCGGAAAAGTGTCCTCCGTCACTAGATCCTTTTACCCAGTCCCGGGAAAAGATCGCGACAAGCCTGCACACTTGAGCCCCAGATGAATTAGTGCTGCTGGGCTGGGTGGTTGGGTGGGTGGATGGAGCGGGCATGCGATATCGCACATGTACAGACCATTAACGGCAGCGTGGTGTCATAAAACCGGTGTTGGGTACTGGATTTATGGGGAAATTATTTTAATTAGCAAGCGGCGCGGCGTAGTGTGTTGTGGCGTCCGTTTTTGGAAAGTGCGAACTTTGTTGGAAACAATCCTGATTTGTTTCCAACCCGAGGAGATTGTAGGGAAATATTTCGCGAACTGTTCGAATCCGAATAATGCCGCACACACATATTTCTTTGTTCATGCAGAAGAAAATTGCATCTCTGGAAAAAAAGACCCATTTACGCATCAAGCAGCCATTACATTGGCTCGGGGAAAATTCGTTCATTGAAACAAATGTGTGGGTTTTTTTCCCTGTAGAATAGCAACAGTGAATCCTCTTCAAAAAAAAAAAAAAGCTAATCGTTCGAAGGAAGGTTAATAGCGGCATTAAGCGGCCGCGTTCGTTTTACGATCAGCCCAGCGACAGGATGCGCGCAGGGATAAAGGGGGAAAAAGAACAGAAACTCCATTTCCATCGCAACCATCGGCCCAGGATCGGCCGGAAAACTGGCCAAACCGTCAAACAGTGATCACCAGCAAGTCGTCGTCGTCGTCGTCGTTGTCGTCGTCAAAAAAGAAAGAAAATCACCACGCAATAAACACCATCGCCGCCGTATCATGAAGCACCCGGGTACCGCTGCGTCCGAAAGGACATTCCAACCCATTTCCGACACCCATTAGCACACGGACAATCCCGTCCCGTGTGAGGCCGCAGCCGGCTGGCGCGTTCGTGTTGGGAAAACTCAGGGCGGTTGGACGACCAAACGACCTTCCGGAGTGTGCCGTTTGTTCGGTGTGCTTGTTTGCCGTACGCGCATTTTCAAGGTGAGTCGTTCGGGGGTGTGGGGAGGTCCTCTCGCTGTCCGACGGACGGCCAGAGGTAACGGTGTGTTCGCGGGGCAGTAAACGGCCAGAAACAGGACGACGTCAGCAATGGCAAGGAAGCGGTAATCTGCTCAAATGGATCAAATTTAATTTCCGTTCCATTCTCAGCCGCGCTCATCCCGCGTGCCATCTGTGTGGGGTATGGGCGGGAGGGGCGCCCGGTGAGTGATGAGTGACGAAGGATGCGGTACCACATACACACACACACACACCAGGTTGTTGGCGATGGTGGAAGATTGTTGGAAAATGTTCTCAAAAATAGCAGATAGCGAAGCCGGACGCCACCGGACGCTGGACGCTCGAGCACGATCACAACTCCTTCCCGGAGAAGAGTGAGTGAAGGAGAGGAAGATAGAAAGAGAGAGAAGAACACGGCTGGGAGGGTAGATAAAATTCGTCACAAACACGTAACACTTTACTTCTTGCACCTTTTATTTACCTTTTTTTTTTTAGTTTGGTTTGGTTCTCCCTTGTGTTTGACTGGCAGTTAAAATCCAACCAGCTCCCCCCTAGCAGCATGAAGCACATTTATGCTCCGGGATGGGTGACAAAGCATTCGCACGTCCGCCCACCACCGAACGGGAACGGACCGGCGCCTGCTTGCTGCTGCTGCTGTTGTTGGTGGTGGTGGTCGTAAAAAGTGATAAACGAATGATATTTCACATCATATCGTGCACCTTTTTTAATCCACCCATTTTCCATCATCAGCATCATCATCACGAGAAGTGTTGCCGAGATGACACAGGGGTTCCCTGCGGGGAGAAGGGAGTGGTGTACGACGGCGGGGGTCGCTGGTAGCGCCCTTCATTTCCTGCCCCCCGGGTGTGGGACGACGACGCCGACGACGAAGGGCGGTTGATAACGGCGCGGTTTTAAAATCGTACCTTGCGGACATCATCGAGCGGGTGGCACTAAGATATTCGTAATCGTGAAAATGGTAAATAGAACGACATCTTAATGACCACCCGTCTACCAATTTCCCGGCCCCCTTTACCCACTTCGCCGCTGACCTTTGGAGTGCGAGTGCTATGGCGGGGTCAGCCACCGCGAACTCATAAAACGCTGCAAACTTGCAAAGACACTTTTCGAAGGTGAACCTCCTCAAGCTTCACTCAGCATTACATAAAAATTCTAAAAAAAAAAAACTTAACGTAGATTGCGCCACCACAAGTGTCCTTTAATGGAAACCACCAAAGGTGGGGGTGCAGTGGATTGTAATCCTTCGCGGAAAGGGTAGATAAAACGGTCGAAATGATTATTGCAATTAAAAAAGGCCACGTTTCGTACCGACGACGCGCGAAAATCTCATCACCTTTCCCGGCGCGGTGGTGCTCGTTTCCACCGGACAATCTGACGCATTTCGACGGTACATGTTGGGGCAATGTTTTCTCTCCCACCCCTCCTTCATGTTGCTGTATAGTTGAGCATAATTCCCCGCACCTTGTACACCACATTATCTCGCGCAAATCCTGGCGAGTGAAACTCAAAAAAAAAAAAAGGCCACAGCAAATGAGCCGAAAACCGAAGGATAACCAGCAAAAGGAATGCCATCTCAGCCATCTTGCAGAAAGAAAAAAACTCCCCCACCGTCTCGATTTGCGCACCCCTCCCGTCTAAATAAGCAAATTGTCCCCGACATTGGCATGCTAATCGGTGAAATCTGTTTTAATGGCCGCTTTGGCCGCGAAGCAAGGCCACAACGCAATGTCCGCAAGGAGGGTGACTCATGAAAGACGGGAAAAAACCGCGTGGAAAGCCATTAAAAAAAGAAATTAAACAAATCCGGCAGATATTTAATTTCGTCCTTTTATCTGGCTCCGTTTTATTATTGGTTGGGCCGCACTTTCAGAGAATGAAATTTGACGCGAAGCGTTTAAACACAAACTGCGACTAGAATTGACTGACCAAAGGGCCTAATGCGAAATGGTTGTTATTTTTATTTAAAAAAAAACTCCTTCCTTTCTAGGAAAATGTGTGTCTAAACTGTTGCCAGAGAAAATTGATCCACTAACAGCACGAACTACCGCCGCGTGGCTCAATCCGCCGGCGTTGGGTTAATCTGCCCAATCGTCACCTAATCCTTATCGCCACTCAAACGCTTAAGCAAACCCTCGCCGTTGATCCCGGAAAATACGAGACATTTTCGCCCGTTTTTTTCCGAGCGGGCCCATTCAAAGTTTATCATTCTCTCGCTCGCCTTCGCCGTCGAAAGGTCAGTTGGCGCGCTAGGCGAAAAGCCGGTGCCGAAATCAGCATAATCTGCCGTATCTTCCCGGCCCCCGTGCCGGTGTCGCCGTATCCTTTCGTCCATCCACCTTGCGCCGCCGTGGGGGGGTGCATGAAAATGCCGTTAAAAATCACTAAAAAATGTTATCAACCCCTTTTCAGCGTCGAAAGCGGCCACCATCCGGAAGGATGACGCGTAATCAGTTGCAACTGGAAACGGGGATTTGGTCGTGAAGGAAGGGGGGGGGGGAGAAGGGGCCGAGCTAAAAACTGCTGACAACGCACGTGGCATCGTTCCGTGCCGCTCACGAAATCGCGCGGTATTTCGTGGAAAATCGCGAACTAATCTGCGACTCGTATCTCCAGCCCAGGCGCCGCACTCGGGAGCGGCCGCCGGGAAAGTGATTTTCGCAAAAAAGCAAAACCCCTTTTCAGCTAAGCTAAGCTATCGGAGCCGGGCAATCGGATCGGATTTACTTGGCCGTCCCCAAACTGGGATCGTTCGTCCTTCGGCAGGAAATGATAATAAAAAAACACCCCTCTCGAAATCTCTATCATAATCCCGTTGTAAAATGTGATAACGGAAAAGAGGAAGAAACAAAAATGGGAGAATGCCAATTTCAAATCACCACCCAACAAAGCCGCTGGCGTGCTGATAGTGACAGCGAACTTGTGGAAAAGTGAACGAACCGAGGCTCCATTGAGCACAGACAACAACCGCTCCCCAACAAACCGAATGGAGGCGCCTGGCCGCCCGTGATCGATGGACTCCAAGTTCCGAGGCTGGACTCACCGCCGTGCCCCCATCGGCCTCCATCGGCCTCCATTGTAAAGTGCATCTCGAAAGATTGGAACACCATTGGTGGCGGTTATCGCGCGCACAACGTGGATAAGCGTACATTGACAGACGGAGTGACAACCGATTGAAGGAAGGGGGCGAGAAAAAAACGCGAGTTTTCCATGGGCCACAAATGCATTCAGCACACCTCCAGAATCGAACCGAACTGGCAGGAATGGAATCGAACGGGAACAAAACCGGTGTCCGTCCATCCGTCCACAGCCGGGCTCTGGTGCCGGATGTCTAATCTCGCAAACGTCAAAAACCCGACCAACCGCCGGGCTCCGGCCTGTCCACGGGTGTCCTTCGCCGACGCTGTCGATGGACGGGGCATCCTTCATGTCCCGAGTACATCCCTCCGGGTTCGACACACACACACACACACACACATTCCTCCCGCAGTTCGTCCTGTTTCGGTGTCACTCAGGCGAGGACCCAAATGCAGCGACATTCGATGCCGATAAGACTCGGCTCGGTTCGATAGAGTCGAACTGTCGCGAAGGTTTGTCCGTTTGATTTTTCATACCTGTTACTTTTTTCCCTCTTTTCTCGAACCATTTTGCCCGCGTTTAGTGATTGTGATGCACGGCGCGAGTCACAATTGTCGACCAACGGAAACTGGCTCCATCCACCGAGGGCCGAAGAATAGCAGCCGCTTTTGAGGAAAAACAAGAAAAACCACCCACACCCGATAGGTGCGATGCGATATGGGATGTGGGAAAGAAAATGGCTGCCGAACCATCCGAAACCGCTCGGGCGTCCATCACATCCCAGGTAGTCGAGTCTCAGTGAGTTTTTATTTCTTCATTTTTTCACCGGAAGTTCACCGAATGACAGCGCGATTGACGAGTGCTTAGAAATCGGCACATCTCGTTCGGTTCTTCCGCGAGAAGGTTTGAGAGGGAGAGTAAAAAAGCATCCCTCCCCTGCCGTCGGACGGGGTTTGGCGCTTTGTTGTTGAGTGATCCTTCCTATCGCTTCCTCGGTGAGCGGGAAAAGCGTCCTATCGCATCGGCAGGTGCATCCATTTGGACAGCCGAGCTGCACGACGCGAGCACAGGAAGCGGTCCGTCTCGTAAGAACCGAATGTGGAAGGAACAAATGGACGAACAACAAAAAATTGCACTTCCACAATCGACCCGTTGGATGAAGGTACATCATTTTCCCGAAGTGCAACGAATCCGAACCATCCTGCAGAGCCTTTCCATGGTGGTGGGTGGCGTTCCCCAATTCAATTGATAGCTGTCATTACTCCGTCCGCGGTCGTCCCCTGTCGTCGAAAACCGGGTCGCTGCTCGATGCCGATGCACTTGCGCCCGGTTCGATTAGCAGTGAAGCTTTCCACCCATCCGGCGTTCGTTGGGTTGCATTTCGAAATACTGCAACGTGCCACCCACCCCTCACAAGGACGCAACGGTATTTTCCGACCATCGAATTCAACAACCATCCATCGAAAGTGGATCCTCGAAACATCCTGCCAAACGCCATCGTGGACTTCCTGGAACGAAAAAAGGAAGACAAGGGCACGGATGGCAAACAAAACTGGGCCGCCTCCCAAAATGGGCAGATCCCATTACAATCAACGGCTGGCTGTGATTCCGTTTCGCGTCGCCGGGCGAACCTGTTCAGCGGAAACGGTGCCCAAGTGTTGGGAAAATTTTCCCCCGTCCAGCAGACCACCGGTCGAGGAAATGCATGCTTTCCCGATCGAAACGAGCCGATTCCGAGTGGCGGCTGCAGCCACAGCATGCCGTTCAGCATCGCGCGGAATCGGAATCAAACCATCGTTGGGAAATTCCCCCACCATCCCATTCCCCCTCTGCTCCCGGCACCCTTCGATGCAGAGTGATTTGTGCTGTTTTCTTGCACCGTCCGTGCACATCCGGGAGGCGTGTGGCTTGTCGTACGCGGAAGGCTTTCCCTCGGTAGTCGAAATGCAGACGCAGTTTTCCATCTGTCATCAGCAGGACAACGGAGCGCGGCAATCCGCGACGTTTTTCGCGACGTTCGACGAGTACCTTCGTGCGACCGTTCAAATTTCAGGCAAACGGTTGACGCTGTAGAACTCCAAAAAAGGAATCGAGCCGTTTTGGGAGCCGTTTTGGGTTTCGATTCTTCCAAGGGACGATCGAAAGCGGAAAACTAAAGAGCCAAAAAAAAAACAAGGCAACCCCTGGAAAGGAAGAGGGAACTATTTTCGGGTCAATTGTAATCGACTGGTGATGCACCGAACTCTAAACATCGGCGAGAGAAACGGTGGCTTTTCCTGGGGAAACAGTGAAAAAAAAACCCCACGCAACAGACCGGATCGTATGCATCGCCGTTTTGTGGTGCATTCGCGCGCGCTCCGTTCGGTCGGTCTTCTGCAGCATCGGTCTTTTGCAGCAACAGTGCACACACCATTAGAGACGGCATTTTCCTGCCGAGGGCGGGCTTCGTTTTGCTTTCAATGCTGTCTTTTTTCCCCCCGCAAGCGGTTCGCACGTTGGCGCAAATCGAACTGCAGGCAGGCGATGATAGCGCCGGACGGAAAGTTTGACGAATGTTTGAAGCGATTAGTTTCCGCGGCGAGCGAAACTTCTTACGTTCGCGCGCCGTAATTGGACGCGATAAAAAAAACAGTGCCTACCTATTCGGAATTGCCCAATTTCGCCTGTCCGCCGGGGGTTGATTTAGGATGGCTGACTTTAAGAAGAATAGGTAGGACTTTGAAAACTGTTGATTAAAGTTTTAAAAGACGACTTTACATGCCGCACTTTAACGGAACGAGAATGTTCCTTCTTGAATAATTTAGAGAGTTATATTTGCTATAGGTTTTATAATGCTTGCTAAGGAGAAATTGCTCTCAAAGGACTGATTTCTATGGATCCATTCAATAGTTCTTATATTTCTTTAAAAGTTGTTTAGTTGTACTTTACTTCTCCCTCTCCTTATCCATCTCCATTGTGTTCAACAGATCGAAGCCTAAGGTTTTCCTCCGTCGGATTCCATCAAGGGGTTTGAAGTGCAACCCGTTGGTCACGAATAGCGACTCGAAGCCGTACAACTTTCCAACACATTCCCGCGTTTCTTATCTGCATCCGCGGCAGACAGGCAGCCCCCCACCCCCCGCCCCCGGTAGGCTGCACTTCAATCAATCGTTCGTGATTGTGCCAATTTAGCTTTAAATAACTGCAACACAAGACAAACGCAGCACACGAACGGGGAAAAAACAAAGAGAGAGATAGAGAGAAAGAGAGAGAGAGAGAGAGAGAGAAAATCTCAATCCCGGAAGCTCAGTCGAGGCTGTGCACGGTGATAGGCAACCCATTCCAAGACCACCCGACCGGTCGACGGACGATGGGGTTCGATGGGAGGAAATTCATCCCTGTTTGCCACGGGTTTCCTGAGGCGGCTCCTGCTTCGAGCGAATCAAAAAGCAAACATCGTCGACGTTGGATCGATTTCCACTTCAGTCGATCAATCATGATCCTGCGAGGTGGGTAGCGCGAACCGCTGGGCACCGCTGGACTGCGGGCGAGTCGGGATCAGGTCCGTGATGCACCTCATCCTTTACATCGCATCGCGGGGGTGAGTAGAAGTGAGATGGAAAAAAAGGCCAATCTCGAGCCCTCATTTCCGTGCTGCATCGAGCCATCGAAGAAAGTGGAAATGGAATTAACAAAAAAAAAAAGAGCTAACGAGCAAAAGATGCAACGATGATTGCTTCCCTTTTCCCGGTGATTGTGCATTTTCCGGATGGCCATCGAACGGGAGGCGAATCCTCGGCCGAAGGGTTTGATCCTTCACGGTTCCCGCAGAGGGTGCCCCGCCAGCCATGACCATGATTCTTTCGATTAGCATTCAACGCCGATGGCAGCCAACTGCCAGTCAACCGGAAGCGATACCGAGGCGAACCGGTTTCGATC
>JAOEFI010003525.1:0-22256 GCA_034621735.1 Anopheles plumbeus | reverse complement strand
GGCAGAAGAAACTGCGGGATAAAGATACGAGGGCCGGATTTTCTTGAACAAAACAACCAACCCACAAAAAAGGCATCCACCCTCATCGACTCCCTTCTGTGTTTGATAAGAAGTAAGCTGTGTGTTCCAACACAGGGCAGGGGGGAAATACGGCAAGAGGTGTGTGAGCAACGGGGGAAAGCAAACGAATGATATCCTCTCTGGTTCCGTTCCGTTCGAGATGCTGATGCACCGGAATGATTGGTCAGATTTCAGAACTTTTCACACCAACCCCCGCCCGGGATGCATCCCCGCTGCATTATCCCGCTGTTTTTCCAGGGCTGCCGACACCTCTTCCCCTGCCTGTAGTGCCCCTTTGCCGCCCGAGGACGATCTTGCCGGTCTATCCTGACAGCGGAAATCTCAACGATACACATTCAAGGATCTCGGTCGCTTCCTTCTCCCGTTCGCCTGACGCGCGCTGTCGTTTAGCGAAACAAAGTTTCGGGCTTCATCCGGTTTTGATTTCCCTCCGTCACTCCCGCACCCCTTCCACTCTGTGCGAGAATATATTTATTCTTTTCCCTTGCACAATCCTGAAGCAGTGTGCAGTAAAGAAAATCGCTGCAAAGATACAGTGCAGTGCACGGTGCAGTCTTGGGCGTGGAAGAAAACCCCCCTGAGAAAGATATTCGAACTAGGGAAAGTGTACATTTGCGCACGTCGCAGTGTGTATAGTGTGAAGCGTGTGTGTGTGTGTGTGTGTGCGCGAGAGTGTATTAGAAATCTTCGTACGCCCTCGACCGTCCTCGCCGTCGTTAAAGTCGTTATCAGCAGCGATGCAAGTTCTGCCGTTCCGACGTTCGATGCTTCTCGTCGCTTTCTCGCCGCTTTGACGCTTCATAAAGTTCATCATCATTTCCTCATCTGCTTTCCCATTCCCGCGCGCGCCCCACTCCAGGGCTCCCCCACCAAGTTCCAGGTTGCAACTCAACACAACGCAATTGCACATCGAACGGTTTGTGCCGGGAAATCTCTCCGCTCGGGATTGCACATTTTACACAGGGCTGTGGGCGGTGGTGGGTGATGGGAGGGAAAGGAACCCTCCCAAGGACCGGCGGAGTATGGCTATCGGTTTGTGAAGAGATAGTCGTCCTCGTGCTCGTCCTGCGATACCGCCGACGATGTACCATCGCGCCCTGTCCCTGTCCTTCCGGAAGTCGCCGTTCCGTGATCCAGGCTGCGGAAGAAAGTTGGAAAAGACTCTGCTGTCTCTACTCTGCTCCTGGTGGCAGCAACTTCTGCAGCAGCACAGCTTCTTGGGCGCCGGTAGAAAGAAGAAACGATCCACACACACACACACACACCTACAATCCTTTCCATTTTCCTGCGCTAGCCGTTGTGGTGTGGTGGGAAAAAGTGGCCTTCTTTCGGTCGGCTGCATCAAGACGGGTGGCCCAGTCAGTGGTTTGGTATCAGAAGAAAAGCAGTGCACCCGAACTGATACCGCCCCCCGTGAGGGGTTCCCAAGAAGGGGGCGAGTGCAAGGAGTTCCTTTTTCCTTAGACCATCCTTGCCAACGTTTGCTCGCTTGCACCACAAAGAAATCGGATTCCGGATTGGTTCCGAGCGCGTCAAACGTAGGAGTCACACAATCCAACGTCTCTCGGTGCCCCTGCTGCTGGTGCTGGTGGTGGTGTTGTCCTGTTTCCTGCCCCACTATCTCAATCGTCCACCGCCGCTGTACAAACACACCCGCAGTGTGCGGGATGACATTAAATATTATTTATAAAATTTGGTATCACACAATTTATAACAGAACTGCATCGCAGACGGAAGATTTGTTCGACTGCGAATGCGATAAAGCGGCAGTGCCGTTTGCGAGCGGGCTTCCCCGGGAGCTCGCCAGGATGGCCCTCCGATTTGTGCTCCCGTTTTTCGGTGCTGGGAAAACTCCGGGGTCCGCCCGGGCGGGTTTTCCTCGTGACTCGCAGAGAAAGGCTTTTATGTTGTTTGGACTGTCGACGGGCGGGCGGGGCCGAGCTAGCTGCTTGCTCGTCTTGGATGCTGCGTCATTGTTGAGGGTGTGTGATTTCAAATCCCCCCTCCCGTTCGCTCCCTCCCTGTCTCTTTCTCTGCTACGTCCAACCCTGGCAGCCTTTGGGTGGGTCTTTTTCCAAAGCAGTTGCGCTTGCCGTAGTGGCATAGAAAGACGGAGCACCTAATCCGACAGCGCATGAAGCAGGAAGATATGCATGCCTTTTCCAAACCATTTTCCCGCCCGGAGGCATAACATGTCACCAGCACCATCCAGCCACACCACACCACCCACCGGACGATAAACGACGACATTTTATTTCCGTTGTAGTAATAATATTCGGAAAGATTTTCCCGCCCGGTGGTCGGTTTTGGGTGGTGAAAACTCATGCCCATGGAGTCATGAGCTACCGTGCGACAGTTTTCCATTTCCGGCAGCTACTGTGCTGGCGCTTCTCGGAAAGGAAGGTAAAGTTCGATCGTTCGACGATCGACGGCGAGCTTTCCAGCGTCCCCGTCACCCCCACCCGCCGGTCCGTTATCGTAAAGAATGTGCTTTAGGGGTGGAGACAAAAAAAACAGGTGTGGTGAAATTGTTCGCACGGTAGTTTTCCCGAAGCGAGTACGGTGCTTTGCAAAACGATGAAGACATCGAGTGTACAGCTCGGATTGGGACATTTTTATATCGAATCTGTTTGTAACGCCGATTAGGTGGAATTGTGTTGGCTTTTACCGCCGAATATGGAAGATGCTTTTCTTCGATTGAAGCGCAATGGTTAGAATTTTCAGGAATCATTTTCCATTCACGAACGGAATAAATGGATGAAAATTATCGTTAAACTTATGTAGTAAAGAATGTTATAAAAGACTCCGGTAGCCATGCCAAACATGCGCATGTTATATGTTTACTTCCGGTCACTTCAAACCTGAGTATATGTGTGGATCGTAAAAAAATGAACGGTACTTGAAAACAACTTCGAAATGGATTTCCATTTTTTTCTTCCGGAAAATCGATTCCCACCCAGGGGTTCTAAATCATACATTTATCACTTACATACATTGTAGCATCGAAGAGATAGAGAACGCAGCAGGCTACGGGCTAGCAATCATAAATCCACCCACCGCTGGCTGCGCGACACTTACCTGAAAGGATACGGAGGCAAAAAGGAGAGAAGAAAACATCTATTACAGACCGTTGCGCCAACAACATTAACGACAATATGGCCCCGCCCACCTCGCGCGTGTGTTTCCTGTCCAGCGTCCAGGGAAAAGCCGGGGCGCGAAAAGATGTGCCCCAAATTTATGCACGGTCACACCGAGACCAGGACCAGGACCAGGATAAAGGCAGCACCAAGACGGATGGCACTGGCCGAAGGGGTCGAGCGAAAGGATAGCGATATCGAAGATGACTTTTCCACCATCAAGGCCCCATTCTCGAAGCGCTGGAGTGCCCCGGGAATGATGGCGCGACCGTTTCAGAAATCGGCAATAAATTTCGCCATCGCCGCTGTCGGCCAGTGGAACCGAAATCTATCACATCGTATCCGTTTCGCCGCGGGTTTTTTGGTATCCGCGCCGATCGAACCGGTTCATCGGGACGCCAGCTAAATGTTAATATTTATTTCCCACCATCGGGGGCCGTCACAAGGATGCGGTGAAGCGTGCACGATGATACGACCGTCGGCCTCGGTCAAGATGGCAGCCCGAGTCCCCTTGGTGTCCGGGGAACCCTTTTCAATGGGTTTCTATTTACGACTCCCACCAGCCGAAGCCTAGGCGACTAAAAAGGACACAAAAGGACACGAACGAACGGTGGATATTTACAGTGTTTTATTTTGTTTGCCCGGACGCCGCCGCCGCGTGTGGGCGTGATGGGTTTTCTTTCTCGATGCGCTCGGAAAATTATCGAATTACGGTGGCGGGACTTGAGCGGTCCCGCTTGAGCTTGGTGTGGGACTTGGAGCGGGCCTAGGAGTGCGACTTGGAGCGGGACTTGCGGGCTTTGGCAGGAGTGCAAGCACACGCACCAGCGCCGGCCGGAGAGTGTCCGCGTAGTGGTAGCAGTCGGAGAGGACGCGCGTGGCCAGCGTGCACTCGTCCAGACCTTCGCGGCGCATCCGGGTGGCACAGTAGTCCGCCTCCAGGTCGTTCCAGGATCCGTGCTGCTCGTGGAACTGCAACTGGTACCGTAGCGCGTACGGACCGTGCTGGTCCGAGTAGAGTCCGGTTCGGATGGCGATACAGCGCAGCAGACAGCGCGACTTGTCCGTCTCGAGAAATTTCCGCCCGCCCGTGCTATTGCCAAACTCCTCGACGGACATCTGCATCACGTCCAGACAGTAGTGCACGACGTCTGCGAGCTGTGCGTCCTCGAGCGGCACCAGTTTGGGGCAGCTGATCAACTCCCCGAAATGGTCCAGGTAGCACTGGAAGATCGTGAAGGCGCGCGTGCTGGAGCTACTTTCCGGCGACGTCTTGCGCAGGATGCACGCCTCCGTCCGGTTCTGCTTCTTCCCTTCCGGGCCGTCCCGCTGGAAGTACTGGGCCATGACGAGAGGGCGGAGCACCACGTCCGCGTCCCACCACCGCAGGTTCAGCCCGACGCACCGTACCATGCACTTGGTTTTCGCATCGTTCGCGTAGTTGTACACCAGGTACTCGTACAGCCGCTGCTTCGGGATGTTCAGGTACTCGACGCACTCCTGCTGCGCCTGCACGAAGCTCTTCTGCACAATGCTGTGCTCGGAAAATGCATCCACTCCAGCGGCAGCTAGCAGGCACGCCACATAAAACGGCCAGCCGGTGACCATCTTACAACCGCGACTAAGGTGCGATCTTGTGGACATGCCGCCTTTTTAAAGCTTTTTGCCCAAGCCCACCCATACCCCCCGGGAGTCCCGGCAGGAACGTGCCTTCAAACGGCAACACGCCGTCGGGCTTCCTGGTGGTGTAAGGTGTCACACTATCACTATAGGCCACTTGGTGCGAAGAAATGTGGCTGAAACATGCCCTCCTTCCCCGGCCGTATCATGCACGCATCATTAACAGTTGTCATGCATGCATTATGCACGTAAAGTGATTACTCCGGACATCGGTGTAATGTACTACAATCATCCCCGAAGTAGGTTACAAAAGGTCCAAAAGGGAAAGAAAGTGACAAAACTCTCAAGAGTGGCGCATCACACGTAATGAAATGTTTTTTTTTTGTTTCACATCAAACAAACTTTTGGGGTTGTAACCCGTCATCAATTGTATACAATTTCTTTTTGACCTCCTGTTGACTCCTTTCGTTCGTTCGAAATCGCAATTCTATCGAACCCAAGGCAGCACTGCAATCGGAAAACCCCCAATCGGAGCCTAGACAGAAATAATCCGCTCCATACCAGAAGACCAGTGCAACAGATGGCGCACCGGAGTCTCACCGCCAATCGGCTCACATCGACCAGTTGACCTTCCCCGAGAGACCCCCTTGCGATACACTTCCACCGAACTGGATCAACGACCTGGCGACGCGACGCGAAGTGGCGTCGACTAAGTTGAAAATTAAATAGAGTTGATCACCACCTGAAGGAAAATTGGGCCCTAATTAAAATCGACTCGACTCCGGCGGTGGTGGTGATGCACAGTCGTGTGTGCACGTACCGCGTTTTTGTACGTGTGCAGCAGAGTGCACTGAGTCATGAAACAGGCACTGGTGGGCGTTCGAGTAACGATAAATTGAAATCGCGCCTGGAAGCACTCAAAAACTTTACATATGCTTTCGAAACACAAACCTCCTCGCGATACTCACCCCACCCAGGAACAGGGGGAGGGGGTAAAACAAGGACTGCCCGTAGGACGATGCAGGACAACCTCCCACCACCAAGCTGCAGTGGAATCCACAGGGGAAGGCGATGGGGACAGGTGACACTCTTTTTCTGATCCCCTTGGGTAATAATTAATTTGCAATTGATATGAAATTTTCCCCATCAACGCCCCCGTTGAATTTGGCGCCAAGGGGGACCTCCCGTGGTTGTCCCACGCATCCCTTTCGCTGTCCGGTCGCCGTGGATATCGCGCTGTAGTTTGGCCAGTTTTGTGGCTGTGGTGAAGTCGAAATTCCATACGAAAAGCGACGGTTTTCGGACCGGGCGTTGGTGGCCCGATGCAGATAACAACAGTTGGGGATGCTTTTTGATCGGAGCTTTCGCTGAAGGGAGCTCCCACCACGTGCCAAGTGTGTATGTGAGAGAGAGAGAGAGAGAGAGAGAGAGAGCGGTCCATTTCCCACATTTTGCATCGATATATTTTTCGGTTCACACGTTTCAGATATTGGTACGGTACTTTAAAACATGTGGTTTGTGGAAGCATCAGCGAAAAAAACATATTTGAGGGCGAAAATTGAAAACCCTATATTTTTCTATGCTAAAACATTTTTTTTTCACATTTCGTTGTTCAGTGCGACAGGAGAAAAAAAAAAGGAATACAGTTTAGTCACAAAGACTTGAAGAAAATGCAATTACTAGCGCTGTCCATCACCGTGATTCGATCAGCTAAAGATGTCCATCGTCAGATTTACTTTTTTCTTCGGTGGACCTTTTCCCCACCACTAACACCACCACCAGTGCAGTGATTGAAGGATTGTTTGTTCTTCGGTTACTTTTCCTCGGAAAATCGGACGATCGGGTGAGAGATTGAGAGGGTGAGGAGGTGGAATCCTTTTTAACACTTTTAATAGAATGTCAGCGTCAGCCAGGCAGGCGACCGGTCGGGTGCCCGGGACGAGCTGCGGTCGCAAAGATAAGCCCGGCCGGGAAACCCTTCTCGGGCGGATTTTATTTCCATAACTCGAACCGAAGTTTGCACACCGATAAACCATCGTTTCCGATTGTGGGGAAGGAAAATGGAGGGTCCAATTTTTCGCACTGTCAATCGAGGTGCTTCACGGAATCGCCGGGTGGGGTGGAAAATTTGGTCACTGCCGATACCGGGACGCGTGTAAATCACGGCCGCACCATCCCGGGTACTCGTTCCCCGGACCTCCGTGGATTCGGTCTAAGCGTAAGATTTATGCCCCGACGGTATCTCTCGGCCCTCTGACGGCGGTCGCTGTCAACATGCTGTACCTGTACGTGGTCGATACGTCGGTATGAGTTACCGACGGGCGACGGAACGAAAACTAGCACCAATGGAGTCGGAAAAATGTGCAACATAACACTCAAATCCTAGTCCCGACGCCATTTGTAATCGTTTTCGTTCGCGTTGGATTTATCCGGTGGAAGATAATTTATCGCAATATCGCCGTGAGGACGCTGGAATATGTAAAAACATCGCTCGCCTTGTACCGCGAGGCCGATAAAGTGTGTTATGCTGTATCTATTGTTTGGCTTTACCCTTTGTGATGGGAGTAGAAGACATGTTATCATCTGCTTTTCCTAAAAAGTTTTAAATAAATGCTGATCCTCAGGAATTGAGCAATCTAATCAACAAGGGTTCCGTAAATAAGACTTAAACAATTGTTGTTTATCTGGTAGTTTTCTTTACATAATTTAAACAACGAGGTTGAATTTCTTAAGAAAACAGGAACTTCATGACTCACACCGCTCGTGGCTCACAATGCTTTCATGCGTGTCACGCGTGATAACATCCTTGATTGGAAGAAAACCCTTTGACCGATTAGAGCCTGTCGCAAGAAAAACACCATCGTGGAATGTAACGTCCACGTGTGTGTGTGTGATTGGGGCGGCGCCATCGGCTCGAGTCGAAAGTCGCCCGGGCGTTGTCTTGCGTGTCTGTTCCTTTTCTTGCTTTTTTTTCTGATTCAACATTTCTGGCCATTTACAGCGAGTGGTATTCTCCACCTTTTCGCCATCGCCGTACCTTTATCGCACTTCAGCTTTATCCGCGGTCTTCTGGTTCGCCAGCGCAGGCCAGGCCGGTGGTTCCGTGGCTGTGCACATTATCTCTCGCTCACTTTCCGCCGCGCCTGCGGTGGCTTACCTTGGTGGAGCGATCGTGTCTGTCTGTGTGGTTAATGCACACATTGGGGCCACAGCCAATCGCAACCGGGCGCGCTATCTTTCGCCAAGCCGCGAGAAATAAGAGCGACGCAACGCGAATCAGACCAATACACTTCGGCGCGTTATGGGTACGTTATTTTCTTGCTAACGCATACTGAAACGGTTTGAATTGAAAAAAACAGAGTTCTGAAAGTGAAACTAATGGCGAGGCATAAAAAGTCCTGGAGTGTCAACACATAACAAATCACATTAAATTTTCCTGTATACTTTTACACTATATTAGGCTCTAGGCAACGTTTAAATGTAGTAGATAGATCGAGGACTCTACGACATCCATAGAACCAATCGAATAAATAATAAAATTCGATTGTTTCTTTTTGATTCTTTACGAAAACAAATTGCAATTCAATGTTGTCTTTTTCTACTCTCCCTGACTTTCTTACCTTCGCCATATCATCAGCATCGTCACCGTCGCCACCGTACGTCGTAGTCGACCGCAATCTTTCGCCTAATGCTTCAAGATTAATGAAAATAATGCTAATGGATTTGAAAAGTTCGTTCAAGAACTTTTGAAACACCAGTTACTCCCGCGTTAATCTTGCTTTATTGGCTAAGATGGAAGCCATCCATTCGCGGGAGTCGCACGAGAAGAAAGATTGTGCAAAAGAGAGAGAGAGAGAGAGAGAGAGAAAGAAAAAGAGAGAGAGAGAGAGAGAGAAAGAGAGAGAGAAAGAGAGAGAGAGAAAGCGATTCCGCGGTGTTCGATCGACGATTGTCCTCCGAGGATGACGTGTGTGTGTGTGTCTGTACGCTGAGCTGATGCTTCGCCCTCCACTGTCCATCTAAAAGGCGGCCCCGGCGCGGGGAGACAAACTATCACCGGATAGCCATTTGCGATCTATCTAAGGAAGCGCGCAGGAGGGAGCAGAGTGCCGGTGGGGAAGAATAAAGCCCTGATAAGCGTTCGATGCACTGGAACCCACACGCACGCTGGCACACGCACACATCCACACACACACACACACACACACACGGTCTGATGCCGCCTCGCCTCCGCGGCCGTACGATTTCATAAATCTCGACGGTGGCTCGCGAATGGAGACTTCACCTCTTCCGGAGCGAGACGGGACGAGGAACAGAATTTCCGTAATTTATTGCTTTAAGTGCTGGATGCCGATAAGCGACCGATATCATTCCTCCCGACCAAGCGCCATCGCCAATGTCGAGAGAGAGAAAGGGAGAGAGAGGGAGAGGAAGAGAGATAAATAGAGAGGGAGAAAGATAGAAAAAGATGGCTAGAGAGAGGGCGAGAGTGTGTGAGAGAGAGAGAGAAGGTCGCAGAAGGATTTAAAAATTAAAGAAAACAAATTCAAACTCTCGGGTTCGCGCTCTTTCTTTTGGGCGTTGAAATCTTTCGTTTTGTCGTACGCTCGTTGCAGTGTTGTGACACGAACGAAGGGGCGTTGTGAGCGGCAAAGGCACCAGAGATAAAGCATGAGTCAGTGAGGAAAGGGAAGGAGTGGGGGAAGAGGAGTGCTACGATTGAAAAAATGTAAACCATTTTTCGTTGGCTTAGCCAGGATTGCTGATCGCGACAATCGCAAATACGGAATTGTCTCGCCATCGTCATTCTTCATTAATCCCCCCCCCCGCACACCCAAGGCATCCCCTCGACAAACGTCTATTCTGTCTATCTTTCACTGGTATATCAAATCAATGGAAGGGACAGAGACTTAAGAAAGCAAATGAAAGTAAACCATAGTAACACCATGATCGATGGATGAAAAAATAAGGAACGATCTTCGGCCGTTCGATTTTCTTTCGTTCTCTCGATCGAAGCTCCATACATACACGCACCCTGGCATTTGCCACGCAATGGCGCCTATCGAAGATAAATTGGTTCATTTCTCCCGCCCCTGTGGGACCCCCACCGCAGCCCCCGCCTGTTGGTCGCGGGATACTTTGTAATCGCCCGATGGTGGTAAGTAATGATGCACATTCTTGAGAATTGTTAAAGTGCGTCCGATAGGATCCCCCCCCCCCCATCCGTGTGTGAGGCGATAGTGCGAGCAACTTTCATCGGGCAAAGTGGTGATTTTATGTTCACCGATTTCGTTAAAGGGAAGCGGATTCAATAGCGATGCAGAACTTCAGTTCGGAATAACGTCCGTTATAAAAGACTGTGAGCAAGTTTACGTAAGCATCCCAAATTAGGAGCGTGAACTTTTCACTTCCCCTCGGCTTGACTTATCAAACCCGGGCCCCGATAAACATTAATAAAAATCGGATTACTAATTAGTCACCAGATCCGCTCGCCGATCGAATACTATCGGCGGCAGGCTTTTAAAAAGGCTTTTCTTTTCCTCCTTTTTAGTTAAGCATCGTTCACTTGGACTCTTTTGCTCCATCCCGGACCGATTCCACTCGTTATCGCGTGTCAATCCCTCAACCGCCGCGTCGCTCCGTCAGTGCCATCCTTCCGCCAGCCAGCCGATGGCACTCCGGAGGAACAAACCTTATCAGATAGGCGTGGAGCGTGGAGGGTAAAAAGAAATGCCCCCGGGATTGATAGTGGCTTGAAAAATGCCCCCCAAAACCCCAGGGAAGCAAACAAAACGGCCCTCAGGGTTGGGTTGAAAATCTTTGCTCCAATCTAAGCCGTTCCCTTCAGAAAAACTAAAATCCCGAAAAAAACCGACCGCGTACAGTGCAGCATTTCGATTTCGGAACCGTGCCCCGGGGCCACTTTCCGGATCGCGGGCCTATCGCGAATGTGACGCGACCGGGGTCGGTCCGGGGCTGGTTGAAATAAGAGAAAAAAAACAAAACAAATACCAACAACTGAAACAAAACAAGTAAATAAAATAAATAAAACCACTTTAGATCGTATGCCCGCGATCCATTAGGTTTATCACGGCGCAACCATCGAATGCGCGGTTTGGCGGGGCTCGTGTACGTGACCAGCACGCTTGCCGGCCCCCGGGCTGGGGCAGGGTTCCGGCGGGTTCCGGCGGGGCTGTGCCGGCGGTTGTGATTGCGATTGTGTCGACGGCGACACGGAGCGGTTGCTAACTGTTAACGGTCGCAAGCGCGGTGCGAATGGCAAGAATTACGCTATTTACACGACGTCGGACAACGTCGTTTCGCTGCCGATTTTCGATGATCTTCACCATGTTCCGTTCCCTTGTTCTCCCTCTTCGTTTTTCTCTCCGTCGCGGTGAATTGTCTCGCGCCATCGAAGCATTCGGGCGGCAATAAAGATTCGCCGCAAATTGACACAACCCGAGCCCGAACCGAAAGTACCAGAGCCATCCGCCGTTGATGGCTTGTTGATGAGATGAGGACAAAACATGACGAAAACAGCGATGAAACGGCTTTAACGGTCGCGATAGGACCGGGCCTTGGGAAAGTCGTGTAGCGAAACGTGAAGCTATCGGTCGGCCGGGGAAAATGGATGCTACCGAGATTAGTGGGACGCGTGGTGTTGGGTGGCGAAATCCTGACGGATCGATCGGACGGGCTGGTCGTAAAAGAATCGACCACACACACGGACGGAAAGTGATTCCAATCGATCAACGTGTCCAGCATGTCTGGGGAATTTCATGTGAAGAAAGAATAAAACCGTTTTGGGGTGAAACCTTTCCAACAAATGCCTCTCAATGCCAACAGTGTTCTACAAGTGCTGATCTAAACTATTCTCCTTTTTAACCACTATTATGTTAACATCCCAAGACTGTAAGCATTCATAAAATCAACATCATTGTCTTCATGTAAACCCTGACTCAACCCTGACCTTATGCAAATTAAACAGGTTTTAGTATAGCATACACTTGCCATACACTAAAGGGTAGTGCTACCTGCATGGCCTTCAAACAAAACATACATTTGTGTGACTCATTTAACTGCGTAGGAGGATAGTTTGTATCAGTATTCGGAAGTAATCCAACACACTTTAGTTTGCCCTCCTCATTGTTTCGTTATGCCTTATTGCCTTCGTTAATGCTACTAAACTCCGTTTCTCGAGTAGATTACACGGAAGTCCATGTTGATGATGTGTTAAATAATGCAGTCCTTTCGTTGTAGGGACTGCAATGGGCCCTCTGCTCATGGAATAGATTGCCGCCTGAATTTGTTGGGTGCTTACGTAAATAAAATACGATTTTTATCGCTTCCCATTCGGATGATTCGGTGCTGTGGCCGGGGTTTTGTCCTCGGCCATCCCCGCCGCGGCCGTGAGTGGACGTAATAATCGTAAGCGGTCCCGCGCTTGATTCGGGACGGTACCGGCCTGGCGGCTTAACGGTCGCACTCATAAACTCGACACGAAAGACTCACACGATCGGTGAGGCAACGAACGCGATTATTACACGCCCTCGAACGATCATTTATCGACCGGCGTAAAACAAACACCGCAGCCGAATCGGGGCATAATGTAATGCGGTGCCGGCCAATGCATAATTAATGAAACAAATTATACACCCGAGCGCGCTCGGCGACGGTGGAAAACCTTTCGTCGCACCGGCCGCCGGGTTTGATGCCTGGTTGGGTTCTTCGGTGGTAGAACAACAACATTGAACGAAAAATTAACAACATAATTATGGCTTCTGTGGTGGACCGTGTTTCATGCACCGAACGCCCACCCCGAGAAGAAAGGACCGGGGCGGATCAAGGGACCGTATGGGGCGGCTGACCGGCGCCCGACCATGGTCGCCGGTGCTCCGAAGGGAAACCCGAAAATTACACCCCATTAACGGATTATTTGACTAAACAACTATTATCAAACAACGTCACCGACAATGGGGCGGAAGAGAGAGAGAATGAACGTTATAGAAGGAGAAAGAAAAAGGGTCCGTGGTCTCCGCGTTGGAATTTCGTGGACAAAGTGGAGCGAAGGAAAGTATCATTCTGTGCGGGATATGGTGTGAACGCACGCCACTGCGGTTAAGCGTAATCATATGGTAAGTTTCGTTCCCGGCTGTGTGTGTTTTATTCGATTAATTTGATTATGATTACCGTTGGCCACCGTTCGGCCTCGGTCCGAATCCGCGGATAGCAGAACGGGAAACGAAAAATGGCTTACTTGATTCCAAAGAAAAACGACCGGCGTTAATTAGCTCCAGATGAAGGTGGTTAGTAATTGGGTTGGCCGGGACCCACTGTGCCCCAGTGATTCAGTTGTTTCCCTTGTATGCGTTTGATTTATGCGATAATTAAAAAGGGGGTGATTTTCACGCCGCAGCTAACTTCGAGCCGATCTTTGAATACAATCTCACTCTATCAGAAATGGAAGATGTAATCTCCGGAATCGTTTCTCGGTAGGTAAGAAGTAACACAGTTAATTGGAGTTGCGGACTCGGAAAAGTGGAATTCCTTCATGACAGTCATGAATAATTGAAATGTTTTTTTTTTCTTGTTGACTTGCCCCCACCTTCAGTGATTAGAAAACAATTTTATCGCGTGTAGTTCAGTTGTGAAGTCCCGAAAAGCAGCTTTTACTTTAGGCGAGAAGAAAACGCATTAGCTTATTCGAGCTTATTTCCTTTTTCCAAACCTCCGAGTAACGGGGTCCGTTGAAAGCAACGTTTCATCAAAGTTCACATGTTGAAATGCGTCCCTGACAACCACCCCAACGCACACGCACTCGCGCCACCTTCGACCGGCGACGAACTCTCTTCCCAAAGTGTGGTTGAATGTCAAGGGTCCGATTGGAATATCCGCTGTTCCCGAGCCCATCGAATCAAGGCAGCGGGGCGGCCCGGGCGTCGAGGACACAACGACAACGATGGCGATGATATCGATCACTGGTAGGTTGTTGTAACTGTCAACACTCAACACCGGCTCCAGCCCGACCCTAATCGGTCCTCATCAATCTAAACACGGCGCTCCCGCCACGGCCGGCTGCGCTTTGGGGCCCGGCCGCTCGCTGCTGCCTAATTCATAATGTAAACAGCATAATGAGCATAAGGGCGAGCGCCCCCCGGAACTCGACCCATATTCCACCCCGAGCCGCGCGAACGGGGTACCGCGGTACCGCTGTCCATCAAATTAACACCATTAATTTCTCCATCGATTAAATTCGTCCCGATAGACATCGCGAGCTCGGGAGGCGGCTGTGCGTGGGATAGAGTGCGGCCATAGGTCGCAATTTGTCTCCCCAATTTTCCCCGCTTTTACCCGATTTTCCATACCGTCGCTTGGGTCGTGCCTAGGCCGATCGCCTAATAAAGTCCTCATCAGCGGTGCATGCACGCTCGACTATCGCTTTTCCACGTGTCGCATTTTCGGGAAACTCGTCCCGCTAGCGCCGCCCGATTTTCCTACCTTGCGGCGCGACCCGATGGATGTCACGAAAAACAAATCCCTCATTTGGCGCGATAAGTGAGAGTCGGTCGCACCGAAAACAGAAGTTTTATTCCACCACACTGATTGGACGAATAATTCATAAGGCGAAGAGGGGTTGGGGGCACCCGAGGTAGCAGCTGGCTTTGGGAAAACCTACGTGAAAACTGTTCAGTATGGTCGACAGGTTTGAACGAATGCCTTCCGCTTTAACATGTAATCGCGTGATGTGTTGGAAAACATATTCAAACGAAGTTTTGGTAGCATTTATGAAATGTCATTTCTTATAAAAAAGAAAACCAGGAAAACATTAAAATAAGAGTATTGCATTGAAAATTTGTTGCAGTTTTATTGCAGATCAAACTAAACTTGTTCTAAAATGAATATGAAAATGAAAATAACTCTGCAATTAAAACTCTTCCTGGCTAAATGATAAATTAGAAAAAAAAAACTTAGCTCAACAAGTTAAAAACCAATCGGAAAACCACCCACCGCCTGTTGTAGGTGAGTGTGTCGTCCGTAGTGAATGTTTTAATACAACCATTCATCCGCTAAGCTGTCCCTCCATTATCCAACACGGAACACATTTCTTCATTTCCCAGATTCCACTCGTTTGGGCGAAACAATACGTATAATCATATTAATTTTTATCACATGCCTTCCATAAACGCTCCACCTGGCCTGGAGTCTGGGTGGTCGGGTTGTGGGTGACACCCGGTTGTCCGTTTTTCCACCCGTCCGATGGAAACGACGATTTCTCCGCAAAGGAACCCAAGCGCAAAGAGTGCAGCTTTTGACCGGATGTGTCCGGCGTGAAATGAAATGTATGTACATTTATATTTTGCAATCCCACAGCAGCATGCAGCGTCCCATCGGATTTATATTTTCACCCCCGCTAAGACCGCCCCCTCTCTCTCTCTCTCTCTCTCTCAACCCTGCCCTGTGTGTTCCCTGTTTATCACTCATAATTGGGTGAACTGGGAGCAGCCCTACCGAACCCCACGGATCGCTGGATCGTCGTTTGTGTGCCCGTCGCTGAAACAATCATCACATTTCCAAACGAGCGTGACACTTTCCCAGATTGGTTCGGAGCAGTTTTTCCACCGATCTCGCAACCCCTTCCCTCGATCTTTCTTCGCCCCGGGCCGCCCCGGGGACGATTAGTTTTATCGCCGTTTTACCGGTCCCGGTGCTGGTCCGAGGTGACGTCTTGCGGTAGAACGGTTCGCTTTTCCCAGCCCTTTTCTCCGCCGGACCGGGGCCAGATCGGATAAGTCCAGTTTATCCCGCCCGCCGGATGGCTCTCGACGCGACGGACGGATTCTGACGCGATTTAGATGTCCACCGAGTTTTCTCCTCCGGAGCACAAAAAAATAAATAAATAAAACTAAATCCAGGAGAAGAGTCCTGTGTTGGTCTATTGTTTCTGCGGCATTCATATCATCCATCCCCGCTCAAGATGACACGGCGAGACGTGGCCGGAGGGGTCAGTGGGGAGGTACTGGTGGGTCCTTGCAGTCAGCCACGCTTCACAAACGCCCATTCCAATTCCAGCCCGCTTAGCAGATAAAGAATTTTGTCCGCTTTTCCATTTGCGAGTTCGCCGTTGGCTTCGCTTGAAATAAACATCATATCACATGGAGGCAGCACCGAAGCGCGCACACACACACACTCGGGCGCACGCTTATGGCGGTACTTCCGGTGGCAGCCGAAAGACATTCCGCCCTTCGTCGGACGTCGTCTCGGCGTTTAACCGAGCGTGGCAACAACGACCTTCTGGCTGGTGGCCGTGAACGGGTTTTTGAATTTGGAAGTCGCCGTTTTTTTTTGTGACTTTTTTGTGTCATTTTGTTGTACATATTTTGAGGAGGTGTAACGCACGGTGCGGCTACCTTTCGATTGGAAGTGGCACTCTGAAGGCACCCGAGAAGGTGGGGCGCGGGGGTCGCAAGCTATTCGGAATTGGAAATGACACAATCGCAATTGCGCACGGTCGCGTAAAATGCACGTAAAATGGAGCGACTTTGTTGTCACCCATGCGGAACTGCGAAGGAAGCGGAACGGCGGCAGAAAAGAAGGGTGGCGAACAGTCGGTGGAAACGGTGGGTTCAGGTATCATATCACAAATGATACGCACTTCAAGGTGAAAATATGAACATCGTCCCAATAGCTAGCCAGGCAACTATAGGGCTGTGGCTACCACATAAAGAACAGGACGCTCCGGGAACCGTTCTAGTTGTTTTCGGTGAGCGAGAGGGCCGGGTGGAGGGCGAAGGGAACGGGTTGTGGTTGTCTTCTGGATGTCGCAGTCTTGTCTGGCTAGCGAGAGGGCACCCGTCCCTCCCTCGGTCGGAAGTGATATGCGAAGGCGAATAAATGTATATTATATATTGTATATCTTCCCGATGATGACCTGCAGGTACCAGCAGGTTTTATTGCGAACACTCGACGCCGCTCGTCGGACCTGGTTCGCGGGAAGAGTGGAGAGGAAGAGGAAGAGTGATACGGTACGGTAGGGAAGGCATGACACCCAGCGGTTGTCACAAATATCGCGGAAATGACTACGGAACTGCGCAACAGATAGCACTCGCTTGCTTCGCGACTTTCGGAGACTTATCGCGCTCGGAACATAGAGTCGGAAACTCTGCCCCCGTGTGCTCCTCCCCTCCATACTCTACCCTTCTTCGCTACCCGCGAAACGCCAACCGCAAAACAACTGTTGCGAAGAAGAAGGCGGGAGTTGCCGGCGAAATTTATGCACCGAGGAGCTTCTTCATCTAGATACTTGTGCAACGGCGCTTCCGGTGCGCCGCGAGCGTGTCCTTGTTCTGCCACCGGTTCGTGGCGGCAGTAGAATGTAATATAGTGTAATCGCCCACAGGAGTGTGGAGCACGACGCGTACTATCCCGGCCCACGGACGGACGGACGGACTAGCATGCGGACAGATCGGTGTGCACGTTGTGCAACTTTCCGTAGTGAGACATTTATCAAATCTTCAAACAGTTCTCTGCAGCCCCACGGAAAAGCGCCCCCCGGGTGTCCTTTAATGGGAATTCCAACGAAGATTGCGGGAAGGTGATAGTGCCGCAGGCGCACTACTTGCTACGGGTTCACTTCTTTCGCTGTCCCGGATGTGCATAGGAACGTTTGTCTTCGGAAGACTAATAGGTGAGACAAATATTTTCATCTTCTATCGTATCCTGAAAGTGACGCAGCACTTCAATCCGACCTGCCGATCCGATTGGACCTGGGAGTGGAAACTCGAAGCGCTCTCCGATGTCTGCAATAATGACACGAAATCCTCTTACAATTCAATCACCGTTAAAAACATTCACGCACAGCAACGAACGGGGTCCATTTAGCGCATCCATCAAAAATGCCAATCGTATTTCCGTCCGCCCGGGCATTAGTGCGCCTGCTTTTCCGGCCTTTTCCTTCCGTACCGTCGGTGGTGGAAAATTTATTTTATCAAACTTAAGTGGCCATCAAAACCGATCCTTCAACCGGCGGGCGAGAGTAAGATTTACGTTACAGTAAAAAATTACCACTCCACTGCTTCGAAGTGACTCCGGAAGCGTAAAGTATGATAAATTCAAAATTGGAATCATTCCCGTGCCAACGATCGGCCTCGCTTCGTGATGCTATCGTTCGTTTCCGGGTGGAAGGGCCGCAGTCGGCGAGGGGTACGATTTTCCATCGATATAAATAAAAAAAAAAAAGGATACACTCTTCATATTTCCCTGCGCGAGCAGCGGATGGGGTGGGGGATATCAATTCCACGGCTTCCAATTCCGCTCCGTGTCAACCGGAGCGTTCGCGTTCGTGTTCCGTCATCTCAATCAAACACTCGTCGGCGTTCTTTTTCGTCCTTTTCCGCCGATCGGGCAGGATGGTCCTTTTTGAGGCCACCGGGTAACTGGCCGATAGTCTCCAAACAGAATCATCATCATCATCATCATCAGCATCACCATCATCATCGACGGCGTACTGTCGGCTGCAGACCTGTCACACGTCGATACATCATCGAGAGCATCTCCTGCAGGAAATCATCCTTGGCACGTCCTTCACCCTCGGATGGCTCACCGTCAAGTGGGCCACCCACGTGCTCGAGAAGGATTTGATTTGTGCCCGGGGGTGGATGGGGATGGGGGGGGTGGTAAGGAAATTCCTATTAAAACAGATTTACTCACACAAAACGCCACGCCTCATTCGATTTCCCTTCCCAACCGACGGCAAGGTGACGTCGGGATGTCCTTCATCATCGAAGGATGATTACTTATGGATATTTTTTTCCTTCCCCCCACCCCAGCTCACTTCCGCCCTTCTCCTGGTGTGTAACCCTTTCCATTTTTTTTTCTTCATCTAAATTTCTCCTTTTCTCTCATTTCTCTGAAACTGTCGTTTTTCTCGCTCGCGTGTCGCTCTGGTCGCTGATTTAAATCTTCTTCGGGTTGTTCTCGCCTCGGCTCGGGACTGAAAATTGGAACTTGCAAGGTAGGGAAAACGTCTAGCCGGGGCGCGCGAGAAAGGGAGGGCTGCGGGTTTTCCACGAACAGGCGGGAAGTTCGTCAACGAAACGGAAAGATCGAGGAAAGGACGAATCAACGAACGAGTGCTCAACGGTTCTCAAGGCTCCGTCGCTCCTTCTCTCGAGTTCCTTTCCTTCACACCCTACCCCTACCGACCGACCTACCCTTTCAGAGTACCCGTATTAAAACGGTTACAGCGATGAAGATGATGATAATAAATTATGTTCCTCCACTCGAAGTTACACATTTTTGCCACACGCCACAAAAGCAAAGACTTTCCCCAGTGCTCCGGCACCAAAATGATGGAGAGATTTCGGGTAGGATTGCATTCGTTCGTCCCTTCATGCCCTCCCCCACCCGCCGAACCATTCCAGGCTTTAGGGGTGGAATTATGAAATTCAGCTACGGCAAAGCACAGATAGCACGCTGACAGAAAATGTACTTTCCCTTGTGGAGCCGTTCCCCGTTTTGCCGACCGGCCCACTCCGTAAACCGCTCCCCCCTTACTGCCCACTACCGGGAGGCAGGAAATTAGGAAACACCGCTCGGAATACGGAATTATGTGACATCGATTTATTTATATGCTTTATTCCGCTTTTTTTCCCAACCCCGCAAGAAGAAACGAACGGGGGTGTCTCTTTCTCATACCCTTTGTTTGTCGGATACCAGTCGATTCCAGTTCTGGATTTTGTTCTTTTCTAAATGAACGGATGGCGCCCGAATCGAAGGGAGAACCTGACCGCCCCCCAAGTTTGCTGTCGGTGTGGGTAACGATTTGATCGAAGTTTCGGTAACCCATTCGTTTGGCGCCACCGACAGGAAATTCTTCACCCCACCCCCACCATCATCTCCCTCTCTCTCTCTCTCTCTCTCGCTGTCCTTCACCTTAAGCGATTGGACGGAGAAATGGGGAAAAGTCGATGAACGGAAAACGGAACGGCGACGCAGAGCGTATCAATTATTAAAATCGTTTGATTAATATTCCAGAAGGTGGTCTGATCGATGTGTGGAAAGTGCTGCAAGACGCACCGGAAAATGAGTTAGCGTACTTTACAATAAACTGTCTTTATAAAGTAACACTTTGTTTCGCACCCATAGTGCCTTCGATTGTGATTCTTCCCGTACAACATCTGCATTTGTCGTCAGTAACCTACTTTCGGGTCGATGCATTTTTCATCAGCTTAACCCATCACGACTTCCATCAATCTTTACGCTTCGTTGTGACTCCTTTCCGGGGACCCTCCAGGTACCTAGAGTGGGGTTGCACTTTAAGTGCAGCTCCGTTCGCAAAATTTTGCCCACCGAAAAGATGTCGATTGGCGCAATCGGTTCGAATCGTACCGAGTAAATGGACCATTAATCAGGGGGCGCTTAATCTGGGATTATATTCGGCGCGTCGGCGTCCTTCACTACTGCCCACTGCCGTTGAATAGTAGTGAGTAGTAGTAGTAGTGTTAGGCGCCCAACTTAAGCGGAGAGATAAAAGCATTCTATTTGTTGCAGGATTTACTCGGCCCTCCCCCCGCCGAGCACCCAAATTGGGAAAAGTGAAACATTGCCGGGTTTCTTAAAATCCGTTAAAAGCAAGCATCCTGCTGGAGTCGCTCAGACGGGCGTGACAATATTTGCACCCTCACGTTTTGGGATCAATATTTTTAAACTGTATAGCATTTCAACGCCATCGACAAATGTCACTGCTGCCAGAGATTAGTATCCGCGAACGAAGCCAAGACAAAAAAACGAAGCAATCTTCCGATACCGGCTTAGGATAATTTGTTGGACAAACACGTCGCATCCGGTTACTTGGAGGTTACAGCTTCTTTTTTCTTCCCGTTTGTAAAAAGGAGAGAAAAAAGAGGGACCACTTCCCAGCAGCTCTCTCTCTATCGCCAGCCCGCTTAATCCTGGCTCGGCACTAACGGACCATTAATCATCTTTTCATCGATTTATCGCTCGTCGAAAGGGAACCGAACGTCGTCAACGCTTGCTGCCCGTCACTCGCCGCGATTGATCGAACGGTTGCACCGTCAGCAAACTGCACGAATTTGAGGACACTGGACTCGAACGTTCAGGAGAGGTGGACGGGTGAGGCAGGGGCCGACCGAAAGCCGGACGGAGTTTGCGATAGTCACGATATCGAAACCGAGTCGCTTCCATTCGATTTTTCATCGATTGCAGCCAGATTATTCTTCGCCCAAATGCGCGTAATCTCGTGGGCGTCGGTGTCGGTCGTGGCTTAGCTTAGGCTTAGGCTTGGTCGTTCAGGCGTACCAGGCGTTTTGGAAAAGGATTCCTCGGCATTCCGGTTTCGAAGGCCGCGGCGAGGCGAGGAAGCTGCGCAGGGAGGGATGTGGAAGTTCAGGTTTTCGATAAGAAACCGGTCTCAGGAACTCAGGAAATTCCGACTTCGCCAGCCGGTGAACGCATTTTAAAAAACCTTCTCGCCTTATTTGTGGTGCTTCCGGTGGTCGAACAAATACGGCCAGCGTGATTCTCCCCAAACATAAATCGTCATAAACAAACACAAAGCGGTCCCATTTGTTTCTTGTCCACCGCGGCCAACTGAACGACTTCCGGAAGAATCAAACCCACAAGGTGGGCGTATAATTTTTTCCGCGTGCGCTAAATACGCTCCGGCAAACACAAACACACACACACATACACACGGCAACAAACCAACCGCGGCCGGAAATGGGGCACCGGAAACACACGGAAAACAAGCCGCCGGGCCGCCGTGTGGCCAAAGTTATTGAGAACGGATCTTCATTACAAATGTATCCCATGCGCCGGAACGTCCTCGTGGCGATGATTTGAAGGATAAAAAGGACGAAGAAAAAAGGAAACCCGAAGGAGGATCATTTAATTAATTCAATTGTTGTAACGTCCCGCCATTAACGTCGCTCGTTCCACCGACGGCCCCCCTCCCCCCGATGAGGATCTAAGTAATGATGATGTTTCTTTCACATTGCACCCAGTTAAAATGAAACAAACCTTCCACAAAAGGAAGTGAATACAGAGAGAGAGAGAGAGAGAAAGCAAACAAAATATGGCTACGGGAAAACAAATAACGATCCCTTCTTCCTGACTGGACGCGAATTATGACCAGCAGCGGGGCTATTTATGTGGGTTCCGGTGGACTGGAAAAGCATATGAGCAGCGTGACCGAACGCGGGCCACACGCTCGGGAGCCGGACGGTGTCCTTTTCGACCGGCCGGCAACGGGCCGGTGGGTAGTATTAATAGAAAACCAACTGAACGGCGGAGCTGGGAAAAACAGAACAGCGACAAGGGACAAGTGCACCTTATTATGTTAATGCAATTTCTGTGCAATCGGGTGTAGCGTGTGTTTCGGTTTTCCGCACCCCCCCCTCC
>JAOEFI010003466.1:21235-37867 GCA_034621735.1 Anopheles plumbeus | reverse complement strand
TCGTCTGCTGCTGCAGTGGGACAGCGACAGCGGGATGGTGGTGCAGCGGTTGATGTACCATATGTACCCCGGGGAACGGCGGTTGTTGCTGATGTTGATGCAACTGGTTCTGCTGGTACTGACTAGAGACGGAAGGGACGTACTGGTGATGCGTTGTCGACAGTATGCCACCGACAGCGGGATGTTCAGCGATATGGTTCAAATCGACGAATGCTGCCGCACGACGTCGGGCGTTGATCAGGGCGGTTTCCGGACCTGGATCTTCGTGCGACTTTCGTCGTACTTGTGACACTGCCCGCACACTAGGGACGGTTGCTCCAATGCCGACACCTTGTGTGAACGAGGGAAGAATGTGCTCAGGTTGCATTCCCACCGATGAGTGGTATTCACCGTTCAGATTCACATTGCTCATGCTGAAACAGATACCAACGTCGGTCTCCATGGCACTTCCGTAGAATGCGTTCACCTCGGACGGTGATTCGAAGGTGGCACCACTGGTACTGCTAGCGGTACCAGTGCTCAGGAAACTCTGGCCTGCCAACGTGGGCGATCGGCTCAGATAGCTGCCTACAATGGCGGGAGCCGTTTGTGGCCCAACAACATTACCGCTAGACCCAACACCGTTCGATCCACGCTGCTGTAGCTGCTGTTTTTCCGACAGTATCGAATACGGGAAACATTTCTGCATGTCGGTATGGCTGGCCGAGACCTGCGGTACAATCATGTCAGTGTAATTGGACCCCTCGCCGAACGGTCCATTGATGCAATGCTGGTAACGTTTTCCATCGTGAAACATCCTGCCAATTGGAGCAAACTCGTTTGGCCCAGACGTTTGGCAACTTCCAGTTCAACACAAGAGGACACTACACTACGATACGCGTATTCTTATTTTTGATCGGTCTCCCGTGATCCTCCAGCGGTTCACATAGGCAGCACGGGCCACATTTAGTAACGACACAACACTATGCAAGTGCACACTGCAGCAATATTCCATTTATCACAGGCAAAATACACACTCTCCAAGGACGCTACACAGAATAGTTACTATTTTCTTCCCTCTCTAGGCTATTTATTCACGAAGTGCCAATCAGCAATTCTTTAACGGCAGCGCATAGGTTAATCACAACTGTTGAGGACTTTCTTGACGGATCACAAGCAACTATCGTAACAACTTTATTCCTTCCACGAAGTAATTCGCTCAACCTTCCAGTCCACACAACGGTTTATTTTATTGTTTTCGTAAACGTTATACTACCATGAGTCTTGAACACCTTATTCACCGAGCATGCTCGGGACAACGATCGAGACTGGATCGCAATCACCGGTGAAAACAATTCCGCTTTCCCATTGCGATATCCTGGTCCGGCCAGCAAATACGCTGACGAAATGGAACGGAAGTTGCACAAGCCGCGAAATCACAACTTTATGCCCATGGCACACGACAAATACAACCGACCGCACCGGCCATGCATCCGGTAGGCAGTAGATAGCGGAACTGCGCGAGCACAACGACGAACGACACGCGCCAACCAACAGGGCCACCGGTGACACAGTGTTGTTGTGGGTCAGATCCGTGTGAGCGTCCGGTCGGGCCAAAGAACAGACCGCGACTGAGGGGTGCAAGTGAGCGTTCTAGTTGCGAAAGTCTGCAGCGCACGCAAACCGCATACAACAAACAACGGCGAGACGGACATTACCCGCACTTCCAGGCTGTGTGTCTCTCTTTCTTTCTATCTCTCTCTCTCTCTCTCTCTCTCTCCCTCTCTCTCTCTCTCTCTCTCTCTATCTCTCTCTCCCACTCTCTCTATCTCTCTCTCTCCCTCTCTCTTGAACACTCTGGGCATTTTTACCAGTATCAATCAGAGGACGCTCTCCCAGTACGACGATCATATGAAGCCGGCAGCAGCTGTCACTGTCATCTGGTTTTCGCTCTCCCTCTTGTACCGGGCACGACGTACATCCGAGTCTCCAATACTCGGTTTGGACAAGCGCACTCACAAGCTCACCGCGAGGGATGGAAATAATACATTCTCTGTTTTACTAGTGCCTTCGACATCGACCAGTGTACATCGACTGCTCGAAAGCGAGACACACAACGAGACGAACCTCTTACAGGAATCATCCTTTTTTTTCTCCTTGGTACCGCGCGAGTTGTTCTGCTTGTCTCCACCATTTTGCTGCCTATTGCTAAAACAGGATAATACTGACTCACTATTGATTGGACAGTGAACAAACGCAGCGGCAGAAACCCAAACCCACTGCACTGGGTGCTCCTCCGTGGGAGACGTCGAACTGTCTTTAATCCATTTTCGTGAGGTGTCATCATTTCCACCAGAATCCGCTCACGGTCGCACGCCACCGTCGTCACAACAGCCCTTGCAAAACCTAGGAACGTTCCATGGGCCAATGCATCGCGAAAACGTCGCATCCTTTCTCCATTTAAATAACGTACGTATAAGTACGTCTGTCACGTAGGCAAATAACTCATTAGCGATGACTCTATTAGAATCACCTCAGTTGACCCCGAAGCGTAGGTCGTCATCTGCTCGATCTTGAACATTTAAATAACAGATCATGTAGAACTCGGACGACGTCATGATTGTGCGATCGTTTGCCAGAAGAAGCTGTCCGTTCGTCCTCATCATATGCTGTACTCCCTGGTCGGAGGAATAAATCCATACCGAACGCCTAATCCATACCGAAATATGCGCATTCGATGGAACGTTATTCATTGTGGACTACTTAAATAGGCGCCAATGACATCATACACCATGCGCCTCCATGACAAGCTTTCTACGTATATGCCGAAAATCGGGCCATATAGTGACGATCAACTAAATGTCGATACGCAAGATGCAAAAACTGGGACCATTCGTGTCCACGGGACACCGTACAGAGAACTCATGTGGAGGCTGTACTGTGCGCCCTCCGCAAACCCGTCTTCGATGGCGTCAGTGACGTAGACCGGAGAACCGGAATAATATAGCTCCACTTTGTAAACGTGACCAGCACTCTCACGTATCAAAAGCGGGTCATGATTCTCCCAGTAATATCATTCGCCCTAGAATTCACTCTGATTTGAAGACGTTTCTGGCGCAACTTTCGAGCGCATAATCGTCCACCGCATCGCGCCCGGCCCAATACCAAAATCAGCAGGCTCCGACGATCGTCGGCGCACTTCAGCCGAATTGAAATTGAAACGATTCGTCGTTCGTCTGGTGAATTATTCATTACGATCGTTCAGGTGCTTGTAGTAGCGCGTTGAGCTCACTGTAGCCTCTGGTTATAGGCATGTCTTGAAACTCTTTTTCTTATTGAAAAGTACATCGAAAGATCCATTTTAAGCGATACTACATATACTGCTTCGAATGCGGCCTGAAATTAGGCAAAATGCAAGCAGTACACTCGTGTTGAATCTAACAACACAGTACACACATAGAAAATGAGAGGTTACCCATTGCCCAATTATTCAACCCCACCATTTACATTATTTTCTATTCTTAAACGTTACAACAGCTGTGAAGTGAAAAACAATGTAGTTTCCCAGCGATTTTTCAGCAGATCTAATTTTTCAATCCTTAAATTTATCCCGGTCCTTTTCTTCTATTGCATTATTACACCTTAATTAATCTCCCAATTATTCTGATGCGTTTATGAACACTTGTAGGATTTTATATCAATTTCCCCTTTTTTCAGCGCAGCTTTCCCATCATCATCCCAGCCTACGGAGAATGTAAACTTAATTATGGGTCGTCGCCAGGCAGCGTCACATGGAAACGGAATGCCCGACAGTCAGTTAGACACATGATTGGACCTATCTAAACCCATCGCAACATGGTCATTACGTAAGATATTTATCTTGCCCCAGGTAGCGTGGAAACGGTAAAATAAAAAAAAAACTGTGAATAATACGTCGTCATTACGTGAACGATAGGTGTTTGATCGCGATCTGCGATATACGTTCAACAAACAGGTCGAATTGGTGGTGTGGAAAGTTTCCATTCAATCAGCAGCGCTTCATCATTGTCATGGTGTGTTTGTGTGTTATACTGCTTCACATTACAATACGGTGGAACGAGAATTTCCATTTACAAATTATCGAATGGAGACGCCTGGTCGCTGGTATTGTAAATGCTATTTTCCCACCATCAAACGATCCACATTTTTACAATTTGACAAACTAAGTTAATATTGAACAAGCAATACTACATGAATAAATTTAGAAGGAAGTCATGGGTTATAAGAACAAAACACGGGTTAAAACAAGCAAAAAAAGTTTACAGCTTAATAAAGATGATGTCCATGTGTTATTTTTATAAAAAATCATGTTATCACATTTTTAACAAGTTTGACACCCTTCCATACATAATTGTAAGAAAACGGTTTTAATTTAAATAGAACTACGTCGAAAGAGAATAAAGAAAATGTCGAAAACTGTTTTTAGCGACACATTTGTCCGGATCATCTGCCATTATTTAGCATGAGAAAGCAGTTTCTGCAAAGAGAAACACATTTTATATGTTTTATATTTATGTTTTATGTTTAAAAAAAATAACGCATTTTGCATTTTGTGTTATGTACTTTGTGGTTTCTTTTGCGTGAATTCAGAAAAAAACTCACACTACTTCCATCGTGTTGTTTGGCACCCCGTTGCGAAAAAGAGACAAATACGCATGATTCAAAATGGACAAAATAAAACTTACACACCCATAGAACCGACGCAAAACGGCGTACGGCTTTTGTGCTTGTTTGTGTGCGCGCACGTGTTACAAACTGACCAACATTACCGGCCGGCCTCCGTTGAACACATAACGTGTCCCAACATACCACCACCTTAGCATCTCCCACTTCTACAATCTGCGGTATCTAAAGACGATCTTCAGCGTGATCTGAGATGAGTTACCTCAGCTAAACCCAGCGGGTAACTCTCTATCCCTCTCTGTCTCGCTTCTTCATTGATGGCATGCTGGTTCCAGACCGATAGTAAACAAAGTGCGTGGCGATATAATGTGACTGCGGTCTCCAACATTTTGCGAAGCTTATTAGGGTTAGGCGTATTTTTCCATTTTAACTTATGTATTCTTTAGTCGTATAGGTTTTAAGATGGTTCTAGAAAAGCGCAGAAAACGAATGAAATTTCAGCACCAGTAAAACAGTAGATAGAATATAAAACAAAATAATGGAACAAATTCCTACCTTTCGTAACATAGCCGGCACCATTGCTGACCAGCACGGTAGAAGTAACGGGCGAACTGATGGTCACCGGTCCTCCAGCGGCTGCCGGACCGTTGCTGGCGTTGCTGAATGTCCGCTTCCGAGTTGTGCCAACCGGAAGATGCTGCAGACGTGGCGTGGCCGGCGTCGTCGTGGTCGTGGCCGTCGCTAGGTAGGGGGATGGGGTAGAAGCTGCTGCCAGGGTGGCCGCCGGTAAGCTGACCAGGGTCGGCGAAAGCAACCGACCTCCGCTTCCGGAGTTTGCCGGATGCGGCTGGGTCTGATGATGCGTCAGCCCATTGAGCAGCACCTTCGCCTTCAGGTGCACGCCGACGCCGACGCCGTTGCTGCCCTTAATGCTGCCGCTAGCTGGCGGCGGGGACACGAAACCATTCCCATTGGGGGTGGTAGGGGTGATAGAGTTGGAGCTGCTGTTAACGGTTCCGATGTAGCTTATTCCACTGGCGCTGGCGGATGAGCCACCGAAGAGCCCAACTGCTCCGCCACCATTGCTGACTATCGTCGTGGCGTAGGCCGCAGTGCCATTGCTGCCCGGTCGGCCGGAATGGTTGCTACTGCTGCTGGTGTGCTGATGCAACGGAGGGGGCGTGCGGTGATACCGGGACGCCTGCAGTTGACGCGGGTGTTGCTGCTGCTCTTGCTGCTCGAGGAACTTGGCCGCCTCCAGGAGCGTATCCACAGCGGACAGCATGATCGACGGTGCACACCGGGAGCTTACGCACACAGCGCCACGTGGGGGTGGCTACGCACGCGCGTGCGTCCCTCCTCTAGGTCTCGGCGTACGCACAAGCACGCACACACCTTCACTGTTTACCTTCCTCCCTTTCTCGCTCTTCCTTTTTCTCTCTGTCGCTCGCACGCGCACGAACACTAGCCCCCTAGCGCACCCTTCAGTGCCGAAGGTATGCCACAGGAGGAGAGAGAGAAAGAGAAAAGGAGAGAAAGAGGGGGATAGATTCCGTGGCGGCGTTGCGCGGTGATCCGCAATTTATGTTGTTTCTTCTTTTTTAGAGCCCCGTTTTAACACACTAAGCTGCGCAAACGGAAGTGCGTAAGTGTGCCAAACAAGACGTACGGAAGAAGAGACATCGGGAAAGAGAGAGAAAGAAAAATGGAAAGAAAACACAAACCATTAATTTTTAATGTACTTTTGCGGTGCCGTAGTTTGCCTCAATTTAAATCTATTTGCTATTCCAAGAAACCTTTGTGCCTTAATTTATTATCTTTTTTTACTTGTACTTTAAATTCAACACTGCTTTTTGTAAAAACTGTGTTTCTTAATGCAACGGTATGCGAAACGAATTGTGAAAGCAGGTTGTGGATTAAAAAAACACACTAATTTCAGCACTGCGTTAAACCGTAACACGCGACAACCGGTGGTAGGTGAACACACCTAATTACAATCACTAACGGCAAACATCGTTTTTTTTTTCCTTAGGTTTGTTGACTCTAGTAATAAAATCTGTTTTGTAACGATCATTGGTAGGGAAATGTAGAAAACAGCACAGTTGACGCTTGATTCCAAGCGAACAACTTGCCTGAAAAGTACCTTCCGGCCGGGCCGAGCGTAAAAGACTATCAAGTAGGCTGGACATATAGCATCCAATCTGAGCCCGATGAAATCGCGAACCGAAGTTGCCATAGCAAACACGAGAGAATTCGTTCACACAAAGCCATAGAAAGGAGGGTATAGCGGGGGGAGATGCGAAGGAAACTGGAGAAATGGGAGACCTTACGCACCGAAAAAATACGCACACCGCGGTTCGATGAACGCATCCGATTTGAATGAAGCTACGCACAGCCAAACTGCAACGCACACAACTAGAAGGATTGGTTTTATTTTTTTAACTTCTTTACTTTAATATGGTAACATTAGATTAGAAGCTAAGAAAAGTCGAAGAACTTTAATGAAAGTTCGATTGAGGTGGAATTGTTCTTTTTAATGTTATCAACTATTCCAAAATGTTATTAACTGTGCTATCCAAGACTGTGGAACTAGCTGTTGTAAATATGTTCATGGCCATGTGAACATAGTCAGCAACGTTTGCACGACTTTCTCACGTACGAATATTCGTACAAATATACTTTAGCTAAGTTTAACGCAGAACAAAACTGCCAAACAAAGAGAAACCAGAAAGAAAAAAGAAGCAAACTTACGCACATTTGTCGACGAGACAGCGAACGTACGCATCGCACAAACAACATTGAAGCGTTTACGCATACATTCAAAAGCAAACCAACCACTTTCTTGTCCGAGAAGCATTGATGAGCAACATGTTCTTAGTTATTTTCTTTTCTATTCCTCTGGCACTGCATTGTGCCATCATCGACAGCCTTGTGGAGTGGCGAGAGTGAAGGGGGGAAAGATGATCTCAAACTTGTCATTTGCTCCTCCTTTGATAACTTATCTGTCCCCCCGTAGCAAAAGCCCCCAGTATTTTCATGTGATTCTCCATAATTCGAAGCGATAAGTTTGATGATTTTGGTATACGCTTTCCCATCACAACACGCGGATGCGCGATGATTATGGGTTAGTCATGAGCCTCGCACCTTGCGGCACCGTATGTACTGCTACTCGCGCCGCGCATGCAGTACCGGCGTGACACGCACGAAGCCGACCACGTGGAGAAGAACGTGGAAACCCACTTTTCCAACCCACGGCGGGAAGGGAAACAACCACACGTTCAAAAACGTTTGAAATATGAGCGTTGGAGGGGAAAAAAGGGGAGGGGGCAGCCAGAGGCGAAAAACAAAACAACATACAACACCACTACACATTTCACCCATTCTCACACATAGTTCGTCAGCATATTTCATAAAAAATCCGCGTGGTAAACAAAACAACTCGCTCTCACACCATTGCATTTACTACACTCGCGTGTGGAGGGGAAAACTACCGCGAGGAACGAAAGAATGCGCATGAAAGAGAGAGATGGGTAAGGAAACGAGAGGCAACATGTGGGCGCCCATTGTGGCACAAACACACAACCAGCTACTGCACACGCTGCTGCGATATCTGTAGTTGTGTCAACGCCGTCGAGACGCAATCATGATTAGAATAGCGCAACACGGCGGGGGAAATTACGACAGGGGGAGCTTCCCGTGAGGGGGAAAATAATATGGACCGTCCATCGGGCGGTCTACACGAGAGAAGGAGACAGCAGTTGGTTAGAAATAGGGGAAGAGAGAGCGGAGAGAAAACCCATTTTGAATGGCAAGGTCATGGCAACGCGAAACGATCGAACACATGCAGGAGCGTTTGACGTTTCGAGAGACAACGGCAGAACGAGACGGCTCGATCGAATAACACGCGCTAGTGGAAAAGGAATGACTGGATGAGAAGAGTGAATAAAAAAACAAACTTCGGAAAACACAGTAACACAAGAAAATAAGGAAATTTCGATGCAAGAATTATCCTTTTAACAATTCTTCCAATCATTCAGCGTTCCGTAACACATCGGGATTTAAAGAAATAGTTAAGGCACCGTAACTATAGACAAATTAGGCCAGTATGGTACATTCTCGAACATCGCGTATGTAGACAGTTCTACATTGATCCAAACCAAATAACGTCGAACTACTCCATCTCCTCTAATCGCGATAAAACATAATAACTTGATATGCAATTACACTAGAACCATTTTTCGTATCAAACAAAGTACGTTCGTACCGGTCTGTGCTGGAACAAAAACAGAAACAAACAATGATCACAACGCTCAACAGTTGCTCCACAATTTGATGGGCCAACATTTTAGCCTGAGCAACGGGTTTCGTGTGTGTTGGTAAATATGTGCGCGACTCTCAATACTACACAATTGGATATTTAGTGGGGAGGCTCGACTGGAGTATCCTTCGTCTTTGGTACATAAGCAACGATTTTGTGGATGTGTGTGGAGGGTTATGTTTCTTTAATCTTTCCAGAGCGTCGTCGATTCGATTGTTGGTGGGCGAGAAAGATTCTTACACACGTGCCCCGGACGACCCGAACGGCATTCTTCAGTGGACGGCGATGGGGAAAAGTTAGGCAATGTGTTAGTTTCAAAGGTTGTAATATAAAAGTACAGATCAAACAATTACAATACGACTACACATGGAAAAACATTTTTTAAAGGGAAAAAACTGAGAAGGAAATGTACGAAAAGGGGCGAAAAAAAAGGTGTTAAAAGGCGTCATCACCTCTCAATCAAAACGCAACGAAAAACTTCAAAAAACTTTACTTCAAAACTTAACTGTGTACAAAACACCAGTCGAAAGTTTATCGAAGGGAAAATTGTTTGTTGTTTATATGGCATTTGATAACTTTCCGAATCAGTCGTTGCTAGAACGTTATGGCGTCATTCGCCATTTATCAACTTCGCAAATTTCGTCGGCTTCGATAAATAGCCAAGGAAATAAAACGCCCCCTCCGGTGAAAATTCCTGAAGCCTCTGCCTTGACCGTGTCTCGAATACAGCGGGGTCTCGCTGCAAACATCCGGTCGGTGCGATTGCGCATGTGTGCAGCGCGATGGCCGGAAAATAACAGCACAACAAAGCAACAGTGTCGGCGAAAACAGAAAAAATGAAAGCACAGACACACATATACACACAGATTGCGTCCTTCTACCGGCAAAAACCGGAAATTATTCCACAGTAGCAGAACGTGCAGCGGCCGTTCTCTCAATTCTCGTGTTTTTTTTTTTACATCCATCTCTTTCAGTTTCCCTGTCCCTTTTTCTCTCGCATTGTGATTCACACGTACGTATACGTGAAAAACAGGGAATTGGCAAACATTTTCGGCGCATGATCACGCCGGCCACGGTTCGTCCAAAACATTCCCTGCACGCCCCGATGTTCGTGTGTTTGTTGGTGACGAATTCCACTCTTCCTGCCCAAGGACTCAGAACCGGCTCGCTGCTGTTAACTGTGCGTGTCCTTCTGGGCCTCTCTTTTCATTTCCCCCCGTTCAGGCAGACCCCTGACGCTCGGGAAAATTTGTACGTTCCCTTCTTTGTCCCCTGTGAGCGAATGTGTTTCCACATTACATTGTCACTAAAAAACGTCCCAACATTCCCAAACGGGACGGACTTTATGGACTTAAAAGTGTGAATTTCTGCAGCGCAACACCAACCCAAAACGGCCGTGCAGTAAGTAACTCAAGCGGAAAGGCCCATCATCGCCTGAAATTACAAAAGCTTCGTTTTTTTGATTTGTCAGATCCATTTTACAGATCACAGCAGAACAGCGAACTCAACTATTTATTCCCGTGACACAAAGGCAAAGGAAAACATTCCTTTGGTTCAATGATCAATGATTGATTTTCCCTCCGTTCGCGGCACGAACTACGTAAAATGCGACGCGCCAACCGAAAAAGCTAGTTAAGTATCATCGGCTGTTATGCTGCTTGGCGGGTCCCACATATTAAAGTCACACAATGGAGAAAAATCGTCGCCGCTCTTGGACGGCAAACTAGCCAACCAACCACTGGGAGAAGATGGAAGAAAAAGCCCCAGTGAAGGAAGCACCCGTCACCAATGGCAGGTTATTTATCATATTTTGGAACCATCTTTGTATACAATTTCTTTTTTTTTTACAAATATTCAGTTCAAACAACAGAACAGGCAAGCATTTCAAAACAGTAGGTAAAAGTAGTCACGAATTCTTGTTTCTTTTCCCCGAATAGTGAGAACAAACCCGAATGAAAAAGACTCGCCCAACAAACCACAAAATAAACAGCTATTTACAGGAAAAATAAATAAGTGTGTAATAAAAGAACCAGCGAACAAAGGCGGGAACAATATGCATCGATCCATCGACTAACATTCCGCCCTCTGGGTTAGATGCCTTCGTATTTTTCATGATTGCTCAATCGGTTGGACATAATTTGACAGTGATGACATTAAACGACGTTATTATGCCGGAGGAAATCGTATCTTCCACGGCATGGAAATCTATCATCACCGTTCCAAGACGTGGAAAAAGACCGAGCCCCAGCTCCATGTCCAGGATACGCTCTCGCTATCACAATCACACTCGCCAACCCGATGGTGCTGGTGAACTTGGGTCGGAAACATCCCACCCCATGCCCACCAAGTCCCTTTCCCCTCGACTACGAACGGGGGCTCACATGACCACGTCCAACCTGCTTTCGGCTTGGGCTAACACCACGCGCACGCCACGTGAGCCAGCGAGTCCACACACCCACACAAAACTGAACGACGACGAGGACAACGGCGACGACCACCACCAGCGCAAGTGGCTCGTCCTTCGTCCGGGGGCCGCTCGGTTTGTGTGTGCGTGAGTTTATTGCCGTGCTCGGATGCCGGGTAGCAGGCTTCGGGGATCCCGGGCATTGCGAAGGAAAACAACAACAAACGGCACACACCGGCCCCAGCATGGCTTGATGGACACGGACACGAGCGCCACCTTCTTCCACCTGTCCCTCACCCTCGGTGCTCCCCGCGGCTGGCTTCCGGGCTGTGCTGATGCGCGTCATTTTCCACCGGCCTGGCTGGCTGCTGGCTGTTCGCATTGGAAACCCGTTTTCCGGGCAACACTGCGCAAGTGCCGCCAGCCGGCAGCAGGAGTTTCGACACCCTATACAGTCGGGAGCTATTTGGTGGCGGAAATGAACTTATTAGTGGTACACGTCCACCTTCGGCAAGGACGGGAAAGAAACAACCTTTCACGGTTGGCCTGACGGGAGTGGGAAAAACGCTGGTAAATGTGGAGGACACTAGAAAGTAAGCTTCGACCCAGCACGGAAAAAAACCGAACGTCTGCTGTTTGTGTCCGTTCAATAAACCGAATGCCAGACATGGCAACGGACGTACGTCGTCGGGTGCGTTCCTAAATATTATCACCCCACAATTGGGAAGCGTACGATTGGCCGATTGGAATGGAATTTAATATTTGTTTAAAAAACTACTAAAGCCTATCGCTTATTCTAATAATTATAAAGCAAAGTGATGTTGTTATTGTCCTTCAAGAATATGATGGAAGATTGATTCATACACAAGGATAAAATAAACAAATTTGATAAAACATTAAATCTGCAACTTCAGAAGGTCGCAGCAGTACATTATTTCTCGACCATAAAAATGCCAGAAATGAATGCAGTTTGTTGAGGTTAATATGTATTATGCGTGCTGCCTGAGGGATTCCATTTCAAGTGCATCCATTCAACACAACCCCATCCGGCGGGTAGGATATTCTTCCGTTAAAATAGACCAACTATTCCTGTTTTTTCATCCCACTCCAGTCAAGAGAGCTCGGCAAGCGGAGAACACCTTGGGTACGGGAAGATGCTGTGCGCATAATCAGGAAAATACGGAAAATCCCCGCCGTTGACGTGAAACACACGCCGGTTTTCTGTATGCCGTTCGTGCCACTCACAATTCTTTCTTGTCCCACTAGCTCAAGCCCTAACAACGCGTGCAGCGAGGGAAGAGAGGGTCACTCGGAAGAATACTCCAACCTACCGTCTTCCGTTCCATTTTGCTGTGACGTAGTGAAGCGGCAAACCATTGGCCAGTGTGCGTGTGTGTGTGTGTGTGTGTGTGTTTGCGTATTCCTGCGGTATGCTTATTAATTTTAGCTCATCTGACATTGATCAGAAGAAGAGATAACTTTCTCCACCAGCTTAAATAAATGCGGATTATGTAATATTACGGGTAACTTATTCGTCTGGTCAATCAGTGTCGGTGGTGTCTAATAAAACTAAAATGAAAAAAGGGTTAAAAAGGCATGTGGCAAGGCAGGCTAGATTAAACTCAATGAGCACGACGTAAGTGAAAATAAAATGAAGGTTATTAAGATGTCAGTAGAGGATGTCGTAGGACGACAAACGGACTAATCTTGTTCCTCTATGCAATGGAGACAACGGTCGTTTGAACCGTGAAACTTGAGCAAAACATGAACTTTTCGATTGTGTCTTAATAACGAAATCAACCAACATCGTTTCAGAACTCTACAAAAAGTTGTCTACAGGGGAATGGGTCAACCATTCTCAACACTCATTTGCTTTACCTAGATGCGAACAAAAACATCAACATCAACAACCACATCACCAAAAACTACGCGATCTCATGCATATTTAGTCTTTGCACATTGAGTGTATCTTTTCTCAGCAACAAAGCGTAACATAAGAATGAAAGTCGCAATCAAGACTCATGCAAAAGAAAGAAAAAGGACTTGCTATATTGCTCATAATTTGTAACCAGCATTTGCGTACCAAGCACCCTTGAGCGGTAGGCACAGGTACGGAACAAAGGAACATGTCGACGTGTTTGTTATGATGTGAAGGCACCATGTGCACTAGAAAGTGTTCTGAACAGGGAAAGACCCTTCATGAAGGGAAGACATGCAGTTTTCCAAGCATAAAAAAGTGACGAACCTTTTAACAATTCTCGTCCTGCCAAACAGTGATGTCAGGTGTCCCTGTATTGGTGTGGAATGCATATATCAAAATGCCTCCGGGGCCGTGGGCGTTCGCCGGGGATCCAAAAAGAAAAAGACACTTTCGAAAAGGAGTTCCAAAAAAACCTCCGCCCGTCTTCGGTGTCATACTACCAACACATCCTTAGGGCACCGGTTTCGCCAAAAGCCCTAACCAAAGGCAACAAGGAACCCGTCCTCTCCCCGGGGCATTCTTGTCAGCAACGACTCAAAGCGTCGCGTTTAGTGTGGAAGACCATATTTGACCGTCCTTCCGTGACCTTATCAAACGTGATATCATGACCAACATCATTGTCATCGTCATCGGCCAATCGTTAAAGTTCTCATCTTCACCGGATTGGTCGCACATTTTCTTCCGTATTGTGTCCCAGACATTTTAGTAGCTAGCGTACATTCGATCAAACCGTTCCTCCAACTTTGGTTTGAGGTACGAAAAGGAAAAAACAAGAAGAGGGACGCACACACGAAACCATGCGCTCCAGCCGAAAAGTATGTGCTGATGTATGGGTGGCTTCATGCAGAACCAGAACGCGCTCGGGAAACTATCATATATTCATCACCAAAGCTAGCAGTGGCAAACCTTAGCAACCGTCGACAGCATGTTTGAACAACCTAGGCCCAAACAATGGCCAAATATTCTGCCACGTCTTCGCTAGCCGTGATTTGTCACCCTTTCTCTAGGAAGGTATTTTTATAGATGCTGGTGAAAAGCGACTAAAACTTATATCGATCCCGATGATATTGTGGATTGAGGAACAATGGAAATTTGTCAATAAGGTTTCTTGTGCAATAAGCAAAGAAAATTCCTTTGAACGTATGTAGCCACTTTTGTTAGTGTGGTCAGGATTTGAGAAAAAGAGGAGAAAATATGCTAATTTGAACCGTTGGAGCGACATGGAATGACAACTACCACTTCTCCCCGGTTCTCAGCTGTCGCGTGTTGTTGGAAGTAGAAACGCTTTCCCAGCTGGTATAATTAGCTGTACGCAATATACTTCCTTTCGAACGTTTCCGGTTTTCTCAGACTATCAGACGTTTCATATCATTAACAGTATATTCTGGATAATAAATGATCACTAAATTAGAAATTAAGCCAGAAAAATTCTTTCGAACATATGAGTAAAGTATTTGCTGAAAAACATGTTTGGGTGTGAAGTCAAGAAACCACTTGTCAGCAATTCAGATGTAACTGAATTGAAGCAGTATAATTCCGATCTTGGCGTAGGAAGGCAACAACAGTACGCAACCACCAGTATGAAACAAGTTCGCTCCAGGAACGTAGGCATGTTGGAACATGGAAAATCATGTTTCGCCGACAAACAATGAGCGCATTAAGGCGGACGGAAGGTTGGAAGAATTTATCGTCTACTACCACTCGCGCACACAACAAACACTGAGCTGCGAAGCCCCATTAAATTATGGTGGAGCTTGCGGTCTCGGAGCAATGAGTATAGAGTATAGAGTGTCACGTGGACACGCACAGCAGTGAGCATGAAACGGGGAGAGCAAAAGAATTACGGAATAAAACTCGAGAAGGGGAGAATATGAATCGCATCCGTAGCCGATAAGATTCTATCACATATATGAATAAATATGAATAAATATTGCCAGAAATTCTCAAGCAAAACGAAGGTTTGTTATGTTTCCGTACGTTTGACGCTAGAAAACATTACTTTTTTAGTAGCATATTTTTAGAGATTAGCATACTACGTCTTATGCTTCACTGAAGCTTGTAATAAGCTAATCACATATGTTGTTCTTATCAACTATTGCGCCCACTTTGGGGTGTTTTGATTCCACCGAAAATAAGCGAAAACTTCACACTGGTGAAATGTGTTGCAGGGCAAAACTGGTCCGTGGCAGCTCTTTTCCACGCGTCAATAAAAACAGCCCACAAACGCGCCCCGACGCGGGCTTCCAAAGGGAAGGGCGGCAAAACGGCTGCAAAAAACAACAAACAGAGCCACATACCTACAGCCGTGCTCTCTTGAGGGAACTGCTGAGAGGGCCGGGGTTCGGTCGTTGATCCTGAATTCCGGTTCGATTCGATCGGAAGAAAGGAAACGAATGGAAACGACATGCGTTTGGTGTTGCGCTGTTGGTGTTGGTGAAAACTCCAAGAGAGAAAATCGAACGTTTGTAGGCAGCAGTAGCAGCGGAAACAAAAATACTACGAATGGACAGTTTGCGGATTAGAAAAGAGAACGAACGCGAGAAACAGAGGGGAAGCGTTCTAATCATGCTTGTTGCTTAAAAACGCCGCGCAGCGTTGTGTGTGGGCAACGTTTTGACGCGCGAAAAGCTGCCGTTTCCCTTTCCCCCGAGCCTGTAGACACAACTACTACTCTTCCGAGTCGCGGTTAAGAATGAGAGAGCGCGTCCAACCGAACCCATGCAGACGCGAGGTGGCAGGTTCAACCACATCACGGATCACATTCGAATGACGTGGTGTGGTGTGCCGCTCTTTCTGTCCCTGATCGTAGAACCGCGAGAACGCGAAAGCAAGCGTATCGCGCACTAACACCAATGTACGCGCTTACACTCCATGGAAACGTGTGAATGAACACGCGAGAGACGGCGGGCGGTAAGCTTCCCAGGAATGACAACAAATACAACAAGCTCCGCCATTTAGTTCGCGTTTTTTTTATTTAGTCGCTCCTAGGGCAAAGCTCGTTCTCGAGCGGCGGAACAGCCATGCTTTGAGGAACCGCGTACTGTCTCCCTCTACCTCTCCGGACTCCTTTGTTTGTCATCGCGCTAGCGTACTTTCTCTCCCATTTTCGTTTACGCCAAATGAGTCACTTACTGTATGCAGCAGACGTGTGGAACAAACTAAAACTGTTCAAAGTTCAAGCTCTAGCTGAGCACAAAGCTTCGATAGTTTTTTCGATCGGAAGAACGATCATTCTGGAAAGCGTTAAAAGCTTTACTAGTTGTGTTTCATGTTCCAATTATGCTGGCT
>JAOEFI010003466.1:5314-19138 GCA_034621735.1 Anopheles plumbeus | reverse complement strand
ACAACAACATCGGCTCAACCGTGTGGAATCGAAATTGCACCACAAGCGCCAGGTTACACCACGCACCACTACCAGTAAACGCACGCGAGGAAAACGGGCAGCCTCGCACGACGAGCTGAAGGGAAAATGTGGATACAGTTCGCTAAGCACACGGGCGCACGATATGATGCCAAAATGATGTTGGTGATGATGATGACCGTGTGATGGAGGTAGTCGAGGAAGAAACACGAATCCAGCATACACAAACGCACGCGCCTGCACACTTTATTGCTATACCGCGTTCTAGTCCTTTTTTTGTGTTCTCTCTTTCTCTCTCTCTCTCTCTCTCTCTTTCTCTCTCTCTCGCTCTCTCTCTCTCTCTCTAAGTACCAGTCTAGTAACCTCGAGCCGTGACTACGCTGTGTTGGCAATAACAATTCGTCAACCCGTTTTTGTCGTCCCGGAAAACGAAGTCCAGAGATTGGGACTGGGAATCCCGGAAAGCGGCGTTGGGTGATCCATTTAACGCCCTGCTGCCAAAAACGAAGGCGAACTCCGAAAACGTTATGCATCTTCATCATCATCATCATCATCATCATCATCATCAGCAAAGGTTGTTCTACGCGGGCAAACAACAACAACCAACGGTACACACACAACTGGGGGTAGGGTAGCAGAGAAAATAGCGCGCGTTCAACGAAGTTCATCGTCGCGTGAAAAAGTAAGATCGCTGTACGCTGGATGACGTCACGTTGGGTGATTTTGTTACTTCTCTAGGCACTCTCGGCTTTCATGATAGCGTTTAGTTATGGCGCGATATCAAGCGACAGCTTGGCGCGAATGGGAAGGGACTGGGGGCGGGCCCATCGCGGAGGGGCAAGTGTGATGAAGAAAATCAACCTGAAGCGCTGGTCGCGTCGGTCCTGCACGCTTCACGGAGAGGAGTTTTGTGGACGAAGACGATGAGGACCGAGCTGTGTTCATGTGAAGGGGCGCACCTTCGTACCGTCGTTGGCAACAACACGCCCCTAACTACCCACCCCAGCAACCAAGTAGAGAATAATTCAGCCAGAAGAGTAGCAGCGCTTCGGGGCTTTTACTCGTTTGGCTGCGTTTGCAAATGACGCGTTTTTCACGGCCGCTGCGTTGAGGCACCACCCGCGGGAAACGGAGAGAGAGAAACACATAGAAGGCGGGAGAAAAAGGGAGCGGAAAACTTACATTTGCTTCCGTTTTAGGAATTGCTTAGGCCACGCACGTCAAACGGCAGCCGAGCCGATGTATGGTCAAAAGCAGCGACGCGCGATGGCGGCGACGGTGATGAGCTTGGGCGAGCTTTCACGTTTTACGGTTTAGTTTATTTTCGTTTCTTTCCTTCTCACTTCACTCGCTCGCTTAGGTCCACCCTACCTGACGGGTAAGTGGCGTGCGAACGCTCACACAACACGGGTGGTGACGCGGTTTATTCGCGGCTTACCGTTCTGGATTTTCACTCACGAGCTGCGGCACGAAAGGAAGTGTATATTTAAAAAGCGCGCTACCTGCAACGCCGTCGGAGGAGGGAACACACCGCGAGCAGATCACACTCTGCTGTGGGGACGACTATCTGTTGGGGCGCGGATAGGCGAGAACGGAAGGCGACGCACGCAGCGCGGGAGCGAGGGCCGAACACAGCGGGAGTCCATATACGATGCGCACGAACCAAGTCACGAACTGTACTGACGGACGCGTTCCGCGAAACTGATGGAAGATACGCCGAGTCAAAGCACGTCGCTGCTGCTGCTGCTGCCGGCTGCGGTGCGCGTTCGCTGTTCGTGAGAAGAAGCTGTGTGTGAGTGTGCGCTGGCACCACAGCCGAGCTGGCTGCACACCGGGTGCACGAGCGAGAAGGGCAATGCAACGGCGCGGCCTAGAGCGCGCGCGTGCTCCCTCCTCCGTGCCCATTATTGGCGCACTTTCGTTCTCTCGCGCCCCCGCGCCGATCCCATTCAAGCGCTTTATCGTTCGAATAATCTCTCACACACTCCGGCCGTACAACGCAAACACCCCCTTCGGCCCTTCGCCTGAATGGCTACCCGTTTGCACGGAGGCAGCGTAAAATGTTATCCTACCGGCACTGACCACGCGACCCTACCCTGTCGACGCGCGCACACACACACACACACACCGCGGTCCAACGAAAGCCAACGTGACATGTTCGTGCAGGGCTATTAAGGGTGGTCACCCTGTCGTGTTATTGTTAGAAGAAGCGCTAACCCATCCCGTTCGCACCAACACAACTGCGGAAGGACCGGGGAAAAAAACAGACAGCCGACTCTTGGCTGAACGCGAAAAAAGCACCACTACACTTTGCGTACCTTTTCGAACGGGAGAGGGGCGGCAACACACGTGTGCAGCGCAGCGGTGGGAAAAGGTAAATAAACGCACGTTACTACACGCTACAGCATACAAGCACACGCACACATGACTACGCATGCTGCTTTTACAACCGTGCGGTTTACATACGAACGGACGGATAATGTAAAGCTGGCGACACAGTAGTGTGCCGTGTGTCTGCTGCTTAGTGTCATTCGAAAAACAGGAATCGAGGAGCGACCCGTTGCCACTTCTGTTACGTTGCCGGTGCCGGTGGAATGAAACCGGGATGATGATGGTTGCCGCAGAATACGACGATGCCACACATTCTCACATATCGTATCGTCAAATGTATCGTTCGATCGGAATCATAAAAGCCAAACTGTAACGCCACGACGCATAGAAACAACGATTGAACGAGCGAGTGAAACAGTTTCGCGACCAGCGTTTGGTTCGGCTGTGGTGTAATTAAGCAAGATTTACACTGTTATTTCAATACCTATCCCCGCGCTAGCTGCAAACAATTAGCAAAAGTGCTGACTGGTTGTCTGGCCACAAAACAATGCACAAATGACAACGACAACGGTGAGATTTACGATGCTGACAGAAAACGAATACGAAATTTTTTCATTCAAATTGAAGATTCGTTTATGAACTTGAAAAAACTCTCGAGCTAGAGCAGGATTGCGTAGACATTTCCGAAGCCAGGAGAGTTGCATTTGCGATGTTGCCATTACGAATGGTTACCATATTTCATAAGAGATGAATTAGTAATTTTGATTTTTGTTTTGTACAACGACGAATCTTGAATCCAGAAGCCATAACCCAAAAAGAAGGACGACCAAAAATGACGACCTTTCTAGTTGAAGAAAGTCGGCTCTCTTCACTCGGTTCTGTTTTTTTTTTATCTTTTTCCTGTTTTGTACGGCTTCGTCCCTCCTCGCTGAATGGCCTCGATTACGTACTCGAAATCCTCGACAAACCCTGCTGCTACTCGTTCGTCGGTCACTGTACCCAAGCTCTTTTGCAAACGCAGCGGAATCACCAATACATCGACCACTTTCGGACCACATCATCTGTTGGCTTGCGCGCGAGGTGCGTCGCTTGTTTTGGTTTTGTTTTCCGACTTTCTCGCGATTCGCAATAAACTCCGCTATAGGGCGTGAGTGAGAGTGTGTTTGTGCGAGCGGCTGCACGTTGGCAGTATAACAGGGAACCAACCACCTCATCCCCTAACGCACACGCACACGACGAAGATCTTGTTTTTCTTTTCAAAACCGCGGTTTCCGCCGTCTGTTCCGCCAGTCATTCAACTTTTCACTGCCGCGCGCCACGACGACGCGCTCGTGGAGCATAAATTATGTTTAAAAAAACCCTTTTTTCCTTTTTCTTCCCACATCATTAATCGTTGCTCAACACACACACGGTGTGTTCAGTTGCCAGCCCGCAATGACTACACCCACTAAAGCGTAGAAATTCGTATCGCAGCAGCCACAACAGGGAAAGCGGCAGCAACACTGACTGTTATTATGTCATGCCGAACGCAACCACGAACGCACACAGCTGCACTTTGTTGCCGAGTAGCAAATCAAATCTCATCTCTGCCTACTTCGCATGGTTGCCCCACCAAGAGGATACCTGCTTTACATTGCAGAAGATGATTTTACCGAGGAGAGGTGGAAGCTATACCCACGGAACTGGGTGGCCTCTATGGTGCAGTGGCAAGAAGGTGCAGACGCCGAGGAGGAAACGTACAACGGCCCACCACGGCTAAAGTGTCGTGAAATGGTAGAACGATTCTTAACTGGGCGTTTTTAGCTCCCATACTTCTTTTCTGTATTGAAAAGCATACATCTTGAAAGGCAGTAGCAATTTTCCGTTAAAAACAAGGAAGCTTCCTCGCATGTTCGAGATTTACGTGACTTGACTTGAGCGACGAAAGTAATTAATTCCGCCCAAAGTTGGCTATCAAAGAACTAGCCATCGACTATTTTTGTGTAACATTTGTCGTCGGCCGTCCATGTGTTCGCGCGAAAAGAAAAGCGGCAAAGTACTCCCTCACATACCTACTATTCGCCACAGTCGCATGTGTGTCGTCATGCACACGCGCTCGCGTACAGTGCGATACTATATTTATTCGCCGCAGCGACCAGCGAGAGAACCAGCCGCAGAGCAGCATCACCGCGTCGACGGGAGAAAACGAAAACGCGAATCCCGCACCTCTGCGCCGGTGTGTGTGAAGCACTACATGTGTTGCATTCGCCACGGCATACATACGCAGCGGCGGGGAGCGCAGATGATGCTCTTTCCAAAACAAAAGACCCGGCTCATGCTGCCTGGATCGCAGGTCGCCGGACGAAGCGCTCCTTCACAACCACCGCGATCGAGGCAAGAAAAGCAGCCTTCCCCTCATTTTTCGCGCTCTCACGACGCACACGCTCTCTTTGTGTTTTACGCGCATATTTTCACCGCGGTGCCGTGTTTATGCTGAATACCAGGAATCGCAGGGCATTCTTTAGCGCATCGCCATTTGCGTGTGTGTGTGTGTGTGTGTGTGATGGTGAAAAACGCCAGAGGGGCGGAGTAAACGGAGGAGGGATAATGTGTTTCCTTATGTTGTCGATCACTTTCTCATGAAACTTCGTGTGTGATTCTATTCCGTCGTAACAGGCGATGCCGGATATTACGGACGGCCAACCCCAACCCTGCCCAACCCTTCGAAACACCAGATACCCGCGTCGGCTCACACAAGATGAGCATCGCCGGCCTGGACAAAGCTGGTTCCGACAGTGCACGCGGCAGCAGCAACAGCAGTAATGCATTCGACAACAGTAGACCCGACGACGGAAAGAAAGACCAAGCGAGACAATGAAGAATCTCACAGCACAACATCTCCGCAGCGAGGAGGAAGCCGCGGCACAACATAAATATGTATGATTTGTTCCGTTTGTTTTGTACACAGCAAACCACCGAACGTCGTCGATTGTCATAGTTCCCATCGTCCGCCTCTCCTCTTCCTGCACAAACGGCACCACTACAGGACGTGGTTGATTTTCATTCTCATCATTCCGTCCGCCGCCCGGCATCAGAAATTGTTGATGGGTGCGTACGTGCGAGTGTGCGTTCCACACCATGCATTCCTTCTTCGTAGTCACGGCAAGAAGCATGTAATACTTCGGTGCAGTTTAATTTCCATCCATTAACGAATTATTTATTTATTCACGACCCCCTCAACCTTTTCCTGTCGAAAAGTTGGTGAATACAGCAATCCCCTCCCGGAATGATTTTGAAGAATCATTAAACTAATTTACTTAGAAATCAGCGACAATGTTCTAGGGAGGTGTCCAAGAACAGATACTTTCAAGGTGAGAAATAAGGACAAAGACAGCGAGACTTGCCTCGAGCGTCTCCGTAATCGCAAACGAATGGAACGGAAAACGATTCCGCTCGATTCCAGACTCCGTGCAGGAGTGCAGAGACCCAGAAACCCCGACGAGCATTAATATGCTTGCACGAATACACCTATAATGTAAAGCGAATTTTTCCTTCGTTGTTGGTGATTCTCAAGCTACAACCATTCCTGCCTATACCTCTACCAAACCACAGGAAGGGAGGGAACCCCTTCCAAACCGTCCGAAGGAAGTGGATATCGCTGCAACGTCTGGTCCATGAGCACTTGCAACTCCTGCCATCGGGGAAGCTGCTCGGTTTGAGACCGTTTTTTTTTTATAAAACCAGGGTTCAGATTTATTTACTCTTACAAATACTAAATACTATACAAATTAAACATAAATCCTACTCCCTACTAGTTAGGATATGCTAGCCCCAATCGGTTTGAGACCTGATCGTCAAAGTATGCTGAGGTCGAGATGAAAGAATCAACCGCCTAGCACCGCATACCGTTTCTTTCGTGAATGGCTTGCTGCTGGCATTGGTTCGTCCACTAGTATCGGCGCCCCTTCGTTCATTCTGGTCCTTTCCCATCACTCTAGTCGCGATACGCAGCGTTCATAGCTTTGAAAAGAGTGATGAGTAACACAGCGCGGGTAAAGTAACGGACGCCGGAAGAAGGATGCAAGATATGGTCCGTACATCGACAAGCTGGTTGGAGCAACTCTAGACTAGGGATGAAACCCATTCAACAGAGGCGTAACGGCCTGGATGATGCTATCCTTTGCTGCTGCTGCTAGTTTCAGCTGCAGCCGAGCAATCCTTTCCTGATCTTGCTAAGTTCTTAGGACATTCTCCGCGGCAGCATGCCCAACTTTGGAGTACATTCCCTTATGAAGCATAAAGCTATACAAATTCCGGGAAGTCTTCTCCGAGATTCGTAAACGATTCGCCTTTTACGACTTTCTGGTGCTGACCTCGAATGGTTGCTTGAAACCCGCATCTGACTGATGGAATCACCCGGTAGTGGTTTTATGGAGAATGCTGCTGGTAAAGTGCAGAAACAATCGGGTTCGCAGGGCCTTTGGGTTTCCTCTCCACAAAATCTCACAGCGGCCCTGCATGGTGTAGTGACAAGTTCAATCTTCAACACCTATCACCATTTCCTGCCTATATACTGCCGATGCTGTCCGTTCCACACACATACTGTACTGTCCGCAAAAGCTGCGCACCGGGGCGAACAACGACCAGCCAAAGTTGCAGCTTCGCTTCAATCCCGGGCGAGAGAGTTTCGATGATTCCTCCAGGGATCCTCTCTATCGGATCCCTGATGCACCAACAGAAGACGTTTCCTACGAACATTACAAAAGTATGTTTCGTAAATTTCAAAACATGGCCGATTTGTTATTGTAACCGAACGAGAGATATCGAGAAGGAGAGCGTTCTGAGTTGTTGCCCAAACGATGTTGTTCTGCAGGCCCTGGACGGAGCGGTTAATCGCAGAGACGTTCCTGCGGCTACAGTGGCTCGATAAAAAAGTCCGCGTTTGCCCATCGCACACCCATATCACTCGTCGCCGCCGTGGTGGCCTGTCACTTTTCATCGTCTGTAGCCGCGAACTTCTGCACCATGCCGTGCACACCACACGTTGCCCAATTTGTAAGTATGGAGCAAGCCTGAGATTCTGTTCGTCTCTCGCCCGGCATGAGCGGAAAACAATCCTTCACACACGGCGGACCATCGCACCACTACCAAACGGCATTTTACGGCACGGAATACAAAAAAGGAACAGAAAGAAAGTGCCCGGCTCGCAACTATAATTGCCGCTTGTTTGCCCGTGTGGTTTCGAAACAAACACAACCATGCCACGTGCTACTCTACAAGCCGCGAAACGAACGCCCCCGAAAGCCAACACCGCGATGATCCAACACTCTGTGTGCGGGGATGACGCACAGACAGCATAGCTTCCGTCTCATCTGGTCCCTGGGACGCACTGTTATCGAGCAAGCACGAGTGTATATTGTGCCTATATGTTCGCGCAGCTCCGATGTGCAGCGTTCCTCGGTGGAGAATTGTTATTACGCGAGAAAACACAAAGAAACGCCGCGACCACGACGGACGGAACGAACGGACCATTATTTCAAGTGCATCGAAGAAGTGGAGAGCGAGCGGTGGACTGAGATGGGCTGCTATCACATGAGCCACGGCGGGTGCGGCGCGCGGAGTTGGTGGTTCTGGTCAGCAAACACGCATACACCAAAACAAACCACCACTCGCGTGGCGTTACCGCGAACCGCGGCTGTTTGACGATATCACGCTGGCTGGCGCATGGGTTAAGCGGTTCCACGCGGGCGGGGCTTTCACACGAGGCCACATGAGTGCACACGTGGCCACAACGCAGGGCCTACATAGTAGAGGGATCACACACACCGCGCGCTTCGCACCACCTGACATGCGGCTGCTTTGCGCAATTTTCTCCGCGCACGCACACTTTCAAACGCCACGGTCCCGTCTCGCTCTGTCTCGGTGCTCCGCTCCGTTTCGATGGAGGAGAAAGGTGTGAGCAGCGTCACGGGCAGCATGCGTACTCACCTATACCACCGTGGGTATTACTACCAAACAACTCCCAACTCCCAGCCAACAACCATCGACGGCGCGAATCAAGTCGCCGAGAGGAGCGAACAAAAGCAACCTCCCTTTGTGTACGTGGTGGCGAGTTGTCGGCTCGAGGTCCTCTTGGAAGTACACGCATTTCGTGTTGACTTTGGCCAAACCGTGTTCCTTCGCGTGAACCATATAGATCCTTAGTGGTCGATGCCGGGTTTTCGCACATTTCGCACGGGTACACGACGGTTAGCAAAATGACCCGCCGCCATTGCACTCCTCCCTCCGGCGCGCTCTTCCATTACCAACATTGACGCACTTTTCAGTGACGCTTCGTTTGCCGCTTTGATGCTTCACTGCACAACACACGCGGATGACGGTGTGTAGTTGTGTGCATGCGCGTGTGAAACATAAATACACGTAGTTTTGTTTGTTTGTTTGTTTCGTTGATTGCAGGCGTCCGCAACGCGAAGTAGTTGGAGGGACCAACGAAAAATGGTTACTTTACCAATTGATGTAACATTCATTCTTGATTTGGGGGCGACACATCATTTGAAGGTGCTTCACCGAAAAGGCGCAGTGTGAAATCGACGTCCAAAAATGTGTCGTGCCAGTCGTCGCTCTGCTGGGCGGGCTAACGGGAACTTACCAATTGCATGGTGTGAATATTCATATTGATACAAACACTAACCCCGAAATACTTCACCGGCGTAGAACGAAAACAAATGCGTCAGGCAAATGCGCCCACAGATATCGTGCGGTCTACGTGCCACGATCCCTTCGCTTTGCCAAGCTCCAACGTGCGCCATCGCCAACAGCCTTGCATTCACCCCTTGACTTGCTTGGTTTGCACTTGCATCCAACCCAGAGGAAGAGAGATAGAGAGAGAAACCGAAGAGTACAAGAACTGTGACGAGCATCGATACCGCCATGCCCACTTTGTGTGTCAGCGAAGAGTCGTGGCTGACGCCATGTATGCGATTGCAACTGCGATTGGAGTAGGCGAAGGAAACTTTAGCATCTAGTCGCCATTCTGTATGGGATTTGACAGATGCGACTCGAATACCATCCGTCAAATGTTATACAAGAATATTGTTTGAAAATCATCTGCTACTATAGGATGAAGGATTATCCTCAACCAGATGGCTGTCGCGAAGGACGCCATAAACGGTTCCAACGCGGCAGTTGGCGGAGGTTTGCGTCAATTTACTACAGTCAACGCTCACAAATTTCAAATCAGATATTTATAGGATGGGATTTGTGCAATGCTGCAGCTAATGTTGGCTAGTACCAATACGAAACAGCCGCACCTCAATACAAGCACGTCCTGCGACACCACCGTTTAGGGGCGGAACATTTAATCACAGATCGGTAACATGGAGCGAAAATCTGATTCCAAATAACCTAGTAGCACGAACGTGATCAACGGCCGCGCCTGGGAGGGATGAAAGGTACGTGATGATTGACATGTACGATCGTGTGTGATCGATGCCTATCTCAACCAGGCGAAGGAAAGAAATGGAGATATACGTTGGAGCGTTCCAAAGAAACCCAGCCTGCTCGCAGATGCGAGCACCAGCCCCAGACTAATAATGTCTCTGCGAAAGTGTAAAATCGGTCATTTGTCCATGACTTCGTTGTCTGTCGCTAATAACATCCGCCGTCGATACCGTTCTTCTTCACGAGGAGGTAAGGGTCTTGCGCAGATCGACTCCTGCCGGTTTCATTCTAGCACCAGAAAGATGGACGTAGACCAGTTGGACACCAAACGTGACGGTCAAAAACAATGCCGTGCAGTTGTTTTTCAAACTCCGCCCGTCATCACACGCGGCGGCTTCTCAAAATGCTGGTTCGCGCACCATCAACACACATACAGTGGAGCATACCGGCTTCACTACTACCACACAATCTGCAAGAGACCACGGGTCCGATCCGATCCTCCACCCACGAAGATTGGAACGGAAAACCAAAAAACCTCAAAATCGCAAACCGTTCGGACATCTCTTTCTGCTCTTCGATGCTGGCCAAGAAAAAACAAGACACCATGAGGGCAAGCGTGCACAGCGAACGTTTTTGGGGAAGGGATTTATCCGTCTTGGAGCATCGCTATATTTTGCGGATCGGAAGGAGGAAGTATTGAGGAGGTGTGGGAAGTGGTAGTTTGTTTTTCTCAAATCGCACGATCGTACGATGAGGATGGCTTTGCCGCTTGTTGTTGTTTCGTTACGTTGCTGCTCTCACCTCGCAGTTGGTCAGTTGGTCGTAAGCTAATAAACGAAAACAGAAAAAGTACAACTTCCTCCGTCGCCAATTGAAAAATTTGGTTGTGTAAAATAACAGCATTTCATGTATACATAGGAACAACACATAGTTAACTTATAGTTAACCCGTAGGATTAAATCATGCATTTTTTGTTTTATTTGCAAAAGCAACATGTGGGTCTGTCACCAAAAACGGAAACGATAAACAAAACAGGATATATGACAGCGAAAAAACGACACAACCAGCCCGCGTCTTGTTACTCCCACTTCCACGAACACAACTGTGCAACTCAGTGGCCTGATAATGAGATTTTACCGAAGGTAGTGTTATGTCCTCCTTTTTGTATATGATATAAATATGCTACGTTGTGTTGGGACGACGCTCACTCATCGAACAACCAGCTATCACGAGAAACTGCAGCGAGACGGGGCCGCACTTGTTCGCTTCGGTAAAATTCCGCGCCATTCGCGGTGAGTCATTTGCGCCCCCAATCACAATGGCCTACAGCATGACGTGAAACTGTTCACATGTTTTACAACACCCCAACGTCAAATTCGGACGGTTTAAAACTGGCGTAGCTCCGAATAACCGAAGAGTTTAAACCTCAATAGCTTTTCAGCCTGCAATTGCCACACTTTCATAGCCGTTTTCGCCATGCTGCAGGGCCATTTAAACTAAGCCTTAAATTAACCATCACTTGTGAAAGGTAGCTAATTGAGTAATATGTTTGCAGTTCAAAATAAAACGCCTAGTAATAACATTTCATTCCGACGAAAATACTTCCATAACGTATACAAATGAGTCTCCGAAGACTATAGCGTGTCTGGGTATGGGTATGTCTGTGGAATTCAGTTTGTTTTCGCAACTGGAAGGCCATTTCATTCCCGTTAACCAGACATGATTGTTCCGCACAAAAAATTCACGACAAATTGAAATGTGACACCAACAAAAAAAACGAAAACAACGTCATAACTCTTTGAGGCGGCTCAACCATGGGCATTAATGGGGGCTTGAAATTAAAAAAAAAAAAGTTCACGTTCAATGTGTAGTAGCTTCAATGGTACTTAAGGGTAAGGTACAGATAAAAAAAAGTTACAAAAGCCGTCATCAAGTCCACGCAGGCATGCAGGCACAAAGAGGGCACACGAGAGAAAGACGAATCAAAACCCCCAACCCCGCCCGCCACCTGTTTTTCCATGCTCGATAGGTACACCACGAGGTTTTGCCCGGGCCGGGAACAACTTTTCTCGCACAAACCCACACAGAGCTGACGCAGGTCAAATCACATACGGTGCCACTGGTATGCGTGCGCCCTACGAGCAAGATACAGATGTTCGCTGCACGGTGTAGGCGCGACGTCAGCTGGTGCGGTGATAAACTGAAAACAAGCTCCCACACCTGTACTACCAACACTGGTGCGCACGAGCTTTCCAGTGCTGCATGCGCACGACGCCCCAACCATCGGGCGAAGCACAACGGCTACTTTGTTTCCCCAACCAACACCACGTGATGCTTGATTTGTGGGGCGATAAAAGAACAAAGAGCGTAAGGAGTGAGAGCAAGGGAGATAAAGCCAGAAAATGAGAGAAACAAAGGATAATGGGAGAGCCAAAAAAAAATACATTATTCGGAGTAAAATGCAGTGGCCATTGAGAGCAAATGATCCCTTCGGTCGCACACTTGCACATAGAGACCAATACGAAGGAAAGATGCAACCGCATGCCGAGTTTGTGATGATCACCGGGGGAACACAAGCAGCCTGGTTGTGCACGTAGGTTGGGGCTCGGCAGACGGCGACGTCGGTACAAACGAAAGTTTGCTCTACCGGCACCGGCCGGCGGCCTCAGTCCTCCAAGCACCCTGTGGTCGGCTGCGCTGCCGGTGTAAGCAAAACAACACGCAAGGACGCAAATGCTCCGGCGAGAGTGTCGACTCCCTGCCAACGGCATCGACTCTGAACGATTCAGCAGAGCACAGTGTGACAGAAGCCGGACACGTTTATCTTTGCTTACAGATGTATTGTAACTAACATGTTTCCCGTTTTATGAACCGTTGAGAGGGTTTTTGATAAAAGGGGTTAACGCTGGAAAGAGCGTCACCAACTGACGTACAGTACCTACTCGTTTATCCGTGCTGAAGCCGATGGACCTAGTGAGGCAAGGATAATCGGTCACAGATCGATTGGTAACCATTACTCAGTTAATGCGGCATGCGGCTACATGAGTCGGCATTATGTGTGGAATTCGACAATAGTAAGTGATTATTAATTAATAAAGGACCTACAGTCGGGTGGAGTTGTGATAACGTACCATTAACAACTTTCAGTGTGGTAATTTAAAATTAAAAAATATATATATCAATATGATGATGCGGAAAGTATTGAAATATGCACGCTACTATCTAGATTTGCTACCTTAGCGGGAGAAAAGAAATAATTAGTCTTTATTCGCGTCTTTACTTTGCCAACAAACCCGGCCAACAACCCCTCGCCGTGACCTAAGATCTAGGAGATCTAGAGGGCACTTCGAGATAGTTTATTTTTAAGTTGAAATTGTTAATAGTTGTAAGTTTTCATCTGTCTTGTTGTTGTTCAAGCTGTGGAGGCCTGCGAGCCTGACGGCTTTCAATGTTTAAGTAAATAAATAAATAAATAATCTCACTTAACCTGGCACGTACTTAGCCATCATACTCGCTCCGCTGACAAGTGACAGTTTCCAACGGATGTACTGTTCTTTCTGTAATACGCGTGCCGAATGGAAAACAGTTGGCAAATCAATTTCATTGCCTTGTATGCGTGTTAAATCGAGAAATGTTTGTTACAAAATCAAAGCACTCTGTCAACGCAGGCACACGACGCTGTCATTTTAGGACGCACGGTAAATCCGACGCACGAATGATTCGATGCCGGGTAAATGGGGTTGTACCGTATGCGTTAAATGTTTGTAATTGAATTCATTGTCAAAAGCTGTCCACAAAGTTTTCCAGGACATGTAATCGAGGAGTCCGATGTAAATTCTTATCCTTATTGAAGTTAATATTTTGTACATTGCTTGACTCTCGTAGGAAGTTTATTGGTATCGGCCCTAACGATAAATCCATAGCGACAACAAGCACAAATAACAGTAGAATTATCTATCCGTTGTGACCACTGTGCACCGTGACGACCATGCCTGAGAACGGGAGAAGGTCACAGTCGTTTGTGCAAACCAGTTCCAGTCCCGACAGAGATGGGGC
>JAOEFI010003243.1:94187-130929 GCA_034621735.1 Anopheles plumbeus | reverse complement strand
GGGGGGGGGCTGGGTTAATCAGTCGCGACAAGTCAATGAGCAGAAGTGGAACAACAGACATGGGAAGGTAAAGAAAAAACCAAGTAAAAATAAATTAAAAACCCCTTGGCGGTAAGTATCACAAGAAGAAGGAGAAAGAAGCAGCGAGCATGAACAAAAATAAACAATGTGTATGATATTGGGGACGAGTACGAGAGAGACGAGTGTTCTCGTTGATGCAGCTGGTTTCGTGTTTCATTCTCTGTCGCTGCGTTGCTACGATGCAATTCGAAAGGACCAAGAAAAAATAAGTAAAAGGAAGAGAGAGAGAGAAAGAGAGAGAGAGATACAGAATGAAAAAGAGAGAAAAAAAATGTCTGGCCCGACGCACCAAATCTGTCTCGCTTGTTCATGCATGCCATACCGCGTGCGAAAGCATTTTCGCCAAGAAATGTGTACATGTCTCATTTCGCGCTTCGTTGTTCCGTTTTTCGTTAGCCTTCGTCACCGCCGCTTCATCAGCAGTTGCACTCCCCGGCCGAACGAGGTCGATGGCTGACAGCGTGAGAAGAGTCGTCTCGCGGAAGCCGAGAATTTGAAGTATTTGTTTATGTTTACTGCACTTCTGACGGACTACGTCTGCGGGGAACGACGGCGGGTTTATTTTCCTTCTTTGTGGTTGTAAAAAAGAGCTGCGGCTGCCGCCGCTCATCGGTCTCCTTTTTTATACTTTCTCCGGTGTCGAAAAAGTCTTAAAGCAAAGCACCTCCACATGAGAAAGAGACTCCTCCAACGCCCGGATGGGCAGATTTTTTTGTCTCTCGAAGATCCAGAATGCCGACTAGGAATGGCGTGCCACGATCCTTTCATAAACACCTTCCAATGGAAGCGGTGTGCATGCTCGCCATCGTACAACATCGTTTCCTGCCTCCAATGCCTGCGCCAGACTGTCCAGTCAGAATTGCTATGAAACCACTCGCGCGACTGAGCGAGGTTTAAAGTAAGCAACATCTCGTTCAAGAAAATGCAGAAAAAATGCAGTAAAAACTTCATTGGGAAGACTTTGGAAGTCGAAAAGCTTTTCTGATGTTGCACCCTCGTAAAAGGGTAATTGTATAAATTAACTATTCTAGACGATCTTTTTCTACTGATTGCTTTTCGATTCATGACTAGTCATGGTTGGGGGTACATGACGAAGATATAGGGATTGGGAATAAAATAGCATGCGTTGTGGGATGGCAATTCGAACTGAGATTGTTTTATAATGATTTCCATCTGAATGTAGAATGTACCTCTCTTGTAGCGTCTTCAAGTAAGGTTAATCTCGTTCGCATTTCGCGTTATTAATTGGATAATGTAATGAAGGCTAAAATCCGTACCAAATGCCTCACACAATATACTTTTTGAGAAGTTTACTTTGTCTCGCAATGTTTTCCATGAAGCTTCTCTCTTTTTTTCGTCACTTTTCATGAGACAGGCGACCTAAGGGCGGAAAGGGCAGACAGAAAATTGCTCTCGAGGACTGAAGATTATAAAAATCCCTTCATGTGAAAAACATGGTGCATCTTCCAGTTTTGTCGAGTTGTTCGATGGCGCCAAAAATACTCCGACAGATACAACTAGGTACAGCGACATCGACGACGGTTATAAAAGCAATTTTATATCATTTGAACGAAAGAAAAATTATGAAAAAGCGGGGATAAGGGAGCTAACACATACTCCCTTGAAGGAAAACAGAAAAAATGGGTACGCAAGCCGTGCCGGACTTTGCTCGCCTCACTCATTCGCATCGTCTCGAATGAATGGCAGGCAAAAAAGGGGAAGAAGATTAACTATAACTTAAACTTAGTGCCACCCGTGCAGCAGACCATAATGCTGAGCTTGTTATGTACGATGATGTTATGTAAAAGTTAACCTCGGTGCTAGCATTGGTTGGGTTCCATAATGAGGAAATGGAACTGGAAGCGGATATCATGTTATTTGTATAGTGCGAGGTACAAACACAGGAGAATCAATGGCTCCGCGAAAGTGTACGAAAAAGGAGAACCAGATCGGACCACCGATGATGGAATTGTGTTACAAAGTATCAGGACCAGAGACGTTCGTGTATCGGCAGTAGAACTCCTGTTACTACCTGTTACTACCAATGGTTGAAATGGGCAAGTGAACCTTCGACGAGAGAATCTACGATTGTCGAAAAGTAAAAGAATGAAGTGTATATATGAAACACCTCCAGAAAACGAGCCCACGGATGAATACAGATACCGGGTGACCCTTGCTCGAAGGATAAATAGATGGCGTTCATCTGATTGTCCGTTCTTTTCGTGTTTTGCGTTAGTCAAATTGTAGCAATATTGTGCAGTCATGTGTGGAAATAATGAGAACATTATATTAGTTCTTGCAACCGGAGACCGACCAGCTACCAGCAGTGTGGGAAGTCTTCGCCCTCCAAGGCGCAAAGTAGCGAGTGATCATAGTTTCGAACGGAGAGGAAAAAGCAATAAACGATTGTTGAAAATAAATTAACTTGGTAGTACCCGAATGGGTTAGTGTGTGCCGCTGAACGATGCCGGGAATGTATTGAAGGGAAATATTATTCTGGAATTTGGTTTGATTTTCTCGCACTTCTTGTGTTAAAGTGAACAAAGTATGGTTTCAACTTCCTTATCGAAACCTGTTGGTTGTCGTCAGTTTCTTGACTATGTTTGTAGAACTATGACTATGTTCTACGGCAATGACCATTCTGCGACCATTAATTCATTTCATTCATCTACCTTTTGCACCAACCGCGACTTGAATGGAATACTGAAATAACAATCGATGAATAAGCACAGTCTTCACGAAATGTTTGCAGTTTGTCTTCGTTCGACGAATATGTTTGCTTTTTTTTTAAGGAGAAACACGCATTATTGTGCTAATTTTGCCTTTATTGTTAATAATATGGTTGATTTTACACTTTTTATGAACCATCAAAGAGTTGCGGCAATTGTGTGCTATCAACCCATTGACTGGTAGCTGGTAGTTCGGTCACGGTTCGAAGCGTTTGGGACCTGCCCGCGTGACCCAAGTACGTTTTTTGTGGCCATGGGGCATTATTTCTTCAACTTATGTTATCTCTCATTTGATAGTTTGTCATGGAGTTTTACTTTACTTCATTGTGTTCGTCACAGATATGTTTGTGATTTCTGAATGCTGCCTTAACGAGGGTATTACTGGTATTGTAAAGCACAGAGGAGTATACGTTTTCCGTTGGGGGTTTTCTCTCTGTTTTGTTTCGTGGCATTTTCAATTTTCCCACCCCCTACCACGGCCATCCCGTTGCATAATTAAACAGTGTTTATCAGATTGGCCACGTGCAGTGGAATACGCAGTCAAGCATAAGAAAGCGATTCGCTTGATGTGAGGGGGATTTATGCATGCTGGCAGATTCAGTGTAATTTTACGACGAATCCAGAAAGGAGGGCGCATTTCAAATCGATCCAGTATCAATTAGGTTTACAATAGCTCAGGCCGATTATATGTGTATTGGTATGCCCTTTTCACTGAATGTAACGTTTTACATGTTTTTGGCTGACTGAATGAAAAAGAACATAATTTAAAAACAAAACTATTCGACTGTGGTGTAAGGTGGTGCAAAGGGTTCCAGTGCATCTTTATTCCATGGATTAATTGCAAATTATCAATTTCACATCAAATGGTTTAGACTGGTGATATCAAATCGGTTTAATGTGTGCGAATCATTTTCTTTCGATATGGGCGTAGAAGAACGTCGGAGCCTAACGAACATGCCATGATTCTGGAGGTTGAACGCCACCGTGCTCGTACCGTCGAATCCTTCCAAAAACATGTCGGACGTCGTCCTGCGCTTCTGATCGCGACGAGCGATCAGTACGATGGAATCCTGTTGTTTCGCTTGGCAAATTCAACCAGCGTCGTCAATGAGTCACACACTTGTCTGGATGTATGCGTGAATACATTTTGATAGGATGTGGAACGGTTATGAAGAGAGGAATAGAAGGAGGAATATCAGGCACGATCAGTGCGTAAGCTTTGTTTTCTGTAGCTTTCGTATTCGTAAATACCTTCGTTCGTATTCGTAAATACGTTCGTTCGTATTCGTAAATATTCGTCTACATAAATGTATGGAATGTGGAAGGTCCTCTCTCTTCCACACCTCCATGAACCCGCCTGCAAGAGTCAAGTGTTGGTATTGGCGACGATGCGCCACTGGGTGAAGAGAAGGGTTGTAAAATGTAATCATAACTAAACCCCCAGTCACAAGTTCTAGACGTCACTGCTTTTTCCTCTCTCTATTCTTCTCTTTTGATACCTCTATGGTGTTGCTCTCTCACACGCACTAATTTCTCAAGCGTCCCCCCTCTCCTTGTTTGCTCTTCGCATCGCACTACCGTCGTTTCGTTTGTTTTTCGGCAGTGAATCTGATAACAAAATGAATGCTCATGTAGCGAGTGCGACTACTGCCGAAAATGTAGTCTTAGAGGGTTGTGGTGTGAGATGGGTGGGTGAGATAGATAAAGAAAGTGAGAGAGAGAGAGAGAGAGAGAGAGAGAGAGAGAGAGAGAGAGAGAGAGAGAGAGAGAGAGAGAGATCGAGAGACGTTCGACAGCTCACGCCGCTGAGGAACCTGTTAGCGTCAGGAAAGAGGTACAGAACAAGTCATCACTGTCCATTTAACACTAATAAAGTCTGTTTCCCTTATAATCTAGACACGTCAAGCTCCATGTATGTCATCCTCACTCATCTAATCTGAGATAGAAACAAACGTTTGGATTTTGAAAGGGGGAAAATTCAAACACTACCCTTTCAGAATATGTATAATTTATATTAATTATTTTTCGGAAACAGGACATTGCGGTTACGCGGTTTTCGCATTTGTAGTTTATCTATACTATAGGCTCTCAGACCTTCGTTGCCTGAAACTGCGTATGTGGCGCGTGCGGTTGCGTTCCACTCTTCAACCTGCCGAAAGGAATAGGACAGGTGCAGAAAGATGGCGAGAATTAAGGGCCTGTGAGTGGTTGATGTCGTTGGTTGGGTGGGATGGAGTCTGACGAGATGTTTTCCTCAACCGCGAGAATGTCGAAATAGACGTAGAGAAGCGCAAAAAATGTATCCAAAAGCAGGAACTAGTCCCCTCGAGGCTTCAAAACAACCAATGATTAGGTCACTTTTGATTCGTGTTACGAAAAAAGAATCAGTCGAGTCGTTGAGCGTATGATAAACATTTCCTTAAGGGACCTATACAAATAGAGAGAGTGAGAGAGGGGCATTATTCTTCCCTTGGAAAGGTTATATCGTATTGCGCGTTAGATTCTGTTGGACGTGTTGTGTCGAATATATGATCGAGAATGATTCGTCAAATTTAAATTTATGAAATTTGCAATTTATACAAAATGTTCGCATTGAATAATTTTTGCTACCATACCATACCAATATTACGTACATCTCTTTTCATGCAATTTTCTCCACTTCTTTTCCTCTCTCTCTCTCTCTCTCTCTCTTTATCTCTCTCTTTCTCTCCCTCTCTCTTCGTTTTATCTCTTTTTTTTCAATTAATGGGTAAACTTGGGCGGATTTTCGTCAGAGTGTAACGAATTTTGGGAAATTGCGCTTTAGTTTTACTGCTTCCCGGTGGTGGTGGGCAGGCGGTGTGCAAAATATGTTTAGTGCGTAGCGCTCGCGGATTGGTGTTGGTGAATGGAGGTGGTTTCTGTTTTTTGGCTTGGATTGAATTGGAAGCACGGATGAACAACGGAACGGTAATAAACAGTATGAATTATGAGAAATTATTAAGCAAATAGTTTCCTCTATTCTTTTGGTTATTTTCGTTATAGAAAATGTATTTCCTTCCATTACGATAATATAACTTTCGAACCTAAGTTTGATGATGCTGAAATGGTTTAAAAAGTAACAAACCAATAGAAACACCAATAGACACCAATCGTGTTACGCACTGTAACGCAATGCTACACACATCAGCAATTTTTTTTGTCTGACCCTCATTGGAACGGTTAATCGCCTATGATTTTACGATTCCGCATATTGAGACTTTTTTAACGATTCCTAACACGTTATTAAGAAAAAAAAATTGTAGATGATGTATGGTGCGGATGATTCTCGACGAGAAGATCTAGTACACTTTAGTTTTTTTGAATAATTGTTCCCCGTGATATGGTTGTGTACATTTGTGTTGGAAACAGTGCGTGATGAAAAACAGAAAACTTTAGGGAAGAAAAGAATTAGACCGCAAGATCCAGCACGTTTTTTCGAGGTGTGGGTCATACGTCGAACGTTTCGTTCGGTTCGGAATTTGTTGCAGCACATTGTGGGGAGCAAGGGCTTATGTATGTGGAACCTTGGAATTTCACAAGCACTCACTACGCGAGCAACGTACGTGGACGAGTAAACAACACCACTCGTGAGGTTTCCCGCGGTTCAGAACTGACCCTCCTTATCAACACACTGTTGAGCACGACCATCTTCGCAAACTACCGCAGATCCTCGAACACCCGCAAAAACCAGTTTGTTTGCGCGTTCATTATGCGCGACAACAAAGCTTTCAGGACCTTTTCAAAGCAAACATCATCGCGATGCAACGAGAGTTGTGACAAGTGCAACGTGTGTGTACAACCACTGTACCGTATCCATTTGTCGCAGTTGCACTTTCACGTGCACGTACCCGTGTCACCCACATTCACAGTGGCTGTGTGAGCCCATCGGCCATTGGTTTGCTGAATGTTGACGGAAAAAGTAACGGTTCCAGAAAGGTGCAACCTCACGAAGTGCCAAGGGAGATGCTGTGGGAAAAGAACGTAGAAGGAACGCCTTGGCGCCTATTGATGTAGCTTGTCGTTGTTCGTAGTCGTTAGCGATGTCGACAGGAGCTGGTGTTGCTTTTACTGACTACTTTTGAAACGTCCCTGCTAGGTGTGTCCGACAAAACCATGGCAACGAGAAGCGTACAGTTTTGAAGCAATTTCTCAGCCCCACTAAAGTCTCTCAGTTCACTAAGTCGTCTTAGTTGCCGCGGAACGAAACGTGCCTGCGCGTTTGGTGGAAGGGGTGATGGTGCAAGGTGAAAGCGATGTTCTGTAGAGTTCATTTTCCAATGTTTGTCATATAGGTCCGCGAAGGCTTTTTGTGACTGCACTTTGGATTCCTATCTAGGCTTTCTAATACTGCAAGATGCTAAGGTCTTGGGAGCACTGCTCCCTGCCATTCCCTGCCATGCCAAAATCCTGCCATTCGGAAGGCCGACATCCCCGGGCAGATCTGCGAAGTAATAGATCTGAACTCTAAAACTAGTATAGAGATACGAACGAAGACTGTATAATTAGTTCGACGTCGATTGCAATTGCATCGCTTTGCAAATTGATATTTCATTAATGATGCATCCTTTACATGACCAAAGGAAACAAACAGAGTGGGGAAGCGGTGAGTTTGGGCCCGGTTGAATTAGCAACCGAATTTCACAATCACTTGTTTGGCGGAATATTGTAATCGGTTTATCAAGCAAGACGAGTGCATGCCTGATAGCATGCACTTCGCCTCGTAAATATCGCTTCTATTGCCTTTTGTAGTTTGCTACACTGAACTGGAGTTAATGTAAACAGAGTGCTATTCATGGAAGCGTTTTGTTCATACACTTATTCCTCCTTTCTTTTTTGCTTGCAAACTACTGCTACGTGGTATACCTTGGGATGTTTCGGTTGTAATTGGTACCTTTCCGATGCGGTGGTTGTTGTTATGCGTGTTTTGTTTTTTTATTCACCTGCATCTGTCGAAATTACTGCAGAATTTGGAAGAAATCATTTAAAACGCATGTTTTTAAAGTGGTTTTAAAACTACACCTTTAGTAAATTGATTAGCACCACATTTCACGTGTGTTCGCTAGTTTCTAGTATTTCTATCATGGTGTGCCCTCTACCACACGGCTACTATGCCGTAGCTGCGATTCTCTGCGTGTATACCAGTTTAGTGTGTATTCTGTGTGGCACAATCTGTCGACATTTCTACCGTGTAATGCGATGTCCAGTCACCTGACGCTTGGATGCTAATGCCCATCCAAGGGTGAAATCGTGTATTACTTTCATTTTATTACACCAATCGTCGTGTTAATGAGGGACAGAAAAAAACGCAATATTACTACTAATGGTAGTCGCGAATGCTTCCGCATAAGTAATGAAACGAATAAATAATACATTTGTAACCACCCTTGCCGAAGGATTGCACACTCATGATGACTTTAAATATAATACAAGGATGACAACTGCAGAGAATTGATGCCCAATTTTCTGTCTCTACATCTTTCTTGCTCTCTTTCTTTACGAAAGCCGAAAGAGATAGAGAGAGAGAGAGAGAGAGAGAGAGAAAGAGAGAGAGAGAGATCTACGTTCCGTCACACCGCACCGTTCCGCCGTGCGCGTGTGTTTGTGTGCGTATGCAATTCTCCGTTGCAACAACATGCACTTTGGAATGCATTGAGCGTTGCACAGGGACGATGTGTGTGTAATCGTGGCGTAGGTCAAGGAAATGCAAAGTGAGATTTTTACGATGAGCTCATTCGGTGCGAAATTGTGCCGCAATTTCCCTTTTCTATGTTCTGGCACATCCCATTACGGATCATTTTCCTGTAGTGTCATACTATCACCTGCTCCTTATTCCAACAACTGATTTGACCAGCGCAACTTCATAATAAACAACACTGCTACCGCCATACTGATAGCCGATTGCTTATGCAGACGGAAAAGAACCTTCAGACTGCAACAATAATCTCAATAACCTTACAGGTGAACTAGAGCAATAGAATGCCTAATGGATTAATAGTTTTCGCAAGGTTTCCGTGGTGGTTTCGCTTTTAGCTCCCATCATCAGTCTTTCATCATACATCTTTCAAATGCTCTACTGATTCTTTCGATGCGACCTGACGAATAAAACTGGCTTTACGAAGTATTGAAATTGAGGTCGCAACAATTATTTCTAATTTATTTCCATTCTATGAATTGGTTTTTTGTTTTCGTTTTCCATGAACCGCCGAAAACTGTTCGTTGTGGCGAAATCCATATATGAATGGAGGTCAACGGTTGCCTATCTCCCGATTCATGTCAACTACGCATGCAAAACAAACAACACAACACAACGCACTGCTCGATGGATCGATATCGAGGCTCGCGCTGCAGCAGTACGAAGTATTACACTAGCACATCGTCAAGCGGCAAGGGCCCCGTCTGCCCCTCCTTGTGAAGGGGATGGGTCCGAGGATGCCGGAAGAACTACGCTATAGTATACTACGCTTATCGATCTTGCGGTTTTTGTTGTTTGTGCCCGAGGCGCGTTCCCAAATGGGGAGTGAGGGAGATCGAAAGCATCTCAGTATTGGAAATGGCGGCTCACGGTTGTTGGGCTTTTTTCTTTTTCCAACGATTCACCCACACGCCGGCACCATTCGCTCGCACTACGAAGTGTGAGGACTGTCTCACGTGTCGGCTATTTAAAGGGCATTCTTTATAGCTAACTAAGAGCGAAAGAGAGAAAGAGAGAAAACGAGTGGGGGAAAAAGATAAATAGAGGATAAGCGGGACAAAGGGACAGAGAGGCGGGGTTGGTGTTGTATTTTTCCGATACGTGGTGTTTCGGAAGACCTAGCAGCGGATGCGGCCGTCTGGCGGATTACTATACTACGAATCCCGTACGCCGATTCCACATGATAGCAGCAATAGTAGTAGTATTACTACTACTACTGCCAGTAGTGGTAGTAGTAATGGTGATAGTAATAGTATCGTTAGAAGGAGAAGTCAAATTCCCGGGTGATGCTGTCCCGCCCATTGTTCAGCCCAGTTCACATCCTGGCGGCACGACACATGATGCATTCGTGAATGTTGTGATGGTGGCTTCGGCATAGTAGAGTACAGCAGATGCACCAACCAAACCGCATCGGTGTGTCCTGGGGTGCTTTCCGATTTGTGTTGACGTGTTTTTGGGGTGTTTTCGTGAATGTAGCATACTTGGTGTTCTTTTCCTCTCCTATGGGTATTAAATGCAGATGTGCTTGTTTCTCATTCCTTCTTCAATTCCATACATTTGTTAAATGATAAACTGTATTGACTGTTTTCTGTTCTTGAAAGTATTTCATGTTTTCTCCTTCTTCTTGCATTGCAGGTTTCGAACGTTGTCACATCTTGCCCAACAACGTGAAGTGCGCGTACTAGACTGCCAGAGAGAAAACAAAGGGCGAGGTAGAGAGAGAATTCATTCCGTTCGTCCGAACAGCTGCTGCGCGAGAAGACGTGAGGTGTGATACTTGCTATTGTATTTAAAAAAATCTCCACACTAAAAACATATTTGGAACAACCCAACAAAATTGCCGCTAGAAGTGTGCGTGAGTGAGCGATTGCGAATGCAGTGGTAGTCGCCCTGCCAAACGGGTGAAAATGGTGGAAAGCAACAACAAACGCCAGCGTCAGAGAATGTGTCACAATTGCAGTCACTGGAGCTATACTAAAAAGAGGAAGCTGCGGTCACAGTGGTAGCTGCTAAGATGTGAACAAAAAGTTCGCACAGGTGCCAGTGCGGAGAGAGTGCAAAGAGAGAACGTGCGCGTGTGTGGCAACTAGAGCCATCCGGAAACGGAACCCCTGGAATAAGTGCGGGGTACGCGGGGTAGGGTAAAATGTGTCGTTCCGCTGAAAGGCGTCCCAGTATTGTTTGTGTGAGAGGAAGAAAACGAACAGAAATACCGGTCGCCAGGGAGAAAAAGGGCCACGCCAGCAGCAACGACGCGTGAAACCGGTGTCCCAATCGCGTTCATACACGGCCAGAAAAAGTGAACCAGCATTATCGTATTTATGCTTCGCTGAAATCCCTCGATAAAGATCCTGCTAGAGAAACAGAAACTAATCCCTCTGCCCACCACTGGCAGGGCCTGCTTTTTATGTCGAAATTGTTTTTCGCGGTGATTCGAAAGCGACAGAATGGCAACGGTGACCGCTGCCAGGGAGAGTCGCACCGCGTGCCGGGGGTTTGAAGGTGGCGAGAAATCGGGCAGTTCGTCAGCACCGCACCAGTGGAGTCTTTCGGTACCCCCTGAAGATATACTAACATCATTTTTTTATAAGTATTCCCGGGCGGAAGACAGTGACCCATGCGGGAGCGCTGAGGTCATGTTCGTGTTCGACGCAACTAGTGATCGTAATACTTCGGATAGTAATAGCAGTAGTAATAGTGATAGGAATAGTAGCGCTAGTAGTAGCATAAGTATTGGAAGCAGCGGCAGTCGGTGGGGCGTAGTGCAGCGGGTGGCAAATGAGTACCTTTGGGGAGCGAGCAGGCTGAATCGCACCAGTCTGTGGAAGCGATGGCGGAGGAAAAGGATTTCCACGCTCGGCACCAGGCGTGCCTTCTCTTACCTCTTCCTCCTCACGCTGAGTTGCTGCTTCATGTTCGCGCAGGGCGCGGATTTGACGGCGACGGGACTGCCGGCAACGCTCACGACGAAGGCGACCAGTGGACACACCGGAGGCGTCGTAACGAGTCCTGGAAAAGGTAACTAACGTAAAGATAGTTTCTCGGTTTGCTTGTCGGTTGATCCAGCGTGGATCGCCACCATTATCGCGAAGAGTGGTTTCTCTGTGACATAGACTCGAAATATCTGATCGAAATGCTAATTTGGTTAACTATTTTACTCCTTTCTCTTTCAACGACGAGCGAGATCTGGAGCCAGTCGAGAAAAATAAAAGCTTCGAAAGCCATTCAGCTAGTGTTCTGTGCTTTACGCGATCCGGCCTCTCTGGGAAAATTACCTTTACCTTGTAGACAGATCTTTTTAAAAGAGTAGTTCAATCGGTCCGATCTTTCACGATCAATTTGCACCTTTCGTTGAAAGGAAACTGAAGCTGGAAAGTGGAACTGGGCTTGGTCTAGAAATAAATTAAAAATGATGGAATGATTGGATATGTGATCTCACGGATTTTGACCAAACCTGTACACGTGTTTGCCTTGATTGAACATTCCATCGACTATGGTCATGCTTCCATCGGTCAAATGATCGAATTCTTGCTAAAATTTGTCCACCTACTATAAAGGTCGATTTAAACATCGTTACATATAGGAACGCTGCGTACATAATGGAACGAACGAAAAAAAACTGGGATTCTCATAAATACAACCCCTTTTAAATTCTTTTTCAATTTGTAATGATTTGGTAGACGCTTATAATCATTCAAAAGTCGTCTACGATACGTCATGAAAGTCATAACTAGCGTTCATTGTTCGTATTTTAACAATTGGATATACAAACTGTTTAGTTTTCGGTCGAACGACGTACAAACACCGTGAAAAAAAACGAGTTCGAAAAAAAAACAGTGATGGGAAAATTGGAGAAACGGAAAACGAACCGTTGTCGCCGTCATCGTAAGGAAAGAAGTTATCATCATGACTATATGCCATTGTTGATTCTATCAATTGCCTATGAATGAATTGCGCATTCTTGCGATGTCGACAGAATGCCGTGTCTCATTAATTCGGCTCCTGAAAACGATCAAATCGCGCCCACACACATGTCGCGTAAATGTGACTGCTGGCCGATTCTGCGAACACTTGAAGCACACACAGAAGGATAGGACATAGTAGATACCGATTAGTTTGCCAAAAACCAACTGTAAAAAATACCACCAATGCCGGTCATGTGTGTGTTGAGATCGTGACCTCTAGTTTTGTAAATAATGTTGTGTACATTATTTTTAGGTAAAAGCAGTCCTTACCTGTTTGTTTGTTTAAAAATAATCGTCTGCTATCGAGACGGCTACGCACTACCCAAAACAATCTTCGGAGAAACGATTGTGACCTATCTCCGTCCCTTCCGCATTGCGAAATCTGGCTAGTGTAGACGAGAATGGATATAGACCATTTTTTCACGATTCCCCTTTTCGTTTCTGTTTCCGCATGATGGAGACAGCATTGTAGGTTGCTAACGCAGAACGATGTACACTATGGGAAAGCGACCGGGGGCAATGTTATTTACATGTGTTTCATTCAAAACCGTCTCTCCTTTTTGTTTTTTTTCTTTCCCGTAGTTTGCTCAAGCGTCGACGTCCGGAACTCGCCGGACCATCTGAAGCGGCTGGAGGGCTGCCGAGTGGTTGAGGGCTTCGTGCAGATCACGCTGATCGACAAGTACGAGAACGACAGCTTCGACAACTACTCCTTCCCGATGCTGACGGAGATCACCGGCTACCTATTGTTGTTTCGCGTCAACGGGCTGCGGACGCTGGCCCAGCTTTTCCCCAACCTGACAGTCATCCGGGGCACCGAGCTGGCCAACAACTACGCCTTCGTGGTGTACGAGCTGATGCACATCAGGGTAAGCAAAAGCACCACCCTCTCCTTTTCTCCGTTTTCTCGATTGACGGTACACTGCAAGCCGAAGCCGAAAACTAAATTGAATAACCGTTTACCTTGCTTCCAATGTAAGCAATCGACGAGATCCTTGAGCATTATATACTCGGAATCACGGACGGTCCTGGCTGGCGCCAGATCCTGGGCAAATCTGGGAAGCGATTACAGCGCCTGCAACATGCATAGTAATCATGTTCCTACGTTCCATTCACTGTGAGCTGAACGTAGCGTAGTGATAGCTGAACGTCCACTGCTCCGTGCCCTTCTTTCCATTTGTTGTTTCGCATTCCGGTCCAGGGTTCCGAATCGCATTCGGTAAACAACGGTAGGAAGAAGAATAAGAAAAAGAAGGGAAAATGGTGACGATGGCCTCTCCCGGATTGATTGAGATGAGTTTATGAATGAAAATTATGTCCATGCTCTACAGGCAGAGCGTAATCGTGAAGGGAGGAGGAAGCTTATCTTCTTCCCACCTTCTTTCTATGGTTTTGCTGGAGCCGGATGTTGGAAGAAGTCGCTGTCGTCGTGTTTTCCTTATCTAGTTTGTTTACTTCTTGTTGATAGACACATTTTTCCGTCGGCAACCAATGTTTTTCTTTTCGTGTTAATTTATCTGCATGTGGAAGAAATGTGTGTGTGTGACACGGAATCAATTCCGTCTCGGTAAAACAAACAGGAGTAGAAGAGACGCACCTTTCGTGGTAGTGGAGTGCGGTGAAACTGTTAGAAACCTAATCCTTTTCTTATTCTCCTTCTGCACAGGAATTGGGCCTAACTTCACTGATTCACATACAACGCGGGGGAGTTCGCATCGAGAAGAATCCTAACCTGTGCCACGCGGATACGATCGACTGGAAAGCGATAGCACCGGACGGTGAAAGCTGGATCAAGGTGAGTTCAAAACGGGACGTTTGGGCGCAACATGACCAACATGTTTCCTCTTATCGGTCTACCGACCGAAATATTGCCATCGTTTCTGCAATTGCAAATGAAAATGCCGTTCCGTTCTGAAGGCGTTGGCTGGCGTAGATGCTGTTTCGTTTTCGCTACGCTTTCGGACCGGATTCAATTCGTTAAGAGCCGATGGGTGTCTCCCACGCAAGATCGAGGGAAAGCGTCCGTGCGCGAGTTGCGAACTGGTTCTGGAGAAACTTAGAACGATGCCGGGCGAGGGGCTGGCCGTTGTGAGAGAGGCGGCAAACAAGCCTAAAATCTATGACTGCGTGCGATTTGGATGATTCGGTTTAAATGTCTTATAATGATTTTTTTTCTTCTACTTCTCCGATCGATGATCGTGTTCCGACTTACGGTGTTTCCGTCTCTCCTTTTTTCTTACTAACCAATGTAACTAACCAACCAATACATCGTGTTTCTTTATGATTTCGCTTAAGCTTCCTTCATTCGCTTGTTTGAACCTTTTCACAAGGAGTTCCTTGCTCCGAACGCTAACAAAGAAGTCTATCTCGTATCGTTTAATTCGAGAGCTTATTTATACGGCTTCCCGTAACTCCATACAGTATTTCAACCTGCCTAGCTTGTCATTCATTCATACTCGATCGCGAGGAAACGATTACCTCATTAATTAACGTACATCGTGGATTGCAGGCGAATACGCCGGAACCTTTAAACTCTTTAATGCATAGCAATGTACAAACGCTGTGCCGAAGTTTGGGTCTGAGTTGAGGATTTCTAGTATTTTGAAGTTCCGAGGCTATTTGGCAACCAGCATGGTGCGGCAGCGTAGATACTACGCCATTGACGGATCACACCACGTTAATAGACTTCGCGCCTACGGCCCCGCGTCATCGTGACCATTTCCTGCCGACGACGACGACGACGGCGTCATTCGCGTACCATTTGCACCCACCGCCACCCATCGACGGCTTCCCTATCTATTCCAACAGGCCAAAAAACAACATTCCTGGGTGACACATTCCCGCCGCAAGACTGGTGGAGGCAAATTTGAACTCATAAATTAAAAATAACTCCTTCCATCTTTCTGCGCGCCCATTCATGTGCTTCGATGCGCGCCGTTCGATTTCTTTGCTTACATCGTTGGTCAATGCTGTTTTCCTCTTTTCGATGAACAACGCCCATTCCACGAAAGCGAATGACAAAGACGAAGGAGAAACAGTACGGAGCGTTGGTGCAACCGCAACAGGTTCCATCATTTTTCAGTGTTTTGTGCAGCATGAATTTCTGTAGTCGCTTCCAGGCGAAAGTTTCGAAGAAAAACAGACACGAAAGAAGGCACTGCGCTGACCGAAACATCGTTTAATGCCATTCCCCTGCTTCCTGGTGGACAGGTGGTGTGAGATCTATATGACGTCATCGTTGCTTTGGTTGGGACGTGATTGCGCCGTTCTCAAGGGCTTCGGCGTGCGGTAGTATGGGAACAAACACATTCCGACCACGCAATGTTCTCCTTACTCAAACCTACCGAATAGGCGGCGTTGATGAACGCTGACGGATACGACTATGTGTCTTTGGTATGGAGGAATTTCGCCAGAGGCAAACAACGTATGCTCAAACCATCGTTCGCAAGAATCCGTGTCCGCTGTTACGTTACGTATTTTTTATAGAAAAACGGACTGTATTCAAACAACACCCTCCAAAACACCCTCCCCATTCCACGATCACGTGCTTCATTAGAAAAAAATAGCTCTTTTGCTTCGCGTGGGTGGTGATTGTCATTTTTGATTTTCAAGAAAAGTCGTATTCGGATGAAAATGTGGAGTGGGGAGAATTCTATTTTTAACCACGTTCTCTTTTACTATGAAGATGATTGTTGAATATTCGATCGTATGATATGGACTAGTTATTTGTTTATTTTCATGAGCAGCTTTTTTAACAACACTATCTTTGGTGTTGTTGGTACCCCCATAATAACATCCTTTCGAGCCACGCAATGTTTGCCACATCCTTCGCCAGCGGGAACGACTGTTGTGATGTATCGATCCCCCGACGACGGAGTGCGGCGTGCTGGTGCTAGTCAGTGTGGTGACAACACGAGGCGGTAGGCAACGTGGATATCGTGTGCTGTGTGTGTCGTAGGCAGTCACGCGGTTTGGCGTTGTTGGGCACCACCGCTCTCGACTTATCCCGGTGCCAACAATCGAATGCAACATCCGCGTACACCGATCAATCGTCCCTTCAAGAGCCCCCGTCGCGAGTTGCGGTAATGATGGGGGATTGCAGGTTGCGCGGCTGACTAGGTTCACCCACTGAAAGGTTGACATTTCTTTTTTTTTCGTTCCCTTCAAAGCGAAAGTGAAATTTTCCTTTGTACAGAACACACGACCATCAGCCCGTCGCTTTTCTTGTATAATTCTCGTCAATACCGCCGACCGTAGGCTATGTATGTAATGGATAACCATCTTCCTCCCATCTCCAACCCATCTATTTGGATTTGGGATATTTATTACTACTCTTCCTCCTTGAGCGTATCTGATAGTTGGCAGCTTAGCCCACCACGATACGAAACACGATCGCTCAGGGTGAAATATCATCGGCCTTGCATCAGCAGGAAATGAAGCCGCATTCCGACCCAAATTTCACCGGTTTCAGAGGAAACCCCCGGCTCGCGCAAACCGTAATGTGCAGTAATGACTTCTTCGTGGTTATTGTGCACACCTCTGCGTTAACTGCGTGCGCACGTTCTCCAGTAGGTGGTTGATGTTATTGGGCGCCATGTCACATCATATTGGCACCATTCGATGCCATCTTGCCAGCTTGCTCAAGGCTTTCGGCTTCGGACGGTTTCGTAGATAACACGTTCTCAGTCGTCAACGGATGTGTGGCGGAGTGGCGCACGACGTAAATAAATCATATGATACATTTTTCCCCCTCGGGTGCAACCCAACAGTTACTCCCGGTCTTTCGACCAACGAGGATGTATTAGACGAAAGCGCTAGACAACGATGACGACGACGAGAGAAGAGGGAAGAGAAGTAGAGGAGGGAGCAATGCAGTAAGAAGGCCCCGTCGATCACCCGAATGGTTTTTAATTCGACATCCAATGACTTCCCTCCCTATCGCGACCAATACTCCAAACGCGACAAACCAATAATGTGTTTTGTTTTCGTAGGCTTTTTAATCGATTTGGCGTTTTTGCGACGTGGCATAACCTTCGACCTTGAACCTTTCTTCCCCTGTTTCCCCGGTATGTGTGTACCTATCTACTCCTGGGTATGTGCTCCGAACCGTAAGGCTTCGATATATGTATCATTCCGTTTGTGTGTATTCTGCTTGTTTTCACTCCTGTGGGATATTTGCTAGTAGAAGAAGATGATAGACATTCGCCCAAGTTATACGAAACATATTGCAAAACTTTGCTCCTACCATTTTGTGTGTATGTCCTCCACTCAGTGTCGAGTTCATTAAACAGCAAACGGTGAAATACGAAAATAGAATTCCTCTCAGTTTTGTAGTGCTGAACCAAACTGCTAAAATCGAATTAGTTTGACATTCATCGAGTGTATCGAATCAGTATAAAATTAGGGGTTCCCCGACATACATTAAAATTGAACATTAACACATGACAAAATTAACCATGAGCGTTTGGATGATTCCTGCTCGTACTTCTACAGCAGACAAAACAAAGCCGAGTTGGCGTATAACTCTTTTTGTATGGTATGGTGGATTGGCAAATGAAATGAAGAAACAAATCGTTCCGCTTCGTTTCGTCTCCGTATGTGCAATAAAAAAATGCCACGAATAGTAAAAATAAATTATTTCCTAGAACTCTAGCGACATCATCGTCATCATCATCATGGTGCCAGAAGCATAACAACTCTCTACAAAATACGTTACGTCGAGCAAATTTTCGCCCTTCCGACCTTCCTTGGTGCAGTAGCCGTGCAAGCCCAGGTTTCATCCAGGCAGGGGACCACCCTTTGTTGTCTCCGCTCAGTACCTATGTTGACGAGTTACATGAACGTGCACAAATAAGGACCCACAGTAGCTAGTATTGTCTAACTGCAGGGTGTTAGCAGCAATAAACCAGAACATTCATCTAGGCCGAAAAAAAAGCATAGCGATAAAAGATGGGAAGAGTTTATTGGTGATTAGTAGGATGCGTTCAATTTGTGGCCTTATTTTTAGACATCAATATGTCAGCACAGCTGCCTTCGTTTTTCGACGGTCATGAAATAACGAATTGCGACGGCGTCCGTCTGGCAGGGAAGGCAAACAATGTCATCCGTTGCCTTTGTAGGTTTTTTGGTTCATTTTGTCAGATAACAATGCACTCCTTTTTTCAATAGCATTTTTTATCCGCCTTATACACAATCATTACGCCAACACCCATATTCAGTACGGACGCGTAACAAAACGGTGTTCTATGACCAATTGATCCCCGAAAAGCGTCTCAATGCGCCGGGCTTCAACGGGGATTCTTCTCTTTAATTTAAAATTTACTACTTAAAACTGCACTGAATATACCCGCAATCTAAAGTGTTCAAGGAGTGGCACAGAAGCTCAGCTCCGAGAGTAGCATAGGCGTATCAATTAAAAAGTTGTATAGCAGTTGTCAGTTAGATATTAGAGTTGTCAATTGGATTTTGCCCCTCAAATGCGAAGAGCAATCGGTACAGTTCCGCGGTGATTATTTAAACCGATGCATGTTAGACGTTGAGCTTCAAGAGACTTTAACATAGGTTATTGAACCCTTCGTAAGGGAATAAACGACGACGAGACAGTCTGCATCATCACCTTAGGGCGCACGTTCCACCTTGTCTTGATCCCAGAATAGGACTACCGGTGATCGTCTCTAAGTTCATACTCCAAGCGGAAGAAACGCAAACGAATGCCCCTGGCACCACAGACGACGTGAATGGATCGCTTATGAATGTGAACTAAATATAGATAGAAATTTGTCGCCAGACTCTGGGATCTTTTTTCGGAACCAACAGTTCCTGCTTCAAGTGCGTTATGTAGGAGGGGAGTGATGAAGAGGAGATGCAAGGAACTTTGTAATGCCGCAAGGCGTGTAAGGCGTGTTGGCAAGAAGATGCCACCCCTATCCCATTACTATGATTCTCTCCGGTCCATTTTAGGTCACCCCAGTGGGGAGATTTCCATTCATCCAGAGAGAGACCACTCACCCATTCGATTCGTAACCACACTCATCTCGGACCGCTGTGTTAAGATATTTTTAGCGAATTTTTCACCCGATACTCTGCAAGGGCCACCCACCTTCAGCTTCCGGTGTAGAACACTAGGCTGGAACTACGAAGGAGATGATGTACACTTCGGACACTTTAACGAGTCGTTAAATTCACGGCCCAGAAGCCATCCGATGCAGTTTTTGAGATTGATAAACTGGTAGGGCTAGCAAAACGATACTAATCTCGAGAAAAAATCTCGAGAAATTTTACTAATATTCTACTCGCAATAGATGCCGGAGGGACTTATAAAGCATATTTAATTGATCCCTCCCGTCATGATTGATACCACAAGGTAGCAAAGACTCCCAACCGTTTGATCTTTTCTTTTCCTGCCTTCGATGTTCGGTGAAAACTAACGTCATAAACTTGATCTTATCCGCCACCGAGACGGCATAAAACCCGCGAGAGAGCAGCAGTTCCAACTGAGAGCTCCCAAGGAGCAAGGTTCGCGGGATCGCAAACGCTGCTTAAAATTTTCTAGGTCAAAGCGATTTGACTAACAAATGTTGCCCCGCAAAACCAACTCTCTCTCGGTTTAAGGCGTTTTGAAAATCGAGCGCTTCTCGGAACTGGGAAGTTTTCACTTTCAGATTAGGCAAACAGTAGAAACGATAAGCTATGCCAGACCAGTCGATCGCCGTTCACCGGCGGATCGTCGTGCATACGTTTCCTTTTTCAATGTTTCTGCAGTTTTCTCTGTTTCCGGACAGTTGCCAGAAGAAGGCAGATGGGCAGAATGATTCTACTCGGCAACAGTTGGCAACGCAGCAGATATCGACTGATTGGAAACTCTAATATTACATTTCGAATGATTTTGTGCCACAATTCTAACTTCTTCTGGCAGGGTTGCCTTTTAAATTACGATAGGAGGTGGCACTCAACAAGCAGCTGCAAAATGTTTCTCTATCTACTTGATTTCCTGTTTATTACAAGTAAATTGAAGTAAAATTTCGAACAAGTTTTATGCCTAACAGAAAAAAATTTGAATCTAGAGAAACGTCCATCAACAGGTAGCATCTACGGGTAGGTGTTGGCCGTTGCGAAAGATCCAGTTCGTGAGAGGAAGGCGTTGAAGGGTGAAATGATCAGAGGAGTTTGTTACAGAGTGCACTTATTACATTGCTATTCGAATTGCTCCGCTCTCTGCCCTCGTCCTGATTTTGTCTTCTTCACCGCTGCTCTGCTTCCGTACTTTAGTTTAGGCTCCCCTCTTCGGTTCCATTTTGCGTGCTGCTGATTTTAGCCGCGGGCAGTGCGAACGATAAACAGGGAAGGTTACGTAGATTAATCCTTTTCTTGCATTCATCGCAGGGCTCTTGTCGCTTAGTGGGGGAAATGATTTTTATGTTGTGCCTGGTAAGCGATAGCAATAAGTGGGAGAAAAGTTAGATTGAACAACGGCGACTAGCATGCCCTGTGGAGAAATGGAGGAAGGTTTCAAGAAGAAGAAAATCTTGTTCTACCTTCTGTGGTTTTTTTGGAAATTAGACTGTTATCCTAGCCCGCTATCGACGAGTTCAGAAAGCCCTGGGAACGAGCCATATCGAGAGATTGTTGTTTGTCCGTGTAGCAGGGTAAACCACAAACACCCGTCTTGGCTGGGAAAATATTTATTCAAATTCACAAATACAAACACATGCCGGGAGAGGGAATGCAAGGGGCATAGAATTCCCCATATGTCCTATGTTTGCTCTAGCTTGATTTCTCAGCAAATGGCTAAGACGTATCAATAATGGATCAAGCGGGGTAACGGGGTGTCCACCCCTTCCTCCCCCCACCTACCCTTCATCCGGTGGGGGAAAGGTCAGTTAAACCGTTTCTTTGGCAAGGTAGCATGAATAAACCCGTCTCCACAGCAACGTTAACCCGATGCCCTCACACCTTCCATACTTACCCCACCTTTCCGATTCTCCTTTTCCTTTTCATTGACATCTTTTCACAAGCTAACCATCTTCCTCTTCCTTTCTTGCTACATACTGCGTGATTCTCATGAAAATAACAGTATGGTGCGGAATGGCAGCATTTTGACGGTGTCGCCAGAAGTGGCCACCGAATGAACGGCACATAGCGGGAAAAAGCGTACCAGCATAGCAGGGCCAGAACCGACATGAACTACGTGTTGACCAAACCTGCACCCTGCTCTGCGATTAATCACACATCCATAGGTCAGAGGAGATTCATATTACACTTTATTCATACGAATTATGTTGCGGAGAAAAGCTTTCCGATTGTGATTCTATTGAATCACTATGCGATCAATCGATGAATGATTTCTCATGGGCCTTTCTGATCATACCCGGTCGATCTGTGTTTAAGCAATATACAATTGGTTATAATTGTTTAGTAAAGAGCTGGAATCTCGCAATTTTATCAACCCACCAACAATGTTACTGGTTTGTCAGTGTCGTCATTAAAAAGTATTTGTTTTGCGCCAAATTCTGCTTTCAGCAGTATGTAGTATATGACTATGTTTTATTTTCGATACGTTGTGCATTTGTTTACCTATCCTTTGGACCCCTTGTACACGCGGAGCATATTTTGCTGATGATCGATAAAAGTCAAGCGGCTTTCATCGAACCTTACCTGTGAAGGGAATTGCGCCTTTTCGACAAGTGACCTCTGTTGCGCGTCGACATAATTTTTTTTCTGCTACTCAAGAATTTGTATAAATATTTGGCGCGATGGGCCGACCGCGAATCGAATTGCAGCCTGTTGCCCCCGCTTGCTGGTACTGTCTTAAGAAAAAAGGCTGCCTAATGCACTTTAATCCCATGCCGGTGTAAATTATCGTTTCTTTTTTCCTGCCATTCATGCTAGGCGATCGCCAATTATTCGAGGAAAAATTTAAATTTTTCTCAACCAGTTAACAGCAACCATAGAAGCTTGGTTTCTTTTCATTCAAAATTTTTTAGATGTAGAGAAGTCATCCTACTTTTCTTGTGACATCCGACAAGTGTTTTAAATTTGCTGACAAAAGCTCTAGGTACTCCGATGCGAATCCGAATAATTTCCGAATCTCGACTGACATTGACTGAGTTCAATGGCTTAAATGCAAATGATGTGCTGTATTGAGAGAAAGAGACAAAGGAAGACTTTTTTCTGATGCCCGAATACAAGGAAGAGTAGTAATCAAAACCGAGCGAACAGCGAAAAAAAACATTAAAATGAGCACGTGAGAATGGAATGTTGTAAAGGAGTGCAATGTTCGTATTCGCCTGTTAGTCCACGTTATCCGCGCGATCTCCTCTCGCGATCTGCGTCATGGTCTCGAGCTGACCTAGGTTCGTTTAATGAAAGTAGCACCAGCAGCAGCAGCAGGAAGAAAGTGGAAAAGAACCGATGGTGAGACTGAGATAGACGGCAAGGAATGCTTAAGTCATTGAATGCAACAGACGAAGAGTTGGGGCGCTATATTTTTGCAAAAGGTGGATAAATCCCAAAGAAAGAAAGCTTATTTTAATTATTCCTTGCCGGGCCCGAATTAATGAGCTTTAGGATGGGAAATAGTTGATGATGGCAAACGGGGAGATTATTTGGAGAAATGGCCTTATAGAAATGGAAGCGCAAGCAAGCCTTAAAACAAGCTATTGACAAGCGAATTTTGTTGACAGCATATAGCGACGGCACTGGAAAGGCTTCCAATCTTATGCGGCCGATGTTCTGGTATTTGCAATGGAAACGTTTTGAATAATAATTAATTGTGGATGATGCGAAAAGGAAGGGACATCTTAGGAATTTGCTAAATGAATACGAACTCAACGGTTTAATGGTAGGTAACGGAGAAGTGCTCCGTCGGTTGACTTGCATTATAGAAGGAAAAGGAATGGGGCAATTCATGGGAATGAAATAACATTTTATTGAATGGTTCAAATAGTGTAGTGTAGATTAGAAAAAGTCGTTCTTAAGCAAATTGCTTTTTGTCACTAGAGTGGTTGTCAACACGCCAGTAGTAATTCCGACTTTGCTTTTCTTGCAGGGAAACCAAAATGCCAACGAATGCACAACGTGTCCGAGCAATGTTACCATCACTCTGTCGGATGCAACATCACGTTTGGTCCAGTGTCCAACGCGCGACCTGAAGGGCTTGAAACACAACGAAAAGGAGACCCATCTCTGCTGGTCCACCAAGCACTGTCAACAGAGTAGGTTACAAGTGTGGAGTATTGCCGGGAAATAAGACGAACGAGCGAAATCCAACTGGTCTTTTTGTTTTGCTTCTTGTTTTATTCCAGAATGCCCCGCAAGCTGTTCAAAATCGTGCACGAAGACAGGCGAGTGCTGTAACACGTCTTGTCTTGGCCAGTGCACTGGTGCGAACGGGACAGAGTGCATGGTGTGCCGAAACTACTACTTCATCGATACTAATAAACGCATCCGGTGCGTGGATCAGTGCCCTGACGATATGTTCCTCTTCAGCGACAGCCGGTGCGTTACGGCGGACCAGTGCTACGAGCTGTACAAGCCCCTTCAGCGGATGTCGGACAGCACTGACGACCATCCGTACGTGCCGGCAAAGGGCGAGTGCCGACTAGAGTGCCCGGATGGCCATTCGATGACGCGTGATCCCGTCACCAAACGACAAGTGTGTTTGCCCTGCCAAGGGCAATGCCGGAGCGAGTGCAACAGCATGGTGATCGAGAGCATATCTCAGATTCAGCAGCTACGTGGATGTACGATCATTAAAGGATCGCTTTCGATTCGCTTACGGCAGCTCGGTGGAGGTAAGCTTACACGAATTTATCTACCATAAGCATTAACCCGATATTTTATTGCTGTTCCCTTTATCTTTCATCTTATTCCGCAGAAAATGTTGTTCGTGAGTTGGAGAAGATTCTTTACTCGATTGAAGAGATTCATGGCCACCTAATCATCATCCGCTCGTACGCTCTTATGTCGTTAGGTTTCTTCAAAAATCTTAAAGTTATCCACGGCAACGTCCTTAATGGAAAGTAAGTGCTCAGTTACGAGACGCGTTCGCGCCCGAAAGATAAAACACATAAACATTGACGTGTTCGTTTTTGCAGTATTTCGCTAAGTGTGCTAGACAATCAAAACCTGCAAGAACTGTGGAACCACGATGTCATAATCAAGCGCGGAAACGTGATGTTCAACGACAACCCAATGTTGTGCGTAAAAAAGATAAGAGCGCTGAAGAAAAACTTCGGTGTTGGCGTTATGATTGAGAACGAGGATCAGCTCGTAAAGAGCAACGGCGTACGGGTGGCGTGCGAAATCAAGACCCTGAACACGCGGCCGACAAAGATCATCCAGGACACGGCCATCATCCAGTGGGAATCGTTCAAGGGTCTGCCGGATATGCGGCAGCTGCTCGGCTATGTCGTGTACTACATCGAGGCACCACATGGAAACGTTACGTTTTACGACGGCCGCGATGCCTGTAACTCACAAGGCTGGCGAGTGGACGATGTGAGGTACCAGCAGGAGGAGGACAAAACCAACCACATTTTGACGCGGCTCCAGCCTTTCACGCAGTACGCGTACTACGTCAAGACGTACACACTCTCATCGGAGAACATGGGCGGACAGACCAACATTACGTACTTCCGAACGGCTCCCGGTACGCCAACGAGCGTAAGAAATTTACGAGTAAACATCGAAAACCAAACCCTGGTAAGTAGGTGTGGGGCTACATATATTCCATCAATGAATATATGCTCCGATCTACGGGTATAACAATCTGTTCCACTTGATAATTAAATGTGCGCCCCGTTGTTTTGTGCTGGTTTTTTTTTTTCATCTTCTTGCGGCTATAGGTGGTATCCTGGCAAGAACCGTATAAAATCTACGGTAAACTATCCGCGTATAAAGTGGGTGCCATGTTGAACGACGAGAAAAATGATATGATCAAGCAACGCAACTATTGTAGAGATGGTAAACAAAGTGAAAAAAAGCTACAATAAATAAATTACTTGCGAACAAAGCCCATGTCTAACACTACTTATTGTTTTTTCCATACAGAAATTGAAAAACCATCATCCAAACCCAGCATAGTTTCAGAGCCAACGATAACGACAGCGGCGCCGCCTAAAGAAAACAACCCGAATCAGGTTTGCTCGAAAGACGACTGCGCATCCTTCTGCCAGGCCGGTGGTTCTTCGGCAACCGAGAGTGCACCAAAGATCGATGCAAACGAGGTCGAAATGGCGATCGGATTCGAGGACTGGCTACACAACTATGTATACATTAAGTAAGTGCTAGTTTTTAAAACTATTATTCACTTGTAAGAAATCGAAAACTAAAACCATAAAATATCCACACAATTCGTATCGCAACCATAGGAATCCAAAATCAAGCAGACGAAAACGCCGCCACGGTGAAGATATGGGCCAGACCAGTGGAAATAATTCGTTCCTGTTCCCCAAACTCTCGGAGGGGAGTGTGCCGGTCCCAACAACCACGACGGTCGATAACTTTCAAGAGGAGGGGGAAGAGTACTATCGCAGCCTCGGTCATTCCACCAACGTAACGAACATAACATTTCCCCTAAAGTTTTTCAAACATCACGCGCTGTATGCATTCCGCGTGGAAGCCTGTCGAGAAAAGGCAGAGCAAGTTCCCGGAGTCCTGGTGCAGGATACGGCGAGTAGCTGTGGGCCGGAAACGACGGTTATTTTTCGCACTCCGACCCTTGCCCACGGAAACGACATCGCGGCGGACTCAATCCAACTCGAAGATCAGTCCAACAGCACGCAGCGCGTCATAAGAGTACAGTGGAGGGGTCCGGCCAAACCGAACGGCCCAGTGGTGTCGTACTCGATCAAGTATCAACGAACCGACCTTGACTCCGTGCTGGCGAACGTCCTATGCGTGCCTGTCGATTCGCACAACAAGATGGGCTTTGCGCTACTGACGCGGCTAGACTCGGGCAACTACAGCGTGCGTATCATGGCTACGTCGACGGCCGGTGATGGCTCGTATTCCCCCGAGAAGTTCCTGTACCTTGAGAAGCATGAATCAGACTCGCTGGGCTGGGGCTGGGTTTGGATCTCGATCGGTGTGGCTTCTTTCTTCATCGCGGCGCTCGGACTGCTCTTCTACTATTTGCGGTCAGCATATCCCCCAATGTCTAACATGCGCCTGTTTGCGCACGTTAACCCGGACTACGCCGGTGTTACATATAAAGTTGACGCATGGGAAGTCCCGCGGGAAAACATTATACAGTTGGAGGAGCTCGGTCAGGGTTCGTTTGGCATGGTGTACAAAGGCATCGTGGCGAAGCTTGGCACCCGCACGAACATCCCGTGCGCTATCAAGACGGTCAACGAAAACGCGACAGAGAGGGAGCGTGACAGTTTCCTCATCGAGGCGACCATCATGAAGGAGTTCTGCACGCACCATGTCGTGCGTTTGTTGGGCATTGTGTCCGTTGGCCAGCCGACCCTCGTCGTGATGGAGCTGATGGCGAACGGGGACCTCAAGAGCTACCTCCGACGGCATCGCCCCGACTACGAGAATGGCGAGGAGTCCTCTCCGCAGCCTCCTACGCTCAAGCAAATCTACCAGATGGCGATAGAGATCGCGGACGGGATGGCATACCTGTCTGCGAAAAAGTTCGTCCACCGGGATCTGGCTGCGCGAAACTGCATGGTGGCCGAGGACCTCACGGTGAAGATCGGCGATTTCGGCATGACGCGCGACATCTACGAGACGGACTACTATCGCAAAGGCACAAAGGGTTTCCTGCCCGTTCGATGGATGGCCCCGGAGAGCCTGAAGGATGGCTTGTTCTCGAGTGCCAGTGATGTGTTCAGTTATGGCGTGGTGCTGTGGGAGATGGCTACACTTGCCTCGCAGCCCTACCAGGTAACTTCTCATTTCCTAATGAGCACGCAGATCCCGTCATGGAGCATGCTAATTCTCATGGCTTTTCTCCACTTTAAGGGGCTGACGAATGACCAAGTTCTGCGGTACGTGATCGACGGTGGTGTGATGGAGCGGCCGGAAAACTGTCCTGATAAGCTGTACGAGCTGATGCGTATTTGTTGGCAACATCGGCTCACGGCCCGGCCATCGTTCGCCGAGATCATTGCGATGCTGCTCCCAGACGCAAACGACCGCTTCACCACTGTATCCTTCTATCACTCCCCGGATGCCATCGAAACGGCAGCCGCGCCAGGGAATAGTAAGACAAATTCATCTTGATCCGTTACCGGCCGATTTTGTATTCGGAAACTAACACTTTGAACATTTCTACTTCTCGCAGTCCCCGATGACGATGTGACAGAACCGCTGCGAGCAAACGAGGACGCCCTCGAAGAAGACGATGACGATCAGTACTCGATCGAGATGACCGAAGGCCGATTAATGCAGAACAACGGACCCAAGCCGGACATTCGCTCGCCACACTCGCCGCAGAGGTGAGCCGTGCTCACGGTGTCTTAGGTAAATTTCAACATATATATGCATTCAAATATATATAATATATATATATTATATATATTACATATATATATTATATACGATTGCGCGCGTAAAAGAATCCTTTGTTTGAGGTAAATTTCAACATATATATGCATTCAAATATATATAATATATATAATATATATATATATATAATCCTTTGTTTCTATTTGGCATCTTATTCCTTACGGCTGTACATGTTTGGGTTACGTTTGGAATACTCATCTTGCAACACTTTCTGGTTTGGTTTTTTTTCTTTTAGAAATTTTACAATAACCAAATGGTTTGGAATCCAAGAGCCATTCCTAGTACACGCATTAGCAAACCGATAGGAGAAACAGTAGGAGCAATCGTAGTGGAATACAACGATGATGACGACGACGACTACAACGATATAGATGAAGAAGATGAGAGCAGCCAAACAACAAAACTAGCCAACAGCAAAAAAAGCAGCTGTGACTGCGAACTGCTGCAAGAGTCAAGCAAACTTACTGCTGCTACACGTAACATGACCCACAGCAACAGTCCGGCAACGCACAGGCGTCCAATTAGGCGCAGCGCTTTCAGAGTCCCTCCGCCACCGCCTCGTGTACGTGGCGGAGATAAAAACGAAGAGATGGAAACGATATCGTCGGTTGGTGAAAGTCATCCTGGTTTCCAGGACACCGGAACAGACGACCTGTTTCTTCAACTACCAGTACCGTTTCTACCACCATCTTCACGAACGCAGCAGGCAAACAGTTAGTTGGTAATGGGATGGATTTATCTAACAGTTGCAGTAGCAAAACGGGTTTTCCGGGGCCGGCTTCCAGTCATTCGCATCCATGAAAAGCAACTGAACCAACGGCAGCATTAGTGGCACCGATACCTTAGCATCGGCACGACTACGACGAGGGCCGTTTTCGAAGAGCTGTAGTGACGCTGCAGCGGAATTCACGCAAAGCCAGAACTTCTGGGCTTCAACCTGGCAACGTGCTAGGCTGGTTGTTATCTGCTTATTGACAAACGAAAGTAAATGATCCACCTTCGATAAAATCGAATCATAGAACTCCTCCTTTTAGAATGTGCTCGGTACGCAGCGCTCAATATTTCCTCTCCACACACAACAACTTTGTTAGTTTCGTCTAGGTGTTTTTATGCTTTTTTTTGGCATCGTTAACGATGCGTGTTTCAACCGTTCACTACAGTTAGTATCGAACGTTCCGACAAACGAGATGCATAGGTAACGTAGGTAACATCCTTAGGATTAACCAGAGGCCACAGAGTGGCAGAAAAGAAATATCCACTTTTTTTTAATTCCTGCACCATGATTATAGTTTGGCAACAAGAGTCTATAATTTAAGACTTCTGTTTCTTATTTCATTTCTTTTTTTTTTGCTCAAAATCAGTTATTAATTAGCTTTTGGGTAAAAGGCGTACTAGTAATAAGAGGCAATTCTTTTTTCTGTACAATTTGAGTCTTCTTTACCTGATTTTACTGTTTACAATAGTAAAGACAAACACACACACACACAACACACACAGAGCGGTACGCGTGAAGTATAACAACAAACAATACAGCCAGTCAAAGCAATCAAAGAAATTGAAATAAACGGTAAACAACAGTGAATAACTAACAGTAGGTACCGACAATGGTAGGGCCTTAGGGTATAAGTAAGGATACTATTATGTTGCGTTTAAATTAATTTGTCACAGATTCGATCAACGCGTATACACGATCACATAAACAGCATGCACTGAAACGAAAGGGTAGCTATCGATCGGCGAAAGATGTTTTAAATAAAAATAGTCAAGATTGGCATTCGATCGAGAGTAGCTCCTTCTCTTTTGGAAGGTAAAAATCAAATTATTGCGAATGAACACGAAGGGTGGATGATGAAGTAGGAAACACAATCACGCAGCAGTTGGACTAGCGTGTTTGTTCAATGTGTAAAAGTGTGTTTGTGTGGGTGTGTGTGTGTGTACGGAAAATAAGTTCAACAATTCGGGGGGAAGTGTAGCCTGGGGAAATCCAGTGTACCTTCTTCTTTCTCCCCCAAAGCATTGTTCCATTACAAAAAAAAAGTTCCATGGTAGTCAAACTCTGCTGATGTGCGTTCGGAAGTATTGTTGACGAAAATAGTTATCAAGGTTAAACAAGGAACAAGGACATAACAACAAAACGAAAATACCGGGTGAAAAAGAGAAGCAATGCAAATCGCTACATACTGTGGCCTGACATGACAATGTCGCTGTAAGGCTCTTATAATAGTAAAAGAAAAACCGCATCCAGAGTTAGTTTTAGTTTTTTTTTGTAATAGCCAGGATTCCAATAGTTTAATAAATTTTGTTCTCAGAAAATCCGTTCCTCTTTGATGGAAAGGTATTATAGTATACCGGTCCAAAAACATTCACAGACACGCAACCCGTGTTGCGAACTATAGCGAAAAGGAAACAAGCAGCAGAGAGACAGAGAATAGAGAAAGAAAAATAAAGAGAGAGGGAGAGAATGAATGGATATGATAATATGATGATATGAATCAGCAAAAAACAGTTCCTTAGCTAAATAGCTAAACAAACAATAGTGCCAGCGCGTACTACCACTTACTACTTGTAAACCTATTGTTTTCGATTTGTTTTAAATTCGTAGGTATGCACTCAAGTTAATGTTATATTCTGCTCTTTCTTTCTTGCCTTTTACTTCCGTTTCTGGAGCAGAGTCAAAGCAGCTTATAGCTAATGTGTGTGAGAGAGAGGAAGAGGAAGGAAAAATATTTAAGGAAGAGTAATTCCTTGTATGAAAAGTGTTATTCATTTAGCATAGCTTCTGAAAGTGCAGGACGGTAAAGTGTTTGCACATTGCATGCATTATAAGCTATGGAATCAACACGTCAAGAATTAACCGTAAAAACTGTATTTCAGTTTGTTCTACAATTCGATGCTACTTAGTGTTGCTATGAATGAAATTAAGCATTTTGTTAAAACAAGTGTTCGAGTCAACTTTAGTTCGAAGTGTCTGGAGCGTAGTGGACATGGACACTTGGTGACATAGGAAAAGGGATCGCATGTGAGGACTGTCTAAGAAGTTGTGCATTAAATCATTACTGTTATTTATCAGTCCAGGCAAATGTAGAAATAATTTGTACGGGTGGGACAAGGAGGACCCGGAGAAACCAAATGTATGTACATATGTGTAAGGAAAATGGCGATGAAGCGGAAGAGAGAGAGAGAGAGAGAGAGAGAGAGAGAGAAAGAGAAACAGTGTTTGTGTTATAATTTATTTTCGCCAAACCAAAAAGATAATTCACGGTTGGCTGTTACGACGGTGTAGTATCACAATAGTGTAGCGCGATAGAAAAAGTGCCCGGGGCAGTGAGTGTGTTATCTTTCTTTCTTTATTTTTCCTTCATTTCGTTTTCATGCTTCCATGTGTATGTTGCAAAGGGGAATATCGGGAAGAACGATGTAGGAAGGGAGAAGTATGATCAGGACTAGGAGAATATAATAAATCCAAAGGACACTCAGTAAAGGAGTATTGAGTATATTACTCAATTCGTAGTAGACCTCGAATTGCGCGAGCCACAATATTCGCGAAAAGAAAAAGCCGTTACCTTAAAAACTTCTTGCGCGAGGAGAAAAGGTGGAACAGTAGGCTAGAGCAATTGGTCAGACAATTGTGTATTAACAATAGTCTAGCAAAAATGTACTCGAACAGGAAATATACAATTAATGCACGATAATGGATTTTTGCTTTTGCCGCAGGTCGTCTGCCGACAAGGACGTTGTGTTGTACAAAACTATTAAATAAACGAGAACGGAACGGTGGGTTGAAAAAGCGAGGGAAAATGTAATTAGTTCAGTATGCCCTTAAATGTAGAACACCGCAAGACAGTAGGCGAAAGGATCATTCAAACATCAGAAGTGAGCGGTCGAAGAGTGACGAAAAAACAATGAGACGAACTTCTGCTACAAGAAGATGAACAATAAAATATGTTTGTCTACCTAGGATAAAGCGAAAGAGAGCGCGAGTAAAAGGAAATATTGTAAAAAAAATAAAAACATAAATTTGACTTCTTCTTCTTGCGTATCCTTGAACCAACCACTCTGAAGAGAATTTTTTGATGTTCGAGATAACGATTGTGTGGAGCATTAAGAGAAGCAGTATCGAAAGAAACAAAAGCATTGGCACATTGGACCGAAAAGGTTGAAACAGGAGTGGAGGAGAAACAAAACACCCAAACCATATTTATCCAGGCTTGTTTTACACCGAAGCAAATTGCATTGGAGGAATAAAGGCTATGAAGTATTAGTTAGCTTCAAAACAAGCTAGGAAATATAGCAAAGAGGGACGAACTCTTTTTTTACAGCAGTGCGATTTGTGCAAAACTAACTGGTTTTATTATCTTAGTTTTAATTTCCTTTATTGTTATTTCGATTTTTAGGCGATTTCTGCACACACAAGCTAGCATAAGGACTAGCACAACATGTAGAAAAAGGATAAATGGCATAAAGTAGCAGCTGTCGATAAGCAGATCGTTTACACATCTGGCTCGTCGATCTAGCTTTTTTGGTTTCAATTCTCTCTCTACCCCCCTTCCCCCACCCTATTTTTCTTTCTTTCTCTCTCTCTCTCTCTCTCTCTCTTTTTTTTAAAACTCTTCGTTTAGAGTCGTTCGACTGTAAAAGGCTCGCGAGTAGGCGGCTGGGCTGGAGCGTCCGAAGAGGCCGAAGCAGCCTCGTCGATACACACACCAGATGGCCGCGGTGAACGGGATGGCTATCAGCACTCCGATTAGGAGTCCCATTAGCAGTGCCCCGTCGTTCGAAGGATTGTTGCCAGCTCCGTCCGGACAGCGCATATGTGTGTGCTTGTGCTCCAGGTCGACCATCGATTGCCCCGCCAGCTGGGGAGGGCTCGAGCACCTGTAATAGAGAAGTGGTTCAGTGAAAGCGAGACCAAGGGAAACCAGAGCCGCAACTCACTCGATGTTGTTGAGGATGGCGGGGGTAGTCTTCTCGATAACCGGCAGCAGTGTGAGGAGCAGCCAGCGGTTGGAACAGTCGCATGCCCACGGGTTCACGCGGATGTCGATCACCTCCATCACGTCCCATTGGACGAGCAGCTGGGCATCGAGGAAAGAGATGTTGTTGTTGTGCAGATAAAGTCGCTTGACCGGCGGCCAATCGAAACGCTCTGGGTTGTCGGTGTCGTTGCGCACAAATGCCCGACCATGCAGGTAGGTGAGGTGTGGATTGTTGGTTATGTGGATCTCCTCTAATGACGGGAGTCCTCGGAACGCGCCACGGCCGATCACCTTCAACTCGGTCATGTAGGACAGACTGAGGTACGTCAGGTTCCGGAGCAGTGGGAACTCGCTGGAAAATCGTGTCAAGAATTCAAAATTTAGCATGGTAACGCGGGATACAGAGCAAAGAGCCCAACTTACTTGCCCAGCACAATCGAAGAGATGGGATTCTCGTCCAGGCTGAGCCAGGTGAGCCCATTGGCATACGATAGGGCCTGTGGAATCTCGCCGAGGAGGTTACCGGTCAGGTTGAGATAGCGGAGACCGCGCGGTGTGTGCAAGAGGTACTTCGGAATCGACTCCAGCTCCATGTAGCTCAAATCGAGACTGATCAAGCTGGCGATTCCTGCAATGGCCATTTCCGACTGGTGGTCGAGTACCTTAAACGGGTTCAGCTCGAGACTGAGCTCCTGCAGTGCAGGCAAGTGCTCGAAAAGGTCCTCGTTGAGCGTATGCAGCTGGTTGGCACCGAGTCGCAGAACGCGCAGCTTTTCCATCGGTTCGTACTCATATGGCGCGTAGTGGCCGTCAAAGATGTCCGGGGTGAGCGCTTCACTCGTCAGGCGGTTGTGGGAGAGATCGAGCACCTCGAGATGGGTAAGATTTAGGAAGCACTTCGTCTCAACCGTAACGATCTCGTTGTGGCTTAGATCGAGCAGTGTTACGTTCATGGGAGGGAAGCTGATGACGTGTTGTAGACCCGTGGACACGAGCAGCACATGTTTCGCGACGAACCCGGTGTTATTCAGTGACTGCCAGGCTTCGTGCGGGAACGTTTTCGGGCCGAGTGGTTTGCTGCTGCAGTCGAACGTTCCCGTGTCCGAATAGCAGGTGCAGTTGCTGCAGAGCTTGGACGTCCAAGTAGTTCCGTTCAAGCCATCTACGTACGGCATCCAGGCTGGAGTTGTCGCCTCCGCCGCCTTTGCATTATTACCAGCGGCTGCATCTGTCTGATGAAGAAAATGTTGAAAATGTAAAACTACTAACGAGGCCAAAAACCAGATTTAAAGTTGCGATCCGCAACTAGCAGTCATACTAGAGAGAGCACTGATTTCTTGGAGATTCTAGAGAGAATTATTTCGAAATATTATTTCAAAATCTGCATTTTCATCAAATCAAAAGCCCTCCAAATTTAGACTTTTGCATCAGATGTAATTCGTCATAATCAATTCACTCGAGCTCCAAATGCGACCCTACATATTATATTGTGAAGTTTTTATCGATTACAAACGAAGGCTGAAGTACACCTGTTTGATCATAGATTATTCTGCTTCAATTACGAATAGTGTTCCCGGTCCTACACCCATACCAAAACAATGAGGTGAATCATTCTGTACCTGTGAACACTCCACGCCTCCCATGAATTTTACTCCCTTTAATCCAATCCAATCATCTGCAAATGACACATAGGTGACGGTAAACGACAATTAAAGATCTTATTGCAACATTGGTATTGCAGCAAAACAGCATACATTTTCATTGCCTGCTTTACTAATCGAGTATTTACCATTTATCTTCGAGGTTTTGTTCTCGGTCGGTACACTTAATGTCACGTTAGCAAACTTGACGCAGTTTTTTGGCGAAAGATGTGTGACGCAAGCACTCGTCATTTTCCTAGCAACCTATTTCCTATTGTGAACGCAGTTAAGTCCTACATTGAAGTTAATAGTCTTTTTTTTTCGTTATCGTATCGGTAAACGCAAAAGCCCGATGGATTCGCCTGTCGATAAGATAACCGGTGAAACGACTGCAAACCAAAGTCATACCGCGGCCGATGGTCGGAACAATCGCTGAATGAATTTCATTGGAAATTTATTTGCTGATACAGACAAAAACTACGCAGCAATCTTAAAGCAGCCAGGTGTTGCAATAGACGTGGGGTGAGTGTATACAACTTCCCCGAAACGTGGAAGTGTAGTTAAGAAGAACAGAAACGCACCCGTCAGTGGTACTGCGGCATTGCAAAAAGACTACATATATGCAATGCTCATCGTTGTCATTCTTTATGTGCACACATGCGTTACCGATAAGGAAAAAAAGTTACTACAGAACAGCTATTAAGTCTTCGAATAAGTCGCTCATACTTTACACAATGTACATGTTTGAAAATTTGTTAACTAATAAGTTTGTATTCACGATAATGTTACAAACTGATAATGTTACGAACTTTTTATGAACATGAACCCTGTCCATCATCCAATACGTTTCATACGAATGTTTCTTACCTGCTCTTCGGCGGCGAACACCGTTACAGGGTTGTGCATCTGCAGAACAACTCCAACTACTAGCGCAAGGGCCAACCTGGACCAGCATTTCGGTTCTGATGAAAGCATTTTAGCAGCGGTTGTTTTTAGCACTCCTAATGTTATGTTGATAAAGATCGAGAACCGGTAATCGATTCATATAGGATAGGGATGAATCAGAACCGGGGATCGACGAATGGCACTCCAAACTAGGAAGACCACGTGTGAGGTTTTCCCGCCACGCTCTGGTACGGGTTGGAAGAATTTAAAATTTGCCTTTCACTTCTAAACTAGTACGCAGGAGAAACCGTCCTGACCCCGTAGATATGCGATTCTAGTTGCACTTTTTTCACCGAGTTCTTATGCTCCTGTTGAGTCCCGGGAGTAAGCTCACTTCTGGCCACCGCTGGCCCGTGGGGAATAATGTTACCTTACACCGACTGGCGCTGGTGGGGAAGGCGTTTGAGCAACTTTTGACCGCAGATAACGCGGTCGACACATCGTGAACGCCCCACCACCCCTTGTCTCCTATTCGTGTCTGGACTTAAGATACACGTTTTGGTATCTGTTATCTTATCATCAGGCTCGATACACACAGACAACACTTGCTTCCTCCCCAGGAGTTGGATCGACTTGTCCCACTTTAATGCATGGGAAAACACTCCTATGCTTTTGCCCTACAGGTGTGCCGGCAGCAGCAGTCGTTGCTTGGATTGTCAAAACCCACGAAATCGGCTGGGGCCGTATTACCTGCATCGCATGCTAAGGCGATCGACCTGAGGTGCGAATGCTCCAACCACGAGCACTCAAGGTGTGTGCACACGACGCGCCGCGCACGCCTGCTCAAGGCCAACCAGATCCCAATACCCTAGGCCGTTCCGTAGCAGCACATGGCGATGAAATAGCTAGCGATTTTGCTCTGCCCTTCTGGCTCTAACACAACGCTTTCTTGTGGCACCTTCAGCATAACTTTTTGTATTTGTGTTGGGCGATGTTTGTTTATTTTCTGCGTGTCGCAATGCGTCCAAGTTCGACCGGTCAATCAGCCAACCGACAATCTTCCAGCGATTGCTCAGAATGTAGTCGCGGAGAGGCGCGATCATTCGCGATCAACAAAGTTCAACAACTGAACGGCGTACTGGAGGGCACCGTTTGTGTGTGCGTATGTGCATCACAGCCTGTGATGCCTGTGTTTCGCTTTTTGTTCCTCTCTCTCCCTCTCTCTGCTAACAGC
>JAOEFI010003243.1:43718-94087 GCA_034621735.1 Anopheles plumbeus | reverse complement strand
ACCGAAACGAAACATATGTTTAGGAAACACAACTATCACAACTTCAAAAAAGTGTGCGGGCTGCTACGATTGAATAGCGCTTTGCTCCCGCCAACTTACGCGGCTCGACAGGGCATGTACAACAAAGTGTAGATTCAATCCAGCTTCAAACCCAGCGCTGTGCATCTAAACCAGAACCGCTCTGACGGCTCCCAACTGACAGCAATCAAACAGCTGTTCGGCGAGAATTCGCGCATTACGCAAGTGGTCGTGTTTGTTTCGTTTGTGCTACACAAATCGTTCACGCCACCGCTCCGGCCGGGATGTTTGCTTTGAACATCCGCCACACATTCCAGCCTTTAAGGTTGACTCGTGAATGAACACTCACTTGATCGTGATAGGTTGGACTTCGAGGTGACGATTTCGTTTGTGTCTCAAACGGCAGCGTAGATATGCTATCACGTGTAATCGCGTGCCGCGTTTTCGTTGGTCAGCCCCAGCAAGCCGCCCTTGGGAGGGGATGGCTGAAGAAGGCAGATCTCTGCATCAAAATTTCTCCACCCGGAAAACCACCCAACCAACTGCAGCCAACGTTGGGCCGTATTTGGAAGCTACTCTTTGGGCGCTATCTTCTCGTGACCAATACCGTCAGTTCCGGAGTGTTGATGTTGGTCGGTGACATCGCGGCACAGAAAATCGAGCGACGGCAGGATAACGCAGTGCCCGCCTCTGGCTTGGACTGGAAGCGAGTTTGTAAGCATGTTTGTACTCTCATTCTAAACCAATTCATCAACCACCGTTTCTTTGTAATGCTGCAGTTAACATGACTCTCGTTGGACTTTCACAAGGACCACTGCATCACTATCTCTATAAGTGGATGGACGTACTGCTACCCGGTGCGACCGTACGAACAGTGTTCAAGAAGATTGGAATCGATCAGTTTGTTATGTCGCCGATCTTCATCATAACCTACCTCTACAGTGCAGGGCTGCTGGAAGGTGCCCCCTTCGCCGATTGCACCGACGAACTCAGGCAAAAGTACTGGACCATCTACTTAGTCGACTGGCTCGTGTGGCCACCGACGCAGTTCATCAACTTTTATCTTCTCAGTCCAAAGTACCGCGTGCTGTACATCAATGGCATCACCATGCTTTACAATGTGTTTCTTTGCTACATCAAGCACAACGACGATCCGGTTTCGCTCTTAGCTAAAAGAAACGGGAAGGAAAAGAACAATGACACAATTTCGAGACATAAAACATGCGGGTAAAAACAGAACGAATAAGACAATTTCTTTGTTTGTAGTTACGTTTTTAATCGATAAACGGTAAACTATCGTTGATTCGCGTAATATTCCTATTACTTTCCTTCCTTTCAATACCGCATTCCCTACTTTATCCTCTAACATGATTGCCTTGTTCCTACAATACTTTGCGTCAGCTATTCCCTCAGAACATTATCCATTGTACCCTGTAAGATATGCTGCCTAAATTGAAAGGTGTTATTGCTCAGATTATTCATGGCATTGTGGGCATTGGGATCGAAATCTAGAGGAAAAAAACAACACAATACATTATTGAGCGCGCTGAGCTATTTGCATGCGAAATGTACAGTGCGCCGAATGTAAGGTTTTCGTACACGGGTGCAATATATATATATATACATATAAATGGCAGAAACGAAATAAAGTATTTATTTTCTAGAGTAGATTCCGCATGAGCTAGAATTGAGCAAATGAAAGCAATTTGTTTTTTGCGACGTCTACAATTTCACAACCTAATCGTAGTAACAAATACTACCGCTGATAGTCTCCGGATCAACAAGTTCATCTTTTTCCATACCGGTCACTCAATCACCTTCGCTCCGAATGTTTCCCAAAGCCCAATGGAGGTGACATTAACAAAGCCCCACCTCCACTTCTGTCGCGGGTTTGCGAAATTGCACGGATTCACAAAAACCTGGCGCCCGTTCGGATCCATATCGAGGCAACGGTTGTTCTTGCCCTGCTGCAGCGTCTGACTTTCTGGATCGTACCGCCACAATTGGTTGCCCTGACCGCCATGGCAGTGGTAGAGTAGAATCTTCGCATTTGGTACACTCTCCGACACGTCCCAGCACAGCTCTCCGAACTTGATTCGCAAATCTCGGTGCCAGGACAGCTGGAAGAATTGGTTCGGTTGTGGTTGATTTTTATCTTCGGCGCACGAGTATAGACCAATCGTTTGCTTCTCGCCGTGGTTTAGCGTGTCAATGCAGAGGGCCGGGTGAGATACACTTTGTATGGCACCGTTCGCAAAGTCCGGTGGTTCAATCGGAGGGTATTTTTCCACCAGATCGAAGGCAACGTGTGTCATGAACCACTTGAATGGTTTGCATTGCAGTTTCTCGCGGATAGCCAACTGTCTTGAAATGTTCCCCACGTCCGTGCTTTCGTACTTCTTTCGGTCACGCATGTATAAGAACTCCTTGTACTCGTCCATCCATACTTCGGCCACGCGCTTGTAGTTCCGCGTGAGGAAATCTTTCTTACGCGGGTTGCCGAACGGTGCATACCCGCGGTAGATGTGCCCGACGCGGGAACAGGGTGCGTCGTACATTTTACCACCACACTGCCAAATTTTGAAACTCAGTTCATACTGCTCTCCGCCCCAAATGTCTAGCCCCTCATCATATCCTCCAACCTCCCAGAAGAACTTGGTGCTGATTGCAAACAATCCTCCCGCCATCACCGGGCTTTCGAACGGTTCCGTTGGGTTCTGAAGGTCCTTCGGAAGGAGGGGAAGACGTTTGTAGAAAAACTTCCAATCGAACGCCCCACGGGCACCCTCGTCCTGCGCACGGTACTCGAACGTGTCCCAATCGATCACATCAATGAAAGGACAAACGCATGTCCGGTAGTCTTCGGCAATGGGTTCCAGCAGCGGAGGGAGCCAGTTGACGTTCGCTTCCGTGTGCGAATCGAGGAATATTAACACATCGGCTGTGGCTACCTTCGCCCCAGCTAATCGAGCAGTTATTAGGCCAGATCTTTCTGGTAACCGCACAACCTTAACCTTGGGCATGCTTTCCGCGACAAACTGATCGAGCTGGTCTTTCAAAAACTCCTTCGTGCTGCAGTCATCGACCAGGATGATTTCTGTGACGAGCTCAGGGGGCGAGCGGAGCAACACACTAGCTGCCGTTCGCAACAGAGTACTCCAATGTTCGTTATAGAATGGAATCACAACGCTTACGGTTGGTAGCTCACTCAGATACTGTTTTTTGCGACATCCGCGATGCCTGATGTCCGGCAAGGAGCGATTGAGGGAAATCAAATCACTCAAAACTGCGTTGAATCCGTTCTTCTTGAACAACTTATCCTTCATCATTGCTTCTTTTTCGCTCAGATGGCCGGCCTTTCCCTGCTCCCCGATACCTACACGTTTAGCCTCCTGGTGGATGAGATCGTAATCGTGCCAATCGATTCGCTTCTGCTGTACATTCTTCGCAGGGTCGTTGAAAAATAAACCCTCCCGGGCATGCTGCTCGAGTGAATCTCCTGGCCCGAACAAGACGGAGGATTGTTTATTGTCCACAATGAAGGCACGTAACACCAGTGTTAAAAACAGTAACACTCCGCCGAGGACAAAAAAGTACTTGACCAGAGTACGTAGGTTCCGCCTCATCGTGAATTCTCTAATTGCACTGAAACAAGAACCGAGGAAATATTCGAAGAACTTCTCAAATTGGTTAAGGATTATATCAGCCCACGTACCTCTTTGAAGTCAAAAGAATCAATCTTGATCGATCAAATGATATCAGACGTCGCTTTTGGTGAGCTGGCAGCAGGTGGACGCTCTTTAATTGCACCGCGCTCCTTGCTGGGTGAAATAGATGGTCAATGTTCTGGAAAGCACGTCCAGAATGAAACGACAGAATCACGAGAAGTAACAAGCCACCGGGATGCTGTTCATCTTCGATTGCAACATCTTTCCTTCGGACGTGTGGCCCGACACACGGAACCTTTCACTTGCCTGTGGTATCTTACCGATTAAACTAAACCTGGAAAAAGAAAAACAAAACGTAAACCGGTATAACGGGACATTAGTTGATCGCACGTTCGCATATCCGAATAGGGAAAAACCTGTTACCTTCCATCACAAGAATTATTCACCGAAAAAACACTGCCAAAAAAGATAACTGGATAGCTGGATTATGATACTACACAAATAATTGCACGAAAACAAGAGAGTACGTGCCCAATCTCAATGCAATCGTGTTGTGTTCAGTGCAGGCGCGATAGCAACAAGTGGTTCGCGTCGTCTTTTGGATACGTTTCATGCGAAATCCATTATCATGAGACTAAGCAATTCATTTATGCTGCCAACGACAACACTTTTATGAACTGATAACGCGAAACAATTACACTTCATACACCGCCGTGCTCATCACTTAAATTGGCAAGATGATTGGACTAAATCAGATTAAGCGCTATCATCGAAATATACACCGACGAATAATCCATAGCTTTACACCTTTCTGTTGACATATGCAAAAACACCTGCACAAATGAGAAATATGGGTTGCATTTGGCGAGATGAAAAACACGCACGTTTTCACTTTCGCTACGAAATACAACATAGAAAAGGAGGAGCCCGCAAACAACAAGGTACGTGCGTATAATGACAGAATATCTCAACTAAGCCGATGCAGATGACAGCTAAACCCTGCCTTGAAAAGAAAATACGTCAGTGAGATGAAAAGAATGATACCCACATATTTGTCTTTTTCTGGCAGCGCAACTACCAACTTGCCATTCGAGAGGTGATACATTTAAAAAACTTCTTATCGGAAATCTGGTGAAGACGTTAACCGTTCGTCCTTTATTTCGTTGTAAAATGTTTAACAAACAGATCTAATTTAAAAAAGGATGTCTTAATAGCTACTACTGGAAAATGATACTCGTTTATTTTCATGTCTGTTGCCGTCAGTAAAAAGCATTTTTTGCCTGGTCATGGGACGGTCGCCTATGTCTACCGTTACAATTTTTCTCGCTTTCTCGAGCCAATTGTTGTGGTGCCAACATTGTTTTTCTAGGAGGTTAATAGCTCTACACTACATGCTACTTGATTAAATTATTCGCATCTGTTCACAAACATTTCTTACTTCTTAACTTTGCTGCTATTTTGACACCACTAGGCCAAGAATTATCATCGACTTAATAACTTCTCCGACTAATTGGCCCCAACTGAACAGGTTTTGACAGCACTTCGAAAAATTGAGCTTTCGACGAATGATACATGTTACATCGCCTACGGTACCTGCGTACGTAGTTATTTGGTCCGTGTGAATATTTGCGGCTCCTACGTTTCAATCTAACGCGAGACACACCACAAACAAAAACTGCTCCTTCGTAAAATCATAATATAAACTAATACAGCAAGTTACAGTATTACAGGTAAAGGACAAAAAAACAAACCGTTCCAAATAACCGCATTTTTCTTTGCCAACAATTTGTTGTGGTAGTGTCAATTCAAACGAAAAAAAAGTCAAAGTTAGAGTATAAATATGCATAAGGAAATCATCAACGAAATAATTAAAATATCCAAGTAATGGTCCAGATAGTACTCAAATTTAAACAAAAAGTAGGCTATTGTTTCTCTGTTCTTTTGCCATTTCCTTCGCCTGCTCATTGGAGGGCTTTGAATGCTGTAGGGATGCAGTTGTTGGATTCAGCAAGAGCTCACAGATTCGTTCAAATGATTCATCTGTCAGTTCAGTGGGCGTCAGTAATGAAACCTCATCGTATCTGAAAAACAAAAAAAGAACAATAAAACGTTAAGACATGCGCTACTGGTAATCGAGGGATCTAGGTGGGAAACCGTTTGCCGAAGATCCTTAACGTACATTCTATTGCCACCAAGAAGTGTCATAAATCCTCACATACGGATCAAAATAAAAATGTGCTTACGTTTTGGACTTGTATTTTTCCTGTATTGCTTGCTGTTGCATCGATGCCGCTGTGACGTGCGTCTTATTTAAATCCAGTATGATATCTTTCATAGCCGACAATTTGTAGCCGGTATTATTTTCCAACATTTTCGACCACATTGGAAGATCAAGAGTGCGTCGAGCCAACGCCAATGCCCCGGCGGCGACTACTGACTTAACATAGGTCAGATAGGGATCAGCTTCCAACAACGATAACTCACAAAGGTACTGTGCACGAAAACGAAAAACGTTTACATGTGGTGAGAATTAATTCAAATCCAATTATATTCCTGTTACAGATGTTTACCATGGTCAAATATTTAACTTTATCCGGAACGTCATTCATCACACAATAAGTGTTGGTGAATACCAATGAAGTTGGTACGGTCAAGTCGAAGGAAAGAACCTTAAGGATCAACTGTTCCATGCGCAGCACTTGGGTCTTGGTATATGTGTCATCGGTGATATACACGAATTCGCCAACATCTGGAGGATAGATTTCTTCGTATTTACTGTAGAAAAGGGAAGAAAATAAATTCACCAGAGTGAGAGGAACAGTATTTTGATAATGATGATGGCAATTATCTGCTTACGCTGCGATGAACAAGGCGGCAGTACCTACGAGCTGCAACTTCGCCCGTACAACCGACATGAAACTTAGGAATCGATCGATGTACGAAACGGCGAGAGCGAGCGTTTCACCATGTAGTTTATATTCCTCGGACACCTCCACAAGCCAATCGACCAGAACCGTACGCATGGAATGGGTAATATCTATTTGTTTCATCATGTATCCCGGTTTTGGACGGTTTCGCCGCTCTGCCTCCATCAAATAGACCAAGATGTCATGCTGGTATTCCTCCACCTCGTAAAACCGATCACGGTCATTTCTCGGAATGGGAAGATCATCGGCGATGATGATCGCAGACTTGTCCACCGACATTGGAGAGTAACTTTCCCCCACAGACATGGGTGTTTCCAACAAGTCCATATGTTTTATTTCCTGCAACGGCCCGCTAGAATTGAAATCGAATCAATAAACCCATCCAGATGGCATCCAGAATGGAGAAGAAAAGCATACCGTTTTTCATGAACCGTTTCCCCTCTTTTGGGAACATTATTTAGTGTCACATTTTCTTTCGATTCATCGTATACTTCGAATACTTGCAGTACCTCGGAACTTCCGGCCGGTTTTGGGATGGCCTTAATGGGTAGATTAATGCTCTGTTCCACGGCATATCCATCTACTTTTCCTACCTTTGGCTGCAGTACAGATCCGATAGCCCGCTGTTGATTTTTTCCTTTTGCAGTCTTTACCTGAATGGCAGAGAGGAATTATTCGACGAAATCATTCCAAAATCGCGCAAGGGCGTAAAGCATACGATTTGAACGTACCGCCTTTTCTACATTCGTCACGTTCGTCGCTTGTACATTGTTTAGGACGCTAAACATCGTGCGCTGTTGTTGTAGTTTGCCGGATTGCAACAGTTGATTCTTCCCGGCAGCAACGGAGTTTAGCGTATTCAAAGGAACGGCTGTCTTCTTGCCTGCTCCAGGAAGGTGCGAGCGATTCTCCTTTTCCAAATCTTCGTGAACTCGGAAGGTCGCCATGTTAACCACTCACAATTCTGCTCACTAACAGACTACTACGATAGCTTCGGCGGTAGATAAAATGGTTGAAACGGTTACGGTTGGTAACTTGAAAGGCTGCTGGACACTGGCACGCGTGCAAGATGTGTTGCTGTGTGTGTGTGTGCGTGTAGCGTACGCACTTATTTGCGTCGTTGAATGGCGTCAGAAAGGAGAGCTTATAATCGATATGAAAACTGATTTCTTGTGCACTAAGCGATAGAAAACGGATTATGGAGTAAGTACACTTTGATAAACTTTGCAAGTGTCTTACTTTCTGCTCAAAACCTTTAACCTATGAAATGCGCGCGTACCGGACTGTTTCGTTCACTTGCCTAGAGATGCGATTTAACAGGACATTTTAATAACGAAGTTATCTAATCTCTTTCAATTTTAAACAAAACAATTTGTCGCTAACGTAATGCAATTTCACCTTTTTTCGCACGTTCGGAAAAGCGATGGACATAACACAATTTTAACGAAACAAATGAATGCTTCCTCGGTCCGGGCAAGCCGCGATGATGCGTCGCGACGCGCTTCCTTTTTCAAACAGTTCTACGGGTCAAATGGAGGGAGAAGCCTAAACAGCTGTCGGCTGTTGAACGGTTGAAAACTGAAATAAAGCCTTGCCACAGCTAACCCTGGTCTAATTCATAACTTTACCATGACGTCACAGTAGCGTGTCTGCGATGAACGAATGTGAGAAAAAGAGCTATACAACGTGTAGCAAATAAACGCGTGTGTACGGCAAGCACAGCTCAGCTCAGAATTATTCACCACCTGGATCGGAGTTCTTGTTTACTCGCGATTCAATTTCCTTCAATCCCAAATGCTGCATTTTAACACAGCAACTATAAATTATTTATATACATTTTCATTCATGTTTATAGGTTTGAATTTTGTTTTATGGTCAAGAACTCCCTTGCCTCTACATTTATTTTTATTCAAATGTTGTAGAGCAGGAAAAAGTGCTGGTGAAGTTGTCAATTTGACAAATTTTAGTACAAGCACCGGTTGATGTTTGCTTTTAACCTCACTTTGCGGCCGAATTCGATGTTATTACAGCGGAGTTGTTCACGATGGACTTAAAAACATTCAAGTATGTACCAGGTTTTTGTCTGTAGGCCAAATAATAACATTTTACCGTCCGTCCACAGACTACTCCATCCTGTCAAGTACTATAAAGATTATCTAGAAAAAAACATCCGTCCGGATGGGCGGGAATTGGAAGAACTTCGGCCGTTAGCAATAAGCTTTGATGTGATAAAAAGTGCGGATGGTTCAGCGATTGTGAAAATCGGCAATACGACAATCGTATGCGGTATTAAAGCAGAGTTAGCCGTTCCCAAAGCACTGGAACCGAACGTAGGCTTCCTTGTGCCGAACGTTGATATATCTCCAGTATCATCGCCAGCCTATCGTCCAGGTCCGCCTTGTGACGAGGCACAAGTTTGCAGTCAATCGTTAGCAGATGCGATCAGTAATTCTCGATGCATCGACCTGCAAAATCTGTGTATTACATCAGGTAAGTTAGTGTGGGCTCTCTACTGCGATTTGGTGTGCTTGGATCACGATGGTTGTGTTTTCGATGCGGCAGTCATAGCTCTCGTCGCTGCGTTACACACGGGTAAGAGAAATTATATTGGAATCGCGTTTTTGTTACGCGAACCTACAAACGATTTATTTTTCATTATATCTACATCTAGTTAAACTTCCAAAAATTACATACAACAGCGATACAAATGAAACGGAAACGGATACGTCTGTCCTTTCTTCGATCGTCGTGCATAGTGTTCCAGTGACAACATCTTTTGTTGAAATATCTGGGTGAGTAGGGCGGACAATTTCGGAAAAATGGATCGTACGTAACTGTTTAACTTGCCTTTTCTTAGACAACATATTACTGATCCCACGGCGGAGGAGGAGAATCTTGCTAGTACGACACTAACTATCACGATGAGCGAAGGAAAAATTAGTTTCCTTACCAAGTCCGGTGGTGATCCAATAGATTCATCAATGTTAAAAAAATGTGCCAATAGTGCACTGAAGCGCGAGTGTTCCGTAAAAAATATGATAAAGAGCATGATGGACAAGTAAAAACTGTAGCAAAATTGAAAAAAATAAATGAAAAATTACACTTTTTTTGTGTAGATAAATGTAATTAGGTTTCAGTTCATTATTCACTTATTCAGTTTTAACGGAAATACATACACTTTCGGTATTATCGGCAGATAAGTGGAGTAAGTACTTTGCACAGTTTAATCTTTCAATCGCTCTTTTTGCGAACTTCTCCATCCGGCATTTCAAGTTGCGAATGAGCAAGAGTAATCTCAACCTACCACTTGCGAGTGTACTGTTTCGCACATTTCCACGTTCACCATTCATTACATATACTACCCTACAACATAGTGTTTACTCTTTCTCTACCATCGCTTTGGTGTGTACTTTTATACCGAGAAGCAAACAGTCGCCGCACTGCTGCTAGTAGTCATTACCATTCGAACATTTCTATAGTAACGCAGTCGCTGAAGTGCTGTACACCCCACATCACGTTTAGAAGAACCAATGCTACCAGTTATGTTCCTCATCGTCCTGTAGAATTATGGATCATCTTATGTTCTAGGTTTCATCTCTCTTCAATCTTCTAGTTGATAGCATAGCATTGCCGCAGTGTCTAAGTCTAAAAACAATAAACTGGTTAAATAACAACTGTAATTGCAGGATTCTGCCTAGAAACAATCAGGACACGGCAGGCAGAACAATTCTGCAGCGTTGGCGGCCGACTTTATATATTTAGGGGTTTTATTGATGGAATCGAAGCATTATAAATTATTCAGGAAACAAAAAAAAACAATTCGTTAAACAATATAGTTTATTTACAAAAAAGATAGAAAATCAGCTGCTTCGTGTTTGTCCTTTCTTGAACTGAATTTCGCGCTAATCGTATATTCGCACAAGTCGGGGGAACTAATTTTATCAACTAAAAAACATTCTCGATCGTCGCTAAGGTGGTGTGTTAATCTTCATTGACGCGAAGATACGTCGAAAACATTACTTAATGTGTGCTTAGATGTGCAGTCGAGGAAACACATCTTGATAACATTTTCGACGGGAACTTAACACAAAACGCAAATCAGAGAATAATATGATTTTGTAACTTGTTCGTTTTCGTTGTTGTTCAAATGTTGCCGTATTGACTAACTGAACAGGTGTAAGAAAGCCTTGCTAACACTTCTTGCCAGTCACCTATCTAACAACATCGTGTGGTATATCTACTGCTTTTGATTCGGTTTTTGCTCTTCTGTACTTTTTTATGAAACAACTCTCAATCAACTCATATTATTGTTTATATACGTAATTTTTATGCAGCTGTTTTCGTTCCGCCATTGCGATTCCAATTTCCCTTTTTTACTGTTCAATACTCGAACAGTATTCAGAACCAGTAATATCAACAATTTAAATTATTTTTTTGCAGTTTACAGTCGTACCCTGTGAATACGATTGTGATCTGCATTCAGCACTAAACGGCGTAACACCATTTTCACGCCTCTCTCTTTGTAGTCGCTATCCAAGCGTACCATCCTTTTCGCAGCCCTTCTGTTTTGTATATTTTAATATTAGCCTAATTCTGCCTTGACTACTATGGCTTAAGTTTAACGGCAAGGCAGATTTTAAATCTGGATGTTGATGTTGCTTGTTAAATGTAACAAAGTCGCGTTTTTATGTTGCTTGTACACGGTGCACTCGTCGCTTCCTATCTGTACCAGTTATGAGTGCGCATAGTAGAAGGTGCGGATTTTTATGCTTCGTTTTTTTAAACACTATTATCAATCTGGATTTAAAATTTAATATCGATGCGCCCATAGTTTCATCACTTCGGCTGAGAGAGAGGCTTCAACTTTTGTTTTTACATTCATGGTGTCTCATCGTTCTACAATCAAACACACTGAAAAAAAAATTTAATTCCGCCCTGCCGGCTAAACACTTATGCATTGAAACGTTGATATGATAGCTTGAATCGACTTGCAGAACACATTAATTACCGCAAGCATCGAATTAAAAACGATTCAAGTAGTAAAAAACATAACCAAATACTCATTTGAATGTCTTTAGAATAGACTGCAATCTGGTTGTGCTATGCCTGCGACGAAAACATGGAGGATGGACCACGAATGATGGCATTGGATTTGAAGCGTTCAAGTATATAGGGGGAGAGTAACACAACGAATTCACTGACATAATTCAGAAGATAAAGCTACAAAATAAAGAGCACGTTCAAAATATGCGCCACCTTCGGAGGGTGTTATGTAATGTTTCACCCCATCTGTTCATTTCGCATACATTACTACTATATCCCGGTGGAAACTAACACGTTTTTCCTACAATCCCTATCGCAGAACGTTCAAACTGTTCTAGGATAAAGCAGTGGTAATGCAGGATCGTCTAGAACGTCTATTCCCTGTTACTTTTTTGCAACTTTAGTCGCTCTAGAAATACCGACAATTCCGCATTGAATATATGCAATCGAATAGCAATAGAATCCGTCAGCAATACTACCCCTAATAGTAGTAGTAGCGAATGTCACGTGGGAGGCGTCCATCCCGTATAGTTCTTCACTTGTTCATGTCAGCGGCGGAACGTCTCCGATGCTTTCCGGCTGCTGCCGCTGCGGCTGCCGCAATGGTGCTGATACTCTGATGCGTAGTTTGCTGCTGCCCGCTGCCTGCTGTTGCAACGACAACCGGACTGGCCAGGGACAATGGCGTCATAACGGTGTTGTTGATAATGTTCATCTGCTGGGTGGCTTGAGCTTGTTGTTGCTGCTGTTGCTGTGACTGCTGTTGGATGTGGATTTGCGTCGTCGTTGTTGGTTGTTGGCTATTGGCGACACCGGTAATCGGTTGCGGTAGTTGCTGCTGTTGCTGGTGTTGCGCTTGCTGCAACTTTAGTTGTAGTTGTTTCGTAGTCATCACGAGTTGATTCGATGCGGTGTTTGTTGTCACGTTCATAGTATTGCCAAGCTGTGTAACGTGCGGGGATGCTATTGCGAGAAAATGAGAAAATTTTAATGAGTCGTATTTTTGCTCAACTTACTAACACTTAGACTTATTGAATCAATGAATTTCCAGAAACTTTAGTTCAGAATGGATTCTTTAGAATAATTCTTATAATTTATCAAAGCAAAAAGAATATCATATAAACCTACAGAATGTGATCTATACTGGGAAATGATATTGCTAACGATTTTTTTTTGTTTCATGATACGTGAGTGGAATATTCTACGTCTCAAAAAACTCATTGTTAAGCGCATCCTATACTAGGCTTTTTCTAATTTTTGAATTCAGAATCCGAAAGATATCGAACAAAAATTAAGGCATCTTGCTTACCGGTAATAGGTGTAGCTAGTTTCAGCGTCGATCCACCCGCCGTTGCCATCTGCTGGCGATGTTGGGCCACGCGTGCAGCTATCTGCTTGGCCATGATTGGTGTTGTTCCCGAACAGCTTACTACGGGTAGCTGACCGGCACGAGAACGTTGACTGATATTAAGTAACTGAATTTGCTGCCCTGGTTGGCCGGTGTTAACAGTCAGCGGTGTACCAGTGCGTATGCTCTGTTGGCCGAGCCCTTTCATACCTGATGTCACAATTTGAGCTAGAAATACGAATATACTACTTTTGTTAGCCGATGGAGTCAGAGACATTTTGGTACATTAGTCTGAAACATACCAATTGGAAGAGAGAGCAAGCTTGAACCACTAGTTTGAGGATTCGTCAAGACAACCGTTTGGGTCGTCTGTGAGTTGCCAGAGAGCACATTACTGCTGCCACCAGCGTTGATGGAGTTTACCACTTGCGTCGTATTGGTCACTGGGACCGATACGAGTAGGCTGGTAGTTTGGCCCGTATTGTTTCCACTCGTATTGTTCAGTACACCCGAGGTCGCTCCGGACGATGTGGATGACAGAGACAACGAAATGGGTTGAGCAAGGCCTGGAATTTGCACCTATGGAAGAAGAAATATTAGATAGAAATTAGTAACATAAATTAACTTTGTTTGATTATGTTATCCTCACCTGCACATTTTGCAAACCGGGAATAGAAGTCATTGCACCATGGAGGCTAGCGAAATTCAGTCCTTGCAAATTTACTGTAGTAGGGTGTTGTTGCGGCTGAGAAAGAGCCTGCGCTTGCGACAGCGGCTGCGTTTGTTGCGTTGACTGTTGCTGTTGCGGAAGAATGGTAACCTGCGGTGGTGGACTAGAAAGAGGCGATATCGAGCCAGCAGGTGATTGAATCTGCAGATGTGCTTGAGATTGCTGTTGCTGAGGCGTTTTTGGGGATGGAATAGTAAACTGCAATCCGGGACTCGCAGCCGGTAGGTTACTACTATTGGTAAGATTTATGTTACTAGATGAATTCAGTCTTTCGATTAATGCTGAGTTACTGTTACTACTGCTGCACACGGCCACACCATTGCCAGTACTGCTGTTATTTACTCCATTATTATGGTTGCTGTTCGAAACTGTTCCGCCTAGACCAACTACAGAGACAGCATTTTGCATTGTTCCATCGCTGGTGCCTACCCCCGATGAAGCACTGTTTGCCAGTAGAGCACTCAACCCAGACATGTTGTTGAAGATTATACTATTACCATTGCTGTTACCATTTATACCTCCTCCGTTACCATTACCATTGCTTGTCATGGACGCGGATGATGCATTAGAGTGGTCACTACCCGGTGAAGCGATGCTTTGTATCTGAAGGTGATCCGTTAGAACCGTCCGGCGCATTCCTCCGTCGGCCGAAGACGTTGTGAGGCCGCCGACGGACGGATTTGTGGAGCAAGCAGAGAGCGCCTGAATCTGCAATTGTATTCCATCGCTGGGGTTTCCAGGATGACCCATTGCACTGACACGTCGTATCGAACCTCCAAAGGCAGCTGCAACAACGGCTGCCGTTGAAGGTGTTGTTCCCGCATTCGTATTGATGTTGAGCACGCGCTGGTTCGCACTGTTGATTATAAGCTTGCTTCCCGCTTGGGATACTCCAGTGCCACAAGCCGAAAACGTACCGGTGTTAGAACCGGAAACAGTTGTACCGGAAACATTAACTCCCGATGAAGCAGCAGCCGCAGCAACGTTGAAGCTCTGCGGTAAATTTGACGTTGTTAAAATCGCCGGTGGTGAAGCAAGTTGCGTGGCAAGCGCCGACATGGTAACGCGAATATTTCCTGCTTGCGTTGCCTGCTGAGAATGCTGTTGTTGCTGCAGCATACCTGCTTGCGATGTCGGATGTTGGTGGTGATGCTGTTGTATATCGCCTGCTTGTATGTTAATAACTTGCGTTTGATTGTTGGGCCCTGTACCGCTGCTCACGGTTATAAGATTGGCGTGGTTCAGAATTCGGTTTTGGCCAGCTTGAGCTGGCTGGATGCTAATTTTTCGCCCTGCAACGTTGTTTAATAGAGTCGCTGCCGCACTTCCACTGATCGTCGTCGTTGTACCACCTCCCGCAGATTGATGATGGTGAATAGTATGCTGCTGTTGCTGCTGATGGTTTTGCTGAAGATCAACTATGGTTTTACCAGCAGGCAAAGTAAGGCTGCTGCTCAGCACCGGCGAATTGGTCATCGCGGCAGGAGCGCTGTTAAGGAGATTTAGGATAGCCGCATTACTACTAGATTTGACACTGGATTGCGCATGTTGCTGCTGCGGCTGCTGGTGGTGCTGCTGCTGTTGCTGTTGCTGTTGCTGGTGGTGCTGCTGCTGTTGCTGCTGCTGCTGCTGCTGCTGCTGCTGCTGTTGTTGCTGTTGCTGCTGATGTTGCTGCTGCTGTTGCTGCTGCTGTTGTTGCCGATTTGTAAACTGATTGGCCGAGTTCATTATACTAATTGCAATAGCCTTGATTTCCGGATTGGTTGTGTGAATCGTACTAGACTGATTCTGCTGTTGCTGGGTTTGCTGTTGTGTTTGATGCTGCTGCTGAAGTTGTTGCGTCGTATTTTGTAGCTGCGTCTGAATTTGCACGGGTCCCGAAGGGGTCGACTGCTGCGACAGAGTTGATATTAGATTCCCGGACGCGTCTCGCGTAACTTTGGCATTGTCCAAACGCACGAGAAGCGGTACAGTATTACCAATAGTACGGGTTCCGGTTTGATTAATAATGGTTGCCGTTTGTCCACCAGAGGTAAAGGTAAAACTCTGTGTGCCATTTACAGTATTGCTGGCGCCTGCAACAGCTCCACCAGTCGGCGTCGCCAGCAGCTGCTGGTGACCGGCGGCGTTCGTCGTCATTGTAAGGTTCGATATTTGCCCGGACGGCTGTACGAGAAGCAGTGATCCATTACTTAAGCTGAGCGTCTGCTGCGGTTGCGTTTGATGTGCATGCTGCTGTGAAGCTTGTGGTTGCGGCTGCAGTGTGATCGTCGCCCCTTGCGTGGTTGCTACAGTAGCGGCTGTTGTACTGCCAGTGCCTACTACACCGGTGGTGGCACTGTTCGCGTCACAACCACTGGTCGTGAACAGTTGCTGCTGCTGCTGCTGCTGGTGTACGCCTGTTGCTGCTATCAGGTGCTGTGGTTGTATATGAATCTGTGTTTGCGTAGGTTGGGGCTGGGCTACTGGCGATTGAGCCTGTGCCGTAGAAATTGGCGCGGGGCTTATGCTTATAATGTTCGACCCAGAGGACGTAGAGGAAAGAAGCTGTTGATGAGACATAGACTGATGAACGTTCGACGGTGCCGTTGCTGATGTTAATTGTTGCTGAGACTGATTTCCAGGAAGAGTGTTTGGGTTCGTTGCATTGAGTGTGATGTTACCGCTAGCACCCGTCGCCGTGGCAATCTGCGAGGCCAGGGTTGGATTAGTCGCCTGTAGACGAGTGAGTAACGCTTGAGTAGGATGGGATTGTAATCGTTGTTGAATCTGTGATATTTGCTGCTGCACCAGAGTTTGCTGCTGCTGCGCCTGTTGTTGTTGTTGTTGCTGCTGCTGCTGCTGGAGCTGTTGCTGCTGATGTTGTATTTGTGGATGTTGTAATTGCTGTGAATGATTCTGATGGTGTTGTTGTTGTTGTTGTTGTTGCAGTTGCTGCTGTTGTTGAACGTTCTGTTCTCGCATACCGGCCGTGTGGAGTACCTTCGGAATTTGCCCCGGTACGAGATGTGTGATTTTGACCGATTTTCTTCCCTCCTCCGTAAAAATTTCTGTAAATTGTTGAATGTAGCGGTGTGCGTGGGCACGGGTTCCCAGCGAAAACTGACAGGCCTCTCCATTACGTTCGTTTTCGCGATAGTCCCTATCTACATAGAGTTCCCCGAGATACTCTGAGTTTGAAGGACGTTGAAATATGGAAAGCTTGATGTGATATACGCGCGTATCGCCTCGGTTCACCACTCGGTCCGTTTCCAGAATATACTCCTCGATAAGCTGTGGTATGCAATCGCGACTTTCCTTCGGCGCCTCATACTTTCGGGCGTATTTTTCCACGTTCACCTCAGAGGGTGTCGTGAGCTCTGGGAGCTCCAGACGAGGCAGGTTCACTGTTGGAACAACTTCGGAGGGTTTTTTGGGCTGCGTGAAGCTTACAACGCCACGCCGAGTGACATGCGGGCGCGAGGGACGTGCTCTGTACTTGTTTATAAAGTCGCTAAGTTCCAATCCAAAGTTGTGTGTGAACTGGTCTGTTTTCCTCTTGCGATTCACCGCCACCTGGGAAAATTTTTTCGCCTGCCTTCGTATAGGAGCAGTGTTGAGCAAATGTCGTCGATGCTGCTGATTGATGACCATTTTCCCGACGGCCGGGTTTGGGTCGAGACAAAGCGGCTCTGCTGTTGCCAGCACGAGTTGACTTTCCAGTGCCAGTTTGTCTTCTGCACTCCAGTCACCTTCCGCAGTGAGTAGGTTCAAGTCGGCCAACAAAGTCTAAAATACATTTAATCCGCAAATTAAGACTAGCTCTTTAGAAAAAGCAGCTTTCTGTAGCACCCTAAATTTATGTTTCTCACCTGATTGGTGGGTTTCAGCAGAACATGAAAAGTATCACAGGTATATATAGGAAACGATTGGCGATAGTCACGTACTTCAGCGACAACACAACCACAATAAAACAGCTTGGGACACTTGTTCTCTAGAATATCCACCAAAATTAGGGGCAACTCCTCCCGATCAATACAGTCAAGCAGTTCCTCTTCTTCGTATGGCCATCGCATGGTTTCCTGTATGTTTTCATTGCTGAGATCACTAGCACCCGTGAACACCGACTGCTCGGTTGGCGCGAAGGGTGGCCCAACACCGGTACCCACCGGTGAGGTAGCCGCAAGATTGGCTGCAGCCCCAGTCTTTGAAACCTGGAATTGGGAAACACATGGAAAGTATTATGACATGTTTAGCCATTATTCTGCAACAAGCAAAATGTTCTACCATAGCATTGGATTGTACATGTCTATTTGTCTATTTACGTACATTTCTTCCAATATCGTTCTGCAATCCTATTCGAAATGCGAGCGAATATCCTTTGTTGCCGGGGTATAAATTGACAATTAACGTGTTCAACTGTTCGCGTATAATAAGTTTCTCCAGCAAGAACGATGTACTCCTGAGGCTTAGTCGATCCGCTTCACTAGTGTCCACGGCCAGCAGTTCCAAATACAATTCCCTGAGCTTGTCATGAATGTTAAACCTTTCACCACAACCACCTCGCACATTCTGAGCAGCTGGGATGTTTCGGCTACCGGTGACATGCTGGAGCCTCTGTGATTGCGCTGGATTAGTGATAGCACTGTCATTTCCACTAATGTTGCCATCACCCCCACTTCCCACATCACCCCCACTGTTATGATGATGATGGTGATGATGGTGGTGATGGTGGTGATGGTGTTGCTGTGAGGGAAGATGGTGATGATGATTGGGAGAGGAGTTGGTATTCGGGGTGACAATGGAAGATAACGAGGGGGGAGGTGGTGTCACAAGAAATAACGATGACGAAGACGAAGAAGACGAGGACGAAAGCTTCGATTTTTTCGACGGAGAACCACTTCCGTAACCGGGTGATTCTGATGCGACACGTTTTTCCAGGTGATGGTGATGGTGATGATGATGGTGGTGGTTGACTGCCGGAGACGTTGAGTTCAGTGTCTTTGGGTTGCTGCCGATCGATGATGTTGCTGAAGGCGTCCTTCCGGTAGGTGAAGACGATGGCGATGGCGATGCCAGCAGCGTGGCCGGCGGGGACGTGGAGTGGTGGGTGGTCAATGAGGCGAATGTCGATGATGGTGAGGAAGGGGGATTGGGACTGTCGCAGGAGGAGGATGTGTTGAACAGGGGGGTGCTGTCATTAAGTAGAGGGCTGGGAAGATTTGGATACTGTGGCGGAGGTTCGATCAGCAATGATGATTGCCTCGAAGGAGAATTGCGCATCTTACAGTAGGCATCATTTAGCATAAACTAAAATTAAACATAATATAGGGTGTAGTGTTCGTTGACATTATCAATACTTTTTGCAGTTATGCCTTCAAGGTTGCAGTGTATTCTTACATCGGCTTCTTGGCATGATGCTGGTTCCAAGCTTTGCATTGTGCTCTATACCACCACCGATCGTTGTCGCTTGTTGATGCATTCACCGAATTAGCGATTGTGTAAATCGCCCTCTTCGGAAAAAAGATCCGACTCTGATGGCGTGCTCTTGCACTTTCTACATTGAGTAGCTAACGTTTGAGACCTACAATATAAAAACAGATAACGATTAATAATCTTATACACGAAAATCCAACATATTCCGATGCACTGTATAGTGCTAGACTTAGGGACGGAGACTAACGTCCCCAGACAATTAACGATATGGCACAAGTAATTTTCAATAAAATCGAACGAACAGTCAAGTGATTTTGGAATACCATATCAAATATCATATACCCTACGTCCCTATGCTAGACAGTTCAGGAAGCGATACATTATTATTATTATTATGTTTTTTTTTTTTTGAACGGCCAGGCCGTATTGTAAAGCGATACATTAACACTTGAAGTTTCCTAAGTTTTCGTGCTGGCACTGATCTTTGTAAATCGCAAGACTTATAGTTATGCTGCGAAAAATACGCTACGTAACATACGCGTATATAGGCACCCATGAATTCAATTCAATTTTCGTTCCATCGCTTTTCTCGTTTCACTCCATTTACTATAGTGTCGTGTTGAGTATCTATCATACATTCTATAGTCAAATTGGCGCTCCAATCCGCAAAGAAAACGACAATAATTCGTCTACAGAACTCATTGGACTTAAGCTGTACAGGTGCAAAACAACTTATGGGAATACTACTCATTTCAATTGCTTACGGTATATTCAATATATGCCGAATTGGCGGCCCGCGACACTGCGACCCGTAGATCCGATGTTGTGTTCTTACGGAGCTAGCACTGCTTCTAATCCTTGGTCTCAGATTTTAGTCTGCAGTGCAACAGCAAGTATGCATGTATGGGAATTCGAAGTAGTATTTTTTTGCTAATCCGGCCAGACCTACAAAGTCGCTGGCTTAAGGAAACATGATATATCGAATCGGAACTGGAACTGTCAGCTGCCGCAGAAGAGCACAGGACAACAGCAACAACAACGTAGAGAATCCTTGGAACAACTATTTCCGGAGCATCGTTTTACATACTAGTCATCTTACATTTTGACGCACTTGGCTTGACAATGAAACACTCGGATTTCCAACACCGTACAAGAGCAACATAGACCGATGGGGAATCCTTTTTAGAATACATTAATTTTTTTCTTCACGTTTTCCCGAAAACCTATTCTAACGCTGCTTTCTGAATGCCTGCTCCTTCTTTGATAGACTGCTTCTCAGCTTTTCTCGTTTTCGCTCACATCACTCGATTCGTACTCTTTATTCCACCTTTCTCCCTCGCCCTCGTATGCATTACTATACGTCTCCTGCAGCACTCTTGCTGCTGCTCGCAAATTTGACAACTCAACTGACAATTCAACGGACGATCGAAGTGTTGGTGCATGATGAACGCTGCTAGCTAGGCATGAACGAAAAACCTTGGTTCATTCATAGCTCACAACGTAGTATGCGTGAGCGAGCATGTGGAAATTCGTTTGCCTGTCAGGCCTATGTTTACATCATTGTGCTTGGCGCTTTAACTTTATGGTGGAATCTGCGGCATGCGCTCATTGTGTAACTTTACCATATTTCCATATGTATCCCATATTCCTTGTCCTGTTGTCCTTGTGCAAACAAACAAAACGTGCTACTTCCTTCTACTTCGTCTTCAATCGACTGCACGTACAATGTTTCATCGTCAATATGTTTTATCCGCTAGGACCCACGACTGTTAAAGGTGATCATTTGTTCGACCAAATAATCGTCCACGAAAATGCAAGCCGGTGCGCTACTGTCCAAACTCCCGAATGTAATAAAAGCATTCCTTGAACTTTGCATAAAAAATATGTAAAAAAAACTATATGTGCTTGTTTTGTTTATTTCAAGCGCAATGAGTGTGCTGTGCACCTTGCAGGTGAATCGCACACAAACTTACCGTGAACTCAACAATGCAGTGATTCGATGATTCTTAATCCACGGATAACTTTTCACGTTCACTACAATCGAATCCCAATTTGTAACCAGCAGCAAAGTTGATAAACTCTGTAACCACTTTCAAACACTTCGTATTGACTTTGTACACTTTCACTTGTCTGGCAATGTTGTTTTGCCCTACACTAATCTTGTGAGTTTAATCAACCTTCTTCAAAATCTTCAAAAAACCACTGTATTTCGCAGAGTTTTGGTCGATCAGTTCATCCCGAGAGGGAGACAAACAGACGGATTGCTTCGGTTAATTAACTTGTCCATACAAACAGGCCCGGTCTACAGAAAGATTCATGGGAATGCAGATTTTCATGGGGTTCCGAGATGGCATTGAAGACGATGTACGTCAATCCGAAAGTGTTCCTCACCTCCTGGGACAAACGAACACGATGACGACGGCGATGGGGTAATCATGAATGGATGGTGCAAATTTCACTTTTCGCTACACATCGCCTGCACTACGGAACGAGCTTTCACATACATCAATACACATTGCGTGCTACGCACCTCGTAGGGATGTTGTTTTCCGCACAGAATCGCCACTTAATTTTGTGACAATTGTTTAATAGCAATTAAAGACGGGACGAAGAACCATCCTTTTTAACCGATGTTCGTTTATAAACATATCATGAACGTAGCCTATGACAGCTACGAAGAAGCAAACTTAACGAAGCTGTCAGACGATACTCGAGCTTTGATCTCGGTCAACAGAGACAAGCTGTCCTACTCTGAATCCGGCTGGAACAACTTGTTACAGAAAATAACCAGAAACAATTAAGAACACTTTCCAACTCACCTCAGATACTCGCACCCTTATATTCCAGTTAATAATGTTTGTTCAAACTTTATATTTAAAAACTATCATTAATTCATTGTCGTTAATTGTACGGCCAGTTGGAGTTGCATTATTTTATGTTAGGAATTTTAAATACTTTAGCTTGGTTGCAAACCTCACACACAATCCACACATGTATACAAATTAATAGCAAAAGGTAAGGATAAGAAGAGTATAGGTAGAAACTGTTAGTTTGGTACTGCGAATCAATATGTGCTTAAATTGTGAATGAAACAATCGAAATACAGAAACGTATATCCAAGAAAGGGCCAATGACCGCTTCGATTGGAGTTCCTTCAATCAAACTAATCCACAACGTTCGCACGCACGTGTTTATTCATTTAAAAAAAGCTAAAGGGCCAGTTTGTTTAAAAATTAAAATGGGATTGAACAATGAACGCTGTAGAATGCAAAGAACAAAAAACGTATGCTTGGCTTAACGTAGTGTTCGTATTTTTTGGAACATTTTTTAAAATATAAACAGAATAATCTATAAAAGGCCGGATTGGTGGTGATCTGGAGATTCATAGAGGTTCCCCGTCGATACAACAGGCGGTAAATGTTCCATTCTCGGTAATCTCTGATACTCTAGTGTGCTGCCCGGAGGAAGGTCGAATACAATAATGTTCCCGAGCGTACGCAACGGCCGCGATCGTGATCGGCGGTGGTTGTAGATTAGCGATATTTATTCGTTACAAACTGATCCCGGACAGTGTTCGGTCGACTGCCGAGTGCAAAAGAGATTCCCTCTTCGCAAAGGGACGTGCCGTGGGAATTGAGCCCAATCGCGTCTTGTATTCGTCAAGGCCAAAGAAACGAAATCAGCACCGAGGAAAGAAGGCCCAGAATATTAACGTTTCTTCGCCCGAATTGATCGTATCCGGTTTGGTTGTGATTGGGCGTGAACAGTTCGTGAGCAATACACGTTGTTTTGGCGTATGTGTGCTAACATTCTGTTTGAGAAACCGGAAAAATAGTCACATCATTTGATCGATCGAGTAATCCACCATGCGGTTAATCAATCTGCGTAGCCCATTAGGTTGGTGATAGTGGCTTTACCTTACAAATGTCTACATTTCCAGTGTGAATAATTGTCTTCATAGTAATTTAATATACCTTTATGGTTGGTACATGTGATTTATTATTTATCCGTGAAATTTATCCCGAAAAAATGCGAACGTGAGTTTTAGCAAATGCCCCTTTGGACTCTCATATTTGGAGTTAGTCGTCCGGCGCCTGCCTCGAGGTCTAACGTCCCAACGAATGTTCCGAATGTGCCCATGAAAGAGCTATGATACGTAAAGTATTACGCGGATAATGCACATGCACCGCACGAAACAAAACGAGAGTCGAATCGTAGAGAGTAATATATATGCAAGCAAAGCACGTCTTCGAATGTACGTTTTTGTTTTCTTATATACTTTCATGTTTTTTAAATGGTAGTCAACATTGAGCAGAAGTGTGTTTCAACGAACATTTTACTAAATTGGTATGAAGTATGAAGCTGAACATGCGGAGCATAAATTGCGGCTCTCTCAAATGCGTTGATGCACAGTTTATCAAGGCAACAATCAGACGCCAGAGTCTGGTCGAGAAAATAATTGGGTCCATTCTATTAATAGACCTCACCGAACCGTTCTAACTGTTGATAAAGCGCTGCAAACAGGTCCATATTTCTGCCCCGACATAGTGCGGAAAAAGTGATGAAAACAAAGAACGGAAATAGTATAAACCGTTTGATCGTAGGCATGTTTCCTATGTCGGCGGGCGTAACGTGTGTTGAAACCCACAGATGCTTCTGCAATCCTCTTTGCCATAGTAGCTACTATATCGCTTAGACAGCAAATCATACACCGCTTTTTCTCAACTTCTCTCTCCTGAACCGGTTTGTCACCGCATAAAGGCATTAACGCCACGACACGTTGGTGGTGGCCGAGGTCGCCGGTGCTGGCATTAATAAAAAATGCCTACTTCTGATGCGCAAATAAAAATGTAAATAAACTTGACCTTCTGAATCGAGGGCCGAAGGCCCACATTGTCCGGACCTCCTGCAGAAAGTCGAAGTGGTTGTCGATTTTGGAGCAAGAACGGGAATAAGAAAGCCTTCCTCGGTAAGGTATCGGACGAAAGCTTGTTACTGCGGTTATGCTGTCGTTGATAGCACTGTTTGTAAGTTTTCACTGCATCCAGTCGGTTGAACAGTAGTACTATGCACGCGGGAAACAATTTTGCATATTTTTTCTTAGTCATTCTAGCCGTTACAGTCTATACACAGGATAATACGTAATTTTGATAATATTATTAGTATTAGTTTATAGAAGCTTTGAGTAATGTGCTTCATTATCCTTATCAGCTTAGTTTGCCCAACTTGGTTTGAAATTACTGGTTAATGCTCCAAGTGTTGGTAGGAGTTTATTTGAACATTGCCCTTCTTTTTCCTTTTCCACAGCGTTTCATGTTCGCGCACACCGCGGTTCGCTCTTCCAGACGCTCACAACTCAACCCAACACCCTGCCACGAGATTCGCCGGAACTACCTAAAGTGCAGTACGAGCCACCGGTGTACACAGGACAAAGCTATGAACAGGTCGCGAATCTACGCCAACAGTACCTTACGCCGAATGTTACCTCATACTACAAGAAACCGCTACTAATTCACAAGGGCAGCATGCAGTGGCTTTTTGATCACGAAGGAAGGCGCTATTTGGACATGTTTGGTGGCATTGTAACCGTTTCTGTGGGTCACTGTCATCCGTGAGCAATTTTATGTTCTCTTTCACTCTCTTGCTTTCCGTTCCATACCATATATTGAATACAATATCTTCTTTCAGGAAAGTTAATGCTGCCCTAGAAGGACAGGCTCGAACACTCTGGCATACGACTAATATCTATATGCACCCGAAGTTGCATGAGTATGCGGAGAAGTTGGTCGCAAAGCTGCCGGGCGATCTAAAGAACGTATACTTTGTGAATTCTGGCTCGGAAGCGAATGACCTGGCCATGATGATGGCTCGTCTTTATACCGGTAACAATGATATCATTAGCTTCCGCAACGCCTATCATGGAGCATCCCCGTACACGATGGGTTTAACGGCGCATTCGACCTGGCGGTACGCACTCCCGGGCGTTAACAGCGGTATTCACCACGCCATGAATCCGGACCCGTACACTGGCATCTGGGGCGGAAAGCACTGCCGCGATTCACCTGTACAAACCACTCGTGACTGTGACTGCCAAGGGCGCAGCGGCGAGTGTCAGGCATCGGACATGTACTACGATCAGCTGGAGCAGATTTTCAAATATTCCCTACCACGAGGAAAGGTAGCTGCAATGTTTGCTGAATCAATACAGGGAGTTGGTGGATCGGTCCAGTATCCCAGAAGGTACATTAAGCGGGCCGCGGAGCTGGTGCGCGCAAATGGTGGCTTGTTTGTCGCGGACGAGGTGCAATCCGGGTTCGGCCGCACCGGGGAGCACTTCTGGGGTTTCGAAGGGCACGACGTGCTACCGGATATAGTCACGATGGCGAAGGGAATGGGAAATGGGTTTCCCATCGGCGCGGTCATTACGTCCCGCAAGGTGGCCGAGGTGCTTTCGCAAGCGTTGCACTTCAACACATTTGGGGGAAATCCACTGGCGAGTGCCGTTGGAATGGCTGTGCTCGATGTAAGCAGACAACTCGATTTCTAACTCGGAAGAATTCCGTGACAGCTAGTTTTGATACATTTTTTATTGCAAACCATAGGTCATCGATGAGGAAGAGTTGCAGAAAAACTCTCTTGAAGTGGGCACTTACATGCTGAAGGGACTGGAGAGACTGCGCGACAAACACGATGTCATAGGAGATATTCGCGGAAAGGTATTGTACATACATATATCTTCTCACTTGACTAGTAGCTCCACATCATCGAAGATTTCCTTTGCCGGGTCGACAGCTGGCGGTGTATTTTTTTGCCGCTGTTGGTACATGGGATTGTCGAAGGACGAAGGATAAGCTTCAATGGGAGAGCCTTCCCGTACGCTTGGTCTCTCATTTCCGTCCTCGGTCGGCATTGCACCTGGAAAGCTTACGTCCACCGAGATCCCGTCGGTTTCGCTGCTTGGATCGAAGCGGGCAAAGACGAAGGGAGTGATAAAAGAGGTTCGGTTGCATAGCGCGACTCGCAGTCGAGGGACTAGCCGGTCGTCGTAATAATAGACGTAGATTACGCTAAAAAATGTGGTGGTGGCCATTAGGGAGAGCAGCAGGAATGTCAACACCTGTCCTCCCTCGACGGGCGTATGCGGTTGTCCGGCGTGAAGTATGTGGTATCCTACGTTAGAGAGGAGCACAGTGTATACATATTAGAATTGTAGTAAAAAACTAACCTTGCCGAAGAAAACTTACCGGTTGTGAATTGTTTCTCCAAAAATGATAGCAAGCTGTTCATCAGCCGCATGCTCCTTTCTCCGTACTCGCCCTTATCGACGACGATCAACTGCACCACGCTCGCTCCATTTTCTCGGTCGATCCCGATGTGATAATCTACGTCCGCATCGTCCACCTCCGCGGATGCAATTTTTCGTCGCAGCTTATCGGCGAACGAGCGCAAGTTGAACAATCCTGGAATGTTGGCAATATTTGTGCGAAATACACTTCCGCACAGTGGGCAGCAGTGGCCAGAGGGTTGAATTGGCGACAGGCAATGCGGCACGAGACACCGTACGTTCGAACATATTGCATCCAGCTGTCGTTCCTCCTGGCAGGGACACTTTTCCGCATTGGAACACTTTCCCTGGCGAATGAGAGTGTCCTCCGCATTGTAGAACAGGAACTGACCAAGGTTGGACGAAAGAAAGGTTTTGAAACTATCGAGTCCTTCAACAGAACTGCCCAGACGGATGTTTCCAACTTCTATCGATTCATGGTACTGTAGGTCGGTCGGTTGTGGCATACCCTGGTCCACCTCGAACACGGCCGTTTCGTACTGACAAGGAATCCGTTCGGCATGAGGAGTGGCCTCGTGGGAAGGATTCCCTGTCACTCGCCGCCGTTGCTCGTCGTAGTTAGCCCAGTTGCTGCCGGAATAGTATGCGCCGCGACCGGGGCTCTTGAAAAAAGACACTGCAATTTCCGAAGGCTTGCGTGATGTTATGCTTAGCGAGAACGAATCCTCCGGAAAGAGCAGCCCACCCTGCTGTGGTAGAACGACCGATGAGAAGGTGACGACAACCGGAGGAAAACTAACGAGAGCATTCAGTTTACTAGGGAAAACGATAGTTTCACCTGCGGAAGGAAATCCCTCCGGATGCCAGTTGGAACCCAACGTAAAGTCCACCTGTGGCAACCAAACTTTGGCGCCAGTTGATAGCCGAACACTTAGAACTTTTAGGAGTAGGATAATTGATGCTTTCATGATGAAGGTTTAGCCGGAACTGCAACTGACTGTCGCCGAAAAGGGGGCGTAAATATGAAAAAATCTTGTTTCCTTCTTTCTGTTTTAGGGCCTTATGATCGGCGTCGAGCTGGTCGATGATAAGGAAACGCGACAGCATCTGAGTACGCCTCATTTCGTCGATATCTGGGAGATGTGTAAGGACATGGGTGTACTATTCGGTAGAGGAGGTTTCAATGCCAATGTAAGTATATTGTCTGTCCAACCTGCCTGGGGTGAATTCTCTTATTTCCCTCCGTCCAGTCAGAATACCACTTTCTATGAAAAGAATAAAAATAGGTACAAGTTACTTGATAATAACAACTGACGAGCCCTTTACTCAAATACTTAATGTACCGTAACAAAAAAAAAATTAACCAAGCGGACCCTACTGTTCCCCCGTTTTCAACAGGTCCTTAGAATTAAGCCTCCGATGTGCATATCCAAAGCCGATGTCGATTTTTCCCTGCAAGTCCTTGACATTGCCCTGAATAAGCACCACGAAAAGACACCAAAATTGGGTTGAAAAGCACCAACGCGATTCGTGACCAGTATGCAGTTGCGCTATGCGAAGAAAACAAACAATGATCTTCCATTGAAACATGAAATTATATTCCAGTTGGTGCGTTTGTTTGTGTGTGTGTTTGTCAAGATAATAGCAATTTAATAAGAAATAAACCTGTCAATAAAACTATCATGCAATCCCGCGTGGGGGCTGTCTCGTCTTTCTTCTCCCACACACGGATAATTTTGCAGGGGTGGGTCTGGTAGGAGAAGGTGGGAAAATTGATGCAGAAGAACAATGGCATCACATAATATTATATTATTCATATCATATTGTATGTTCGCTTATTATAGCTTCATTTTATTTCAATTATCTGTGGGTGAATGCATTTCATTTTCGTCACTCTTGTATGAGTTTGGTTCTTTTCGTAAGAAATTTATTCTTATTTACTTTTCGTACGATTCGTTCGTTCGTTCAAGAATTCATCCAATACGAATTTCAATGTGATATAGGTTTTGCTTTTTGATATTTCGATATCTTTATTTATCCCCTTTTTATAACAGGTACTTCGTATAAAGCCCCCCATGTGTATCAATCGAAGCGATGCCGACTACACCCTCGCCGTCATTGAGTATTGCTGCGAGCAGCACATGAAGAAACGCAAACGGGGCTGCAGGCGCGCGTGATGATACGGACAAAAGCCACTGTAGGTTCCATCTGTGTTCGACTGTGATATGATAGATTCCACCCGAACTTTGACTTTATTTAAGTATTAACGATACAACGCGATATGACATGCCGTTTTTAATAATCTGTGGTGTGCCACAATACACACTACATAAATCTGTCGAAGGTCCTTTTTAGTTTTTTACCGATAACACTGCGCGATTCGGATGTTTTGAAATAAGAATGAATATCTGTTTCGTTTAGTGGCGCCATTCGACATTTTATATATCTTGTTTTTTTTTTCTTTCCCATGGGACTTTGCATCTGCGAATCGGTACATAACTATTGTGAGCAGCGAAACCTGGCACAAAAAATTATTTTCACAAGTGTAGAAAGTTTAAGCAAAATGTTCGATTCCAAAAGACTTATCACAAACTCGCCATTTGTCGAGATGTACATCGAATATAACTAATAAAAGCAAATTATGTTTTTAGAACATTTAATGATTGTGAAAACAACATGAACTTAAAAAGACGATTCACATTCCAGTTAAAACTGCATCTTGTATATGTCCGTGCAGCAAATGCGCTTTTTTACACGTGTCAATATGGTACCCTTTATCAATTTGTCCTATTTCCATTGAATAAGGGCTTGTATAAATTTTTTGTTAACTAAAGTTGAGTGGGGTGTGTATATTTTTGGTATGCCTTAGAGAAATAGTATTTATTCCAGCTGACTAACGAGCGCGAAAAAAATTTAGCGTTCCGTCGAGGAAAAAGAATCGTGGATCGCTACTAGTGCTGCGATGTTGATATTGGCGGATAAAATAAGCATATAAATAGATTCAACATAATTCGCTTATGGACGGCATTTCTAAACAGTCACGAATATGAGTTTTAAAGGTTTGAACGGCGTTTTGAGACTCGTTGATTAGCACATCCATATTCTTCTTTGCCTTTTAAAAATACATTTATACGAAGAGCAACTGACATCTTACCACTATTATATTACCAATTATTTCCTGGTTTTATATTTCTCACATTTTTATATCTTATTCTTATGCTGTCGGGAGCTCTTAACATCCAGCATGAGCAGCAAGAAGGATCAATAAATAACGTTATTCCCTAGAACAGTACATAGTTCAACAACTGATTGACTTATTTCACAAGCCCAACGCAACGAGGAAATATCGTCCAAAACGGGACGCTTGGGAGCCGCAAAACAACTACGCCTCAATTTCGATTAGTATCTTCTCGTCGGAATCGGCATCAGAGGTCGCAAGCAAGGCCGCGGACAATTCCAGCCTGGCCTTCTGTATCACCCACACCATCAGTGCTGCTCCCACAATCGCCTACGAGTAAAAGGTAGTTTGTTAGTCACAGGAACCACTGTCGTACGATCGCCGATCGTTGTTCGATTATTTACGTTACCTCTACCACGAACACACCGTATCCGGCCAATCCTAGGGCGGCATTGTGATCATTTAGCACTTCGTGGATCGAGCGCAACTTTGAACCAAGATATACGTTAATGGTTTGCGCCGGAAGCAAACCAATCACCGTACCAGCGTGGTAGCTGCGTGTGTTCACTGAGCTTATCTGCAAAAAAAAGGAAAAATTTAACAAAGCAGAAAGTTGGCATAAGTTGTGCATTTGAACGGCACAACCCTTGTGCGTTTCATAGCAGAAAGGCAAACAATTTCCATTATCAAAAGCTGTCGAGCCAACCCGTCTTGTTCCGTTCTAATTGCTTTTCGATTTTATACGACAGTTTGTTTGACGACAGCAAACGTTGAATCGCGTATTCACAATTCTATTTTAGCTTTGGGCTCCACGAAAATAATACACGAAGAATAACTCGCCTCTACGAAAATTCTGACCGTTGTAAAATTTGGTACTCGTCAACTCGGGGAGGCATGGCGTGAATGACGTCACACGAATAGCCGGAATAAACAATTGTACAAGGTTAGCGTGCGACCGTGAGCGGTTTGCGGAGAAACTTTAACAGGCCAAGACCGCTCAGAGGTGTTAGCACCACATAAGTGAGTAAGTAAGCAAAGTATCGTTTGATGCGATATTCCCTTCTGGGGAACTACTACATACACATTTACATTTATTCATGAACTTCGCGAAATAGGCTTTGTACATGTTAGGCGTACATGTTAACGATCGTTTGCGCCTCTAACGTCAGGAAAGGGATCAGTTTGTCATTATTTTAGAAGACAGAAGAGTTTCAAAGTTTAACATCAGAAAATGATAAGATCCACGGATGTACAACGCCTTTCTAAACATGATTTTATATTGACAAAAGGAGAAAAACAGGGCACACCACATCAATGCTATTTTTACGCATCCCCACGAAAATCCGTCTTCTCAACACTCGACTCTACACGCCAGGCGGAGCAAATCATATAAAACCAGATCCACAAATACGGTGCCCATGGTCGAAAGTAGAACAAACATTCTCCACTTTAATATTCTTTGGCGCGCCAGATTCTCAGGTTACCTTCACAAACGGAACTGAATAAATGCAAACTTTAAGACGTCATGTGAACTAGCCTTGCTGCTGTCCATCTTTTCTGGGATTTCTCCTTTTATTTATGTATTTTTTATTGACCTACTCCAAGACAACTTACGGCGAAAATGGTGTTTTGTAGACCAAAAGGGATTGGCGTTAAGCGGGCGAAGAGCACTATTTTGAAAGCTCTTGGTCCGGAAATGACTCGAAGGATTGCACGTCCAGTTTCATTTTTGATGAGCCTAAAACGGAAAATCAGACTGGTTAAAAATGAGGGTAAAATACATCCTGTAAGTTTTGTTAAGTTAAACAATCTCCAACTAGGAAATAACGATCATTGGCGTCGTATGATTCTCGGCAACGATAGAAATCCTAGAATGTTTGACGTAATTTCTCTAGAATTGCCTTAAAACAACTATCTAATATAAATCCGTCACGTGCGGAGCACACACTGGTGCCCCACGAGTTTTTTTTTTCTCATCCTAGCATAGACTTGATTTCTGCCACTTCGTAGCCGTCATCCTCACGCTTCGTCAGACTAGTGCGGGTTGACTGGTTTGCCTCGAGGACAGCAAAAACCTATGTCGGAGGCGATGTTGAACAAATGATCTACGCACTAACGTAAATTTTATTTTCTACCCGTAATAGTAATAACAATAACAATAATAATTATGCAAGAGCAACTTCAGTCTTTTATGTCTTTCGCCCAAACAGAGGCTGATAACCGACTGCAATTTCTAATCCCATAGGATTAGAATATCTAATTGCATCTCCATTTTTCGGAGTAAAGACATCATAAAGGTGTGTCCCAGTCAAATTTGAATTAATAAAAAACTTGGCAACGGAGGGTTTCCTTCGAGATTGATTTCCACTGATGTTGTACAAATGCCTCACAATTCCAATGAGGATGGCAATGAACCTTTAATTATCCGTTGGATACATCTCGCCGTCCGTCTTGCCGTGTAGAATGATTGTTGTACCCAGCGCTCTTCCTATGTACCGTCCATTGCATTGATGGGGTGTTACATAAAGCAATTGTATGATGAATGTATGATCACCCCCACCTGTACAGCCCCGGCTCTATCAGTTTAGGATATCTATTGGTGGAATGAAAATGCATTCGCAAGAAACAGTATGGCGATTCTTGCTAAATAACAACGTTGATATTGTAGGCAAGCAGATGCACTCTTGGCATAACGTTGTCATCTTATTATTAGCATTTGCCTCGTTTTTGCTCTCACCGGTAGTTGGCTATAGTAAGCTGTTGTTATTTATGTGTTCTATTAATTTGGGTTTCAATATAACGTAAATCAAACATGACAAAAAGTAACATCACTTCAGTGCTTCGCAGTGACTTAGACGATACTCACTTATGAACGGGCAGTTTACTCTGTAGCGACTTAATTGTGTTGTGTGCAATGGCCACCCCTAGGTTCGCGCCAATCAACACGGTCAGCAGGCCTCGGACAAATCCAAACAGATAGCCACTGGCGATGATCAACACCAGATAACCCACCGTTACCGGGAAGCTAACGATTGTGAACATGCACAGGAAGATGACGAAAGTGATCCACATGTTTTGCGTTTCAATCCAGTACAGGACGCCTTTTGCGGTGTCGCGGAAGCTATAGATAAGCAACACCAGTCCCATGAGTAGGGTCATCGGAAGCAGATAATTTAGCACGGGCTTGCGGTTTGCGGTGACTATTCGCTGCATGCGATGGAACAGATTATTGCGCATGGCGTTCGTATCCATCTTGCTCTCCCTAGCAACCATCCCCTTGAGAACGGGTAACGCTGTCGGACTCGACGAATTCTTTGTTTTGGTAAACGGAATATCCGGAACAATACAATACTGATCGTTTGGCGAGGACCGCTTGCCTGCCGTATCGAAATTGAGAAGGAATGTTGTTGGCGCCGCTGTCGTTGTATTTGTTGTTGTTGTTCCTTCGAGGGATACTACAGTGGAAAACGCCTCGGGAAACGTTAACGAAGATCGCATCGATGTAGCATCTGCCACGGTCGGTCCTCGCTTCCAGGACCCCGGCGAAACAGCGAAGGAGGAACGAGTGTTACTGTCGCCGTTAGCTGATCGTAGCAGCGAAGTTGTGTTCACTAAACACAACTTTTCCGGAAACACAGGGCTCTTGTTGGCCGTTGGTAAGCAGAATGTTGGAGAAGAGCATAGCAGGTGAATGCAGTCGCCTTGCGTCGTCTTCGTCTTCGTCGCCTGGTCCGTTGGAGTTGTGTTTTCATCGAAATCGATTCCATCGTCATCCGGAAGTTTCATGCCGGCCAGAATGCAACGCCCGTACGATGATCACTAACTTTAGTTATTTTAAAATAGATGATACCACTCAGTGTCTGATTGCACCTTCTTTTTCTCACTTGTTTCGACTCCATAAAGTGACATGTATTGTTCTACGACAGCAGATACACATGAGCCAGAAATATGGGATATTGTCGAAAAAAACCATGTTCAGCATGCTGTGTTGAATGCTGCAGCAACAGTCCCTGACCGTTTTAGCTTGCTGAACGAATCTATCATAGTATCCCGCTGTTATGAAGTGGTGGGAAACGTATTCCAATGAAGATCACGAGACCAACAAAGTTAAAAAAAAGCTTTATCACCCAGCATTATGATGGTAAAAATATCGGTGGTCATGGCATTCCAAAAGAAACACACCGTCCGGACAACCGGACCTATCCTCAAAATGAAATAAACTCACTTGGGACACACTTTATCAAGGTATCATAAGACAAGTTGCATAAGTTCAATTGTTTGAACAGGCAGACCAATTTTAAACTCCTACACCTGGTCATTTTTTTACAAGCAATAAATTAAAGAAAGCGCTTATGCGCGACGCGCACGTTCTCGAATTACGAAAAATCGATATGCTTCTTAAGCAAAATCAAAACAAAACATTCCTATGGCCTCCGTGTCATGCAATTGCTCGGATGTTATGAATTTTTACAGATATTAGCGATGATTTGTTCAGCGCATTATTACTGCTACGCACTTGAAGATATTTACAAAGTACAAGAAGCCGAGTTTTAAACGATTTGGAGGAATCGCAGTGAATCAGTTTTTTCTGGAATAGCTACGGCATTAGAACCACAACGAGTGAGATGGAAGAGGAAAACTCCGTTCGAAAACGAGTACACGCACTGGGATGATTTCAGCAGTTGTTTCACCATTGTAGATACGAAGTATTTCGCACTGGAATTGCACATTTCCATTCACGAATTCTGGAAAAATAGTCTGAAAGCAGGTCAAACTGGACGGATGCCAAAGACGCTTGTCACTCGGCGCCTTTCAACTTACGCCACTCGCTATAGATTAACTAATTTTGAATGCAGCATCAAGCTGGTCATTTGTAGTATAGAAGTTTCTTCAAATTGAAGCTCGGGAAATTTGCCTGACGCTGCAAATGGAGACATACACTTTCAGCGCTACAGTAATTGACCCCAATTGGCTTTCACTACACTGCATCACGGCTGCCTGCAAGGTAACAGGTTCGAGCTAATACAGCACATCACTTATTCCAGGCTCAACGCGGTTCTGAACGAGAATGTGGTTGCGAAGCAGCAGAATGTTTACATCGCGACCTTTTAGCAGAAACTAAATTGTGCAAACGAGAAGAAGCTCGCCTAACTAGCCAGTAAAGTGACTCGTCCGGCATGTGCAAAGGCAAGAGCGTGATCGTTGAAAGCGATTCATATGCCCTGCTCTGTCACACCTCGGGACGATATGACGGTCGTAGCGAATGTCAAACGGTATATTCTGAGAATGTATTGGTGATTTTTCGTACTTTTTGAGCAGAATAGGCATTAAACATACAATTTTAAATCAAAACAATGTTAGTTTTTCACCAAGTGTTTTGTGAAACGTTTCTGCAGCTTGTTCAAATTCTTTAAACATGCCGAACAATTCGTTTTTCGGACAACATTGAAGTACGGGAACCTACGCTATAAGAGCCATGCCAAAAGGATGAACAGACAGTGCAGCTCTGGCGACCCATCCGGTAACATCAGAATCCTATAGGAACCAAACCAGGAGACCAAATGAATGATTTAAAAGTATACTGATCTTAGTACTACCAGGAGCTGATAAAAACAGAGCAGTGATTCGTGCCGTTTAGCTCTTTTATTTAAAAGTTTGGATCCAAATTGGAAACTGAAACAAGAAATATTAGTCCGATGCAGGTTAACTACGTTTAAGATAATAACGTGCTAAATTGGCTCCAATACTCTGTGGTCACTTTATTTAGATGGTGTATCCCTAGTGCTTGTTAGAAAATTGAACATCCAAATAAACATGTTACATCAACTGAAGTAGATTATCATCTTCTCAATTACTTGAAATCGTAGTTCGAATTCCGTTCACAGTGTCATCAAGTGACCTCTACGTTTATAACAACAAAGAAGTGGAATGGACACAATCACAGTATGAAAATTCCTGCTTCAGAGCTTTTCCCATCCAAATAAATGAGGAACAATCAGAATGTTTCAATGGTTAATGGATGGTTATAGTTGCATTTAACCTAGAAGAAACAATGAACAAACAAACCACGTTTGACTTATTTTGAGTTTAAGTTTTCCATTTTAATGCCTCATGTGTCATATGGTGTGTTGCCGTGTGTCTGTGTGTCTACCACTGTACCGTGTGCATGAAGAATTCTCTTGGCGTCCGGTCGCAGAGAAGCGACAGCGTTTTAGCTCTTAATGTTAATATAACATTCACTTCGGCTTGCTCTAAATGAAGAAACTTGTCAAATGCAAATGTTCGTATGTGGTCACTTCTACTGCATGTGCTGTTGTGGAATTGATCACATTTCTTCATCTGGAGCGGATTCAGAATCGGAATTCGGTTGGAACACCTCCTGTATCAAGCTTCATTCTCCTACCCTCAAATAGTCCTACAGTTGCATTCCGCGCGGCCACTCTATTGTTTTCGAAGGCCCCCGTAGCGAAACAGACCACACTGGCAGAACAGATAGGCTGGAATATTGGAAAGAATATATAAATCTTCGCCTGTCTGTCTGATGGATCTTCATTCAGTGTAATTTTCATTGTTTCAATATCTTGTTCCATTTAACATCTTACAGGTTCCCTCATAAAATATAGTATATTACAGTCTCTTTGCGAAGGTTACATTACTATTCATGCACACACTTTCTTCTCAAGGAAATCTACTTCATGTGATTCCAGTATTGGCTTCTGTATTATTTGTGTTCGTTTTTGATGACAATTTTCTGAACTGTTCCGTTAGATTGATGGTGATTTTGGACTTAGATTATGTTTGTAACTTTCGTTGTGGACTTTTTTTGTTTTACGTCCAAGGGTACAACACTGGTGGTGCATGTGTGATTCTGTTGTTTTCTTTTAACCCACATTTAACCATTCCTGCTTTTCTTTCAGGAAGCTTACAATTCATCCTTCGTTGGTTTTTCTTCCTTCTCTTCCTCTTCGTCCAGCTGCTGCACAGAGAAAAAACGATTAAAATTAATGTAAGTAACCGCTACACATATATCATTGCAAAACAAACCTCTTCCTTTTCGCCTTCTAGGAACTTGACGAAACCTTCAAGTGTTCGCTCACCCTTGAACTCAACCTTCTCATTGTCACCCTTTCGGTAAAGGAAGATCGTGGGAAACGAAGAAATTTTCGTGTGCTCAAGCTCGTTGGCGGTGGCATCGATTTTGGCGATGATGACACTCTCGCTTTCCTTGTATTTTTCACCTAGTTTGTCGTAGATTGGCACCAACTGCTTGCAGTGTCCGCACCACGGAGCGTAAAACTCAACCAACACGTCCTTGCTGTCGTCGAAGGCAACCTCATCGAACTTGGTGGCCACGAGAACCTTGACTGGCTCCTTGTCCCAGTCCTCTGGCAGATCCTGTGACAGTAGATGCTGTTTCACCTTGCCATCGAGGAAGGACTGCACGAATTCATTAATCTTCTCCGCCGACAGGTCGGTGGTCGCTGGCTTGTACTTGGCCATGTCTTCCTCCAGACGAATGATGCGGAGTGAAGGTACCTCGTCCTTCTTCATGCCAAAGAACTCCAATATGCGAGTGTGATCCTCCTGATCTGCGTCGATAGTGACGAACAGGATCTGTTCGCGGAACTTTTTGGCCACTTCCTTGGCCGGCTCGACAAACTCCTTCAGGTGGCCGGCCTCTTTCGAGATGAAGAACAGCAGGTGGCTCTTGATCTCTCCGCCAAAAATCTTTTGGGCGGTCTCGTGGCTGAAGTCAACGATCAGCGGCAGGGCCTGGGCAGTGACGAATTTCTTTAGCGCCTCCTCGGTGGCTTCTCCTTCGAACACAGCTTTGCCTTCGTCGAAATGTTTGAACAGGACAACGGAACCGCACTTGGCCTCGTACTTGTTATACACCTCCTCGCTGTTTGTAACTCCGAACGGATAATCATCAACAGCGACGGCCGTGGCCATGAACGCCTTCGCTTCCGTGGACTCACGATCCTTAAAGAATCCGACCACGGCCACATTGTTCTCCTTTAGAAACTCCTCAGCGGCCTCGACGGTCTCCAGTTCCTTGGCGGCTGGTCCAGTTTTCTTTTCTAGCCAGGAAACGATGGTGTCTTGCTCGCGCCCTCCAGTATAGTCCACCTGCGATCCGCTGCGGAAGAATTTAAGCGTGGGATAGCCTCGGATCCCATGTTTCTCGGCCAGCTCCGGTTCCACGGTTGCGTCGACCTTGGCGAGTTTGATGTTCGATTCCTTGTCAGCCAATACCTTGGCCGCCTTCGCGTATTCTGGAGCCAGGGCCTTACAGTGGCCACACCATGGAGCATCTACAGAAACGGAAGACAACATAATATATTCATCACTCTAGTAATAATTTCATATTTCCGATTCTCTGATTGCACTGCAGTGCAATTCAACGACAATGTAAACAATGGAGTATGAATAAAAACAATGTCGAAACAGTACCGAAACAAGAACCCGCATGCAATTATGCGTATCGCGCAAAACATATTTGGGTAGGTGAACCGTTGAAAGAAAACAAGTTCCACACAGTTCTCTGAACTTGGCATTCGATAGAGCCTTCGGTTTCTTATTTGTCCGATTACGGTGATCACAACCCACAAGATCAACGATCAGTTTATTTGTGTTGGTACTCTTCCAAACCTAGAGTGGATCGTGTTTGTGGGAAGAAGATGAGCTTGACTCTTCTTATACTACACAACCGGTATCAAGAAGAGGTTACTGACCGTAAACATAAACGCGGAAAGTGTGCTTTAGCCACGCATACAACGATAAAAACTGTCTCGTGTGTCAGTTTCGTTATGATCGGAGCGCGCGGATACATCACCGTACGATCGTGTCGGGTGACCTGGTGTTGGTTTACTACACTACACCCCCGGTTGCCGACACGTCACGGTTGGACAACTTATTCGCGGCACGGTAAACAACACTACTACTACTCCCTCAGTCGTCAGCCGCCGTGGAAAGCAAAATAATTGTAAGAAAATGAATCTCCCTACCATGGCATGGCGATCGTGTCGTCTTTTTTTGGTTGGGTGACGTGTCGTCAATGTTCCAACACGATTCCCAACAAACCCACACCTAAGTATTTAATGATGAAAAAAAAATGATGTAGGAAAAATTACCGATATAAGATGGGAAAATAGAATTCGGAATCAAGTTAGCTCAAGCTATCAAAATGTGAACAAATAGATTGATTGTTACAAGCTGATATCGTTGGTTCCAAAACGCGTTCGTTGTGCTGATGACAACAGTCTTCCCCCCGTACAATAATTAAGGTGGCTTTCTTCCATGTCTCGTTCCCGATTTTTTGACAACAGTAAGGACAGTTTGTTATCGTAGAGATCAGAAATTCGTGTAGCTGATAGAAATCATTTATTACATCGAATTGCAATCGGGGCAGGACGACGGGCACAATAAGTACATGAAAAAAAATGCGACATGCGGTACAGTGTGACGAAAGTCGCAGGATTGAGGTGCTCAAAAAAAGCAACTGGAACAATGTTGTGGATTTCTGACACGTAGCGTTTTTCCGGAAAGGAAAACGACGTGCAAGGCATATACATGGCCTTCCGCTTTTAAGAAAAAAAAATGTGTTCCCATACTGCTGTGAGGCTGAAACAGCAGGCGATGAAGCTAAAAAACCCAACACTGAAATTGAAACATTTGTACAAACATAAGACAAATCTGGAGCCTTCCTCCAAAAATCGTTGAATTTTTTCGTGGAATATTTGCATTCATGTGTTTTAGGTAGAAGAAAAGAAAGAACAGGAAGAAAAAGTTCACGCCCGGTATACCGTGCAACACTCGCACTATTTGCTAACCACGCAGTCGAACGGACGCGAGTAACATTTGCTTGGCTGTTTGATAACAGATTTGTGAGACGGCAAGTCATCAACGTGGCCTTTTGCAATCAGAATCTCTTATTAATCGGTACACGTAAGCTAATTCGTTCGCAAGCTACTGATATCCCTACAGGTACACGTAATGACCTGTGATGCAACTGTATGTAAATAATCTGTAGCGTAGCTGAAATCAAAAGGCAATTGACTGCACCTCGTCTATGCTGTTGAACAGCGTGTGGAATCACGGTGTTTCAACTTTTAAATAGAGCAATATGGATTTTATGTGAACTAAATTAGTCTCGAAAATCATACTAATAAAAAATCCGCTTCTAGCCGGCCGGCAGAAAACTTGTCATCCTGCAAAAATTCCAAACAGTGCGGTGCGCTACGCTATGTCGCGATTTGACATGGAACGTGGTAGAATGAGAGAAACGCGAAACCTTCCACGTATACAAGGATCGTACAGAAAACGTCGCGACCGCTGGTCGTCTCGGTTGCACGAACAGCAAGTAGGCGTGCGCTCGCGCCCATCATGGGCGCTGAATCTGCTTTTTGTTTCACTTTAGCGGCAGGTATCAGTGAGTTAGTAGCCTGGAAATCGCAGAATTCCAGCAGTACCGCGGATGTGGGCCATATATATAACGCAACAGCCTTTCCGATATTTTCCATATGTGCCGCTCCCCATGATAGCGCAGAGTAAAAGTATGAGAAAAATTACTTACAGAATTCAACCAGCACAAACTCGTTGTTAGCGATGACGGTGTCGAAGTTGTCTTTCGTCAGCACCAACACTCCATCTTCGGTTTTGACCTCTTCATCCGCCAACACCGCGGTGGCGACCGTCAGCACTAATGCGAATGCCGATAGTAGTCTCATCTTTGGTGCTCGTTAAGAAAAATATCCTTGTGTTCACCGGAAGCGCAACTGCTTTGTCTGTGAAAGGTGCGAGAAAAGCTGAGTTTACGACGGCAATGAAAGAACGAGAGATGCAATACAGTTAACCACGCACAAGCTCGCACCGCACTATTTAGAAGCGTGACACGACTATACGAAACAGGGGATCTCGAGTGTCGTACCGACTGAACCGACGGACGAAGAATCAATGAGAAACTCAACAGTAGGGAAGCGCTTTAAGAGGGCCGGCGGTTTTGTCGGCGAATGTGAATTCAAGTGTGTGACCTTGTGACGATGGGAGCAAAGCAGATAAAATGAATATAGCGGTAACAGTAACGATTTTCTTTAGCCAGTTATAATGGGATGACTAAAAGTAAAACGCAACGGCAAAGGCGCGGCCCAACTAAACGACAAACCACTTACATTCACGATTCGTCCACAACTGAACTATATACTGACGTGGCTTATAGAATTTTCCAAGCTTGCTCGGTTCTGCCTCCGATGACAGTTCCTGAAGTAGAGAGAAAATCGGTCAGTTAGAGGCATTTTGACGTTTTGGTCGACCAAAATTTTTACAGTGTGCAACAGGAATCGGCACGATCTGACGTTTGACTTGAGAAATTCAGAAATTCCAGTTCCCTCATGTGTTTTCAGGTAAGGACACTCCGGCAGGATGTGCTATAAGGAATGAGTAACGATCTGGCCACCATTGTCCGAAAGGTTCCAAAGATACAGTTAGCTTCTGAAAATCCTGCAATCGGAAAGTGAATAAGAAGAAGAAGCATCTGCCAAGGTACGGAATGTAATGTAAATTCTCTTGCAGATTGTCAAATATGGCCGCCAGCAAATGCCCATTCTGTCTAATCTTATCATCTATATGCATGGGACGTTTCGTACGAAACGTTCGTCGTCCTTCTGTCATAATTGTTCATTGGCAACATGTGCTTTGTGTTTGCGGGAGTTTTCTAGCAACGATTATAAGACGAAGTTTTGTTTCAAATACCAAGAGATGGATGTGGAAAACGCTCCTGCTTTAGATAAATCCAATAGTAAACAGGAGAAAATTATAACAGATAACGATTGTCCTAACACCGTTTGCACAAAAGTGAAAAACATTCCAAATGCCGCCGAAGAGCCTTTTATTCGAAAGTCTCTGGAGAGCGTGGACTTAAAGGAGGGATCCAGCAGGTCGAACCATCACCAAGACGAATATGCTTACCTGGATGCAACAGGCTTTACTTCGGAGTTGTTCAAAATTGAAGTACGAGGGCTTCCAAAATTCTATGGAATAGGCGTAAGTAACTTCTAGCATTCATTTTAGGCCAACTCCACTGCAACATTCTGATTGGTTCCATTCTCAGGAACTGAAAAAGTTGCTGAATGTGAAAATGAAGCTGTCAACGAACAAGATCAAAATTATGAAACCGGGCAGTCCGTTTATTTTTATTTGCTTTCGAAACCAAGAAGACCGGGAGCTTGCTGTTAAAGCGTTGGATGGTTACATATGGAAAGGAAAAACACTGTCAGCTTTCGAAGCAAAACCAGCACCTGACCCTCTCGTCCGTCGTCGAAAGGAAGCGTCCGCATCGGAAAGGGAACCATGGAATGCGAAGCGCCGTACGGTGGCTGCTTGTGCAACAGCTCTTGCGTATCTTCCCTATGAAGAGCAGCTCCAGCAAAAGCAATCGGAAATGGAAAATGTACTGCAAAAATTTGGGAATGAACTCTGGTCATCTGTGCCTTCCCTACGCTCCTTCATAGAAAAACAACGCCAGAACCATGGCGGAATTCCGTGCGCGCTGGAACCGATTCGTCCGTCTCCCGTGCAAAATGGCTATCGCAATAAATGCGAATTTACCATCGGTAAGGATGGGCACGGTGTGAGACGAGTAGGATTTCGTGTCGGTAGCTACTCCAACGGCTTCTTGGAAGTAGAATCGGTGAATGAGTTAAAGCATATTCCAGACTGCATGAAACAAACGGTGGCCCTGTTTGAGGAGTACGTTCAAGCGTCCGTGCTTGAGGTGTACAGTTCAGAGACATATCAAGGGCACTTTCGGCAGCTGACGGTTCGAATGTCGCATGCAACAGGGCAAGTGATGGTAGTAGTGGGGGTTCATTTGCAGGAGCTCTCAGAGTTAGAACAAGAGAGTTTGAAGGCATCCATCATTGAATGCCTCACATCGGATGCTGGCAGGAAAGCTGGCATTTGCTCAATCTTCTTCGAAGTAATCCAAAAACGGCAACAAGGTCAGTTCACCAATCCGATCGAACATCTGCACGGAGAGACGCATATCGAAGATACAATTTTGGGCCTCACATTCCGCATAAGCCCTCAGGCTTTTTTTCAAATCAACACTCCCGCGGCAGAAGTGTTGTATCAATGTGCCATCGACCTAGCAGCCCCCGATAGGAATACTAGTATTCTGGATATCTGTTGTGGAACGGGAACGATCGGCTTGTGCTTCGCCCGACACTGCAAACAGGTGCTAGGGGTTGATATAGTTGCGCAGGCCATCGAGGATGCCAATCACAATGCCGAAAGGAATGGAATCGAAAACTGTAAATTTTTCAATGGAAACGCAGATGATTTGATTATGTCTTTGATACGGAATGCAAACATTATCGCGGATAAGAACGAGTCGTTAGTCGCGATTCTAGATCCACCTAGGGCTGGCCTACGTAAGTGCACAAGCAATATTTAGCAAATTGCTGGCCTTCATTCACATTGCTTTCCTTTTCAGATGTTCGATCAATCATTCAACTGCGAAACGCACGAGGCTTGAATAGACTAGTGTACGTTTCGTGCTCTCCACAAAGCGCCATTAAAAACTGGGTCGATCTCATGCGTCCCTGTTCAAAGCAGCTGCGTGGGGAACCATTCAGCGCGAAGAAAGCGATAGCAGTCGATCTGTTCCCACATACCCCACACACGGAATTGGTGATATTATTCGAACGGGAACCGGAAACCGGAACTGATGAATCAAATACTACAATCGTGGAATAAATTATAAAACCAGTACTACCCAGATGATGTAAATTGAAATTGAGCTAAAAAAAAGTATATAAAATATACAAAAACAAAATAAAACAGTTTTTCGCTTCTGAACTATTTTTCATGACGTAGTTCAATCGCCACGAGAAAGACGCCATTTTAACACGCATAATAGATCTAAATTGCTTTCCATTGTACTGTGCGGCGTTTCCCACGGTCCTATCCAAAGGTGAAGGGAAACGATGGGATTTCCTTCAATTGTGCGTATTACTGGCTTGAGAAAAGTTTATTCTGTGCAAGAGAATACTGTAGCGCGACAAGCGAAAGTGTGATGATGAGGAATTTTCTGCTGTTTACGTGGTTCCCATTTCTTTTGTCGTTTTGTACAGCTGATCCTCGCCGGAGCGGACGGTATCAACCTCCAAAGCCGCAATTCGAAGTGTTCGACCCGCAGGGATTGATCGTATGGATTAATGCTGATCCTGGCATCAGTTCTTTCACTTTCCACGGAAAACTAAATCAGCAATTCTCACAGTACTACGATGTAGGTCGCTGGGCCCAGACTATCGTAAAAATTAAAAACGGTCGTTATTTGTTCATCGATCGTGATGCGAAGGTTGTCGCAGGAGATACAATATACTATCGTACAGTGATTGTTCGAAACGGGCAAACCTATCGCACCAACTCGGGATCCTTCACTGTAAAAGAAATTCGCCCCGCGTCAACAACACCGATGCCGGCCTCGAACTACACGACGCGTTCCGCAACTTCTGAGCTGTATCCATACGTGTTAAAACCCAACGATCGACGAACCAAAGATGTAAGGTCAACAGCAACACAAACGGATGACCACGATTTGGATTTGGTGGACAAAAGCTGTTTCGGAGCCCAGACCGTCGTTCACGGAAGAAAGGTCTGTTCGGGTCAGCTGCTGTTTGAGGAACACTTCAATGGACATGCGCTGGACCAACGGAAATGGCGAATAGAGAATCGTTTCGCGTCCGATCCCGATAACGAATTTGTAGTCTACGCTGATTTCTCAGAGAATTTGCAGATTAAAAACGGACAGTTAGGCATCAAGCCTACTTTGTTTGAGGGGAAATTCGGTCCAGGATCAACGAACAAGCAATTTCGGTTTACAGATGAATGTACCGGCGATCGAACTTCGCGAGATTGTATTCGTGATACAAAAATCGATTTTGATATGATACCCCCTGTATTAACGGCGCAAATCTCTACAGTCGACACTTTTCGATTTACGTATGGAAGAGTTGTGATCAGAGCAAAGTTGCCTCAAGGTAGCTGGATCTTTCCGCGTAAGTCTAGATGAGGTTTGTCTTACTTTACTTAACTAATCACATTTCCCTGACCGACTCTTAGAACTTTATCTTATCCCAGCAACGGACTACTACGGACGCGATGGATATGCTTCTGGATTAATGCGCGTGGCATTTGTATCAGGCGGTCCAGGACCTAAGAACCAACTCTCTGGTGGATTGATTCTGAGCGATAGCGAACCACTACGATGTTCTAAAATGTGCACCCTTAAAAGGAATACGCAGTGGAATAGCAATTATCATGAATACGGACTCAAGTGGACCCCGGATGGAGTGTGGCTGGAGGTGGACGGAGAAGTGTACTGCACCATCGACCCTGGTAATGGATTGTACCTTAGCGTCCAATCGGCGAAACCCCAAATAGCAAACCTGTGGCGCTTGAGTGGCAATCGAATCGCACCTTTCGATAAAGACTTCTACTTGGGTCTGGGCGTGGGCGTCGGTGGACATTACGATTTTCACAAGTTCAGTGGAAAACCGTGGAAGGATCTAGGTGTGAAAGCGATGTACACGTTCTGGAATGCAAGGGAAAGTTGGTATCCCACGTGGAACGAAAATAGTACGTTGTTGGTGGATTACGTTCGAATTTTTGCTATTTAAGATTCGAAGGGAGTTCTGTATAGATATTTCAGATCAAAATGAGCATCTACTAATCTAGTGCAAACAACTTTCGGAAGTTTGCCTTCTGTTCATGTAATTTCATTTGATTTGAAAGTAAATTAAATTGCCTAATCGTGAATAAAGAAAAACATTATTCAAGTTGCAGCTCTGCCTATTTCATTATCCTGTATAGTCTATACATCTCGATAAATTGCTTAACCGTGAATAAAGAAAAACATTATTCAAGTTGCAGCTCTGCCAATTTCATTATCATGTATAGTCTATACATCTCGATTCGATGATCTGGCAATCTACCCGTCAATCAAAGATGAATGTACCAACTGTACTGCGCATGCGCAAAATATAAACAAAACAAATGCATCTCAGTGTGCGTGAGCTGTCAAACGAAAATCAGACCCGTCGGTAGCTGTGCAACATTGGACACGACGATCTGGGGAAAAGTAGTTTTCTTAGAAAAACCCTACATCGAATCGATTACGATAGACCCCGTGGTAGTATCGCATATAAGATGGATCGAGCATTTCCTGCAACGAGGTGATTCGTTGTTTCGAAGCATGCCGTAAGTAGTGAAGTGAATTGGTTTGCTGATGCGAACCAGAACGTATTCTTTCTCCTCACGTTTGCAGAAAGTGCACCGCAGTGTTTTGCATTAGGTTTGTAAAGTGATTCGTTTTTGCCAAAGAAAGAAACTCTAGTTAACGGTTCGAAGCATGAACGGCAATAGAGAGATGGAAGGCAGGCAAATGGTATGTATTCAAGATGGTCGTAATTCCAGGAATCACCAATGTGCCCAGCTCAATTCGCCCTACTGAAATAGAAGATCTTTAGTAAAATTCAGCCCACAAGGAGTCTGGATAAACTTCCTAAATCCAGACGTCCGAGAATGCGAAAGAAAATATATCCCTCTCCGTTCTTCCATATGGGGTGTTGATTCCTCTGTATTTTCGTTTTCCCTGTGGAGATGTATACACTTTCTATGGTATTCATAGTCATCGGTGCAACTCGTCGCAACTAGATTCTTAAAATAGATCATTGCGTAAGCGAACACCAAAAGCACGAAGAAATTGTTGAATATATATCGTTGTCGAGATGCTGCTCGGCGGCGTTTTAACGTATCATGACGATGAAGTATGGTCCTGTGATTTTGATCCGAGTGAGTTTTCTGTCTTCGTGCATGGAAATGACACAGCCACAGGCAAGGAACCTTGAAAATCTTATCTACGTCGACGGTGCGTATTTTTTCGGGCATTATCTCCGCGCTCTACGTATCGCGCATGTTTCTTGTAACTCCTCTCCGGCATGTGCATTCTATTCAGCATAAGCAAGTGGAGAAAACTATAGGCTAAGGAAAGGATTTCAATGCGCGGTATTTTCGTTCGTTTCGAGAGGAAATACCAAAACTCCTCACGATCGCAAACAACACACATTACATTTCACAGCAAAGGTGCAGGTTGATTGTACTCAAAATTGGCTGCCATTTTGATGTGCGAGCGAAGAGCAACATTACGTCGGTAATGTTTCTCCGGTTCATTTGAATTCGGAGAGCAGACGCATCACTCTCCTTGTTCGACCGCACATAAGGTAAAAAACGGGTTTCTTACGAATAAATTGCAAATAGAAATGCAATTGTGCGATATGTGCCGCAAATTAAGAAGAAAAGGGTTGGCCTCACTGGTGGCCTTATTTCAGCGCTTCGGCTTAAGCTGTTCCTGATATGAGTAGTGTTCACCACATGTGTTTATCATCTGATTTTTTAAATTCCTTACTGCAAACACTCCACTGAAACGCAAAATTATGCGATCACAGCATATCATAGTCAATCTTGTCTCCATCTAATGTATAAAAGAGAGTTGGAATTAGTTAGCACAAAATTAACGGACCGTTTTTTAAATTTGTCATAGGCATGCTTCATCAGCCCAGTATGTTTTGCGAAAAATAATTGGCCAGTTATCACTGGTCGTTTTCGGTTTATTAAGGAAAACGGCCCCGTGCAAAAGATCATTTGAAATGTGGCATGCATATTGCTCATATGATCACGGCAACACATCGGTATTGTTCGTTAAGCAGCAACTTCGTCGCAATGTGTTTATAGAGGCTTTGAGCCAAGAGCTTCATTCGCCTCTTATTTATGTGTGAGAAATTTTGAGAATTAGACTTTTTAAGGCAGATAAAGCGGTTAGTTTTAAGGTAACTTCCCCTTTCTTCGTTGAAGGTCGCAGACTACTTGGAGTAGTCGAATTGAGCCCCGTGTGAGTTGATAGGTTGTTAGAAGGTAACCCCGATCTTTTGATCGTAATGGTAGCAGACCACTGGGGAATTTTGTCGCAATCGTGGTAGCAGAACGTCGAACCCTTCTACCGTTTATTCGAAAGTGTGTTTTAACCATCAACTCAGTTTCGCGCACGCACTATGGCCACACACACTACGCGACACTGGAAGAAAACTCAGGCTATATCGGTTAATGTGGGGTTTCTACCCACTAAAATCTCCCAAACCGCTGGTCCCGCTCCCTTACGGATCCAATCGTTTTCGAGTATACGATACGAGGAGAAAATTGAAGTTCATCCAAGGCTGAGCCTTTCTAGTTACGTATCAAATCTTATCACTAATTCAAAAACTGATATATGTTATACTATGTTTCAAGTAAGTTTTTACTAAGTCACTCAAAATCATCAGTACTTTGTTAAGAAAAAGAAAATGTAATATTTATTGTGCTTTTTTTTTAACGATCAAAGTAACTGCGGACTCCTTGTAAACTATGCAGTGAGGGTAAGTTCGTTGTCTGCGACAGTGACTTGGTGCATCACGCGGGTAACATATTCTATATAGGAGCATCCAATAACTTCTAAAATGACTGAAAATGTGTTTCTTATCGCCCCCGAGACCACACGGACACAGACACCGAGGATATGTTCACACGGTGATCTCTTGGAGTGGTCGTAATCGTAACTGCTGCTCCAGTTTACAAGCGTCTAGTGTGTGTACTCTATGATCGACAAGAAATGCGTCATGCCGCGATGTACATAAATTGAAGTCACCGAAGCATCGGGGGCAAGGCAAATAGACTGGAGTAGGATCGCTTTTATTAATTTATCCATCTCTTCCACTTAATTAAACAGAACAACCAGACGCCCAAGCCCGCCACGCACGCACACTACTTTGATGCGTGCACGCGGTACACGAAGGTTCGAGCTAGCCCCCCCTCGATCAAGTAACGTCTTCTTCGCGGTTCCGGTAACCGTTCATGCACGTTATGTGCTATGCGATCGCATTTTCTTATCAAAATAATTTTCGTTCTCTATCTCCCTTTCTCCCTCCCCCCTCCCTCTCTCTCCCTCTTTCTCTCTCTCTCTCTCTTTTTCTCCCTATCTTGCTCTATCGATGTCTATCTCTTTCATTCTTTATGTGGCTTTCCTAGGAGAGGACCCCTTCTCTACCTCTTCAACTTCCTCCCTCTCACTGGTGACAGCCCAATTTCAATCCGTCCAATGTGGCTCATTTAAGTTAGGAGTTTTTCTACTTGTCGTTCTACGTGGTAAAACTGGTGTTTGTTATCTTCCATGCGATAATGACTGAGGGAACGAAGTTTGGGTTAGGAAAGATGATGTGGAAGGGTGCATAGCGGCCGGGAGCAGAAGGTGACTAAGTTGAATCGAACTTCCAGTGGTGGTTGGTGTGTAGTGTGCTTCAACACATAAATATTTGTTGGGGCATTACTCACAATACGTTTGAATCGTTTTTTGTGTGATAATGTTGAAGGGGGGTGAAGGTTGAAAGGGCGCGTGTATGGTGAATTGAAATGTTGCTTGTGGCGGAAGAAATGCGCCAGCAGTACCGATTTGACAATCAGGGCATTCAAAAGGCGCAGTTTCTCACACGCGGCGAAGAAACAACCTCCTTGGCCTCACATTCATTGCAGGCTCGCTGCTCGTGGGTGTGTTAGTGTTGCGCATGCCGTCGAGCGCTGCTCGGGTGTGTGCTGATTGCTGCGTGGTGATCGACCGTCTTAGTGTGCGGTAGGATTCTTGCGCCGAGAAATTCATTCATTCGTGTTCCATTCGAGCTATCGGACGTCGGAAGTTCGGAATAGTGCATCAAAACGCTGCTAGGCACGAGATATTCGGTAGGTAAGTAGTGTGTTATTCTTCTTCTGTTTCCACTTTTTTTGTGCAGTCGTACTGCTGAAAGTAGAATGCAGTTCCACTGTTTAGTTAAGTACAACCATCAAAATACATTTAGAATCCTGAAAAAGGCGGTCGCATTTTCACAGCCTGCTTTAAAGGGTAATTTTCTGCATATAAAAAATTCACGAAAGCTGCAGCGATGCGTCATTTCATAACTTATTCCACTGACAGAAGAACGAATTGTAGAACGATTTCAGAATGGTGGAATAGATAGAAGAGAGATAAACGACTTGAATACGATAGAAACGGGGGATAAACATCCATCAAACCAGCAACAGCGCGATTCATTAACCGACACCTTTTGCTAACCGCATGGTATATTTGTACATTGACTTTTCTTATGTACAATAGTGATACGAGGTGTCGATATTGGACCCAATTGATTGTAAACTAAATTGTTAAGTTTACCAGTTGTTTGCCGTAACCATTGTAATCAGTTTGGCGTGGCTGTAAAGTTTCATTGGGCAAAAAAAAAATCGAATTTTCCATGTGTTTGTTTTTAATCATTCAACCATTACGACGAAATCGTTTGTTAAAGCGACATGGGCGGTATTGGTAAGAGAGTGATGAACCCCACCCAGAGGGTTCGTTTCTGGCTGCATCGCAGCCCGCCTTCTGGCCTGACCTGGAATCCTCCTTGCTTGCCGACTATCGTGGGGCTAATAATATCTTCAATAAAACCGAGGAAGATCACAACAAAGTGCTGACGACAGCGGTTTTGAAATAAAAAGACGATCACGCAGCAGAACCGTAATCTCCAGTACGCATCCTAAAGTAAAATGGAGAAACATCTATCCACCATGGTGACGATTTTACATTTTGCTGACATAAGTCATAAAACAGTGAACATGAGCTAACCGTCGTTGGGACGA